>JAOXNH010000008.1:5294817-5307853 GCA_028566575.1 Bartramia longicauda
CGGACCCCAGCAGATCCCAGAGCCACGTTGTAACCTGGCGTTTGGCCTCCGAGAGCCAGACCTGGTGGCCACGGCACACGGGCTGGACACGCTGCTGCCGGCTCCGAAGGCTTCCCGCCTCGCCTCGCCTCCGCCGCTTGCCCAGCCCCGGCCACCCGCCATCGCCGCGGGGGGTCACCCCGACCCGCCGGCGGGGCGAGAGGAGGAGGAGGAGGGAGAAGGAGGAGGAGGAAGCGCCTCGGCGTGGCGAGCGACCGCGGACCGCTGCGAGCCACCGAGGGGAGCGGCGGCGGCTCGGCGGGGAAAGGCGTTCGTTGTTGCGGGGGGGGGTGTGCGTGTTATTCCGCCGAAAAACCGGGGAGGGCGAGTGCGGCGGGGCCAGCGGCTGCCGGGGCTCCTTAACCCCTGCGGCACCGCCGCCCCGCAGCCGCTCCTCTGCCCCGACACTCCGCGTTGCGTATTTTCCTTCTCCTGCCGCTTCCTCGCTGAGAAACCGACCTGGGGAGAGCCGTGCGGCTGAACGCCGGGGTCCTTTCCGAGAAGAACTGACTGTGGTACTGACTTTTTCCCTTTTTTTTTTTTTTTTAAAGCTTCAAACGTTGGAAGTTTGACGTAGAAGGGAATGTGGCTTGAATTTTTCGGTATCTTTTCAAAGCCTTTTTTTTCCCCCCCTGCCTGTTTCGGGTTGCTGTGTAGGTTGTATGTTTTCTTCTGTCGCCAGTGCTTAAGCGAAGAACATTGTTTGCCTGTTGTGCTGATTAACAACAATTTTTTTTTAATATATATTTTTTTCTTCTTCTTCTGCTGACATACTGTTTTTGTTATCTTTTATCGCAGAAGCGTTTTATTAAGGGGTTGAGGCAGTACGGCAAGAACTTCTTCAGGATCCGAAAGGAGTTGCTTCCCAATAAGGAGACGGTAAGTACATTCAGACTTTATGTAATTTGCCCTTTTTTTTTTTTCCTTGCTGCTTCAGCGTTTGATCTTACGAAACTATTTCCTTTTCACCCCCGAACTGAATTCTCTTCAGATAAATGGGAGAGAAATCCGCAGCTGGAAAAAAGGGAGCCGTAATTTTGAGTGCAGTTTTTTTAGGTGTGTGAAAGATGTTACATAAACCAGGCCGTCATTGCTGGACGGAGGCAGGGAGCTCGGACCAAGTGTATTTATGGAGAGCACATCTAATTTTAAATTCTGACACGATGATGGGATAATACATTTATGTCACCCAGTCGGGCTCAAATGGCAGCGGGTAATTAAAGAAAGCCTAAAACAAAATCTAATTGAATGTGGAAGGGTGAGGTTATGTGCCGGCTGCTCCTAGGACCTGCAGGATTTGGTTGTTGTGTTTAACTCTTTGCGTTCCTGAAACATGTGGACAGCAAGTGCAGAACTTGGGTTCGGAATTGATCCGTGGCTCCTTACTCCTCCGAACTTCCTAAAGCTCATCCAGCTGCCGTTCTGCTACAAATCCTGGCAAGTGCTTGGAAGGGAGATGGACAGGGAGGAGCGAGTGACTTCTTCAAAGGGAAGAGGGTTTGGGAAGCCTTGGGAATCTAGTTACTTTTCCATTAGTCCTAATTGCCAAGCTTCTCTAGAAGCTTCGGTTTCTATTCTGCAGGTGTCATTTAACTGCTGGGAGGGTGCTTTTGGAAAGCACTTTTCATATTTATTTTGAATTTCAAAGGGAGAGAACTCAATGAAAATTGAGTTAAGACTATTTTCTAACAACGTGTTAATGATCTGGAGAATATTTATTTAAAGCAGAACTGGTTGTTTAGACTTTAGTGTGTGTGGAATGTGGACGTGCAGTGGGGAAGAACGTTACAGTAAAAATATTTTAAAACCTGTCACTTTCTGTAGGACGTTTCCAGTCTGTTCTCAGATGTTTTTGTGAGACGGGGTGCTGTGGTATCACAACCTTCCCTGGGTAAATAGTCACACCGCAGAGGTCAAACAGAAAGGAGAGGCTAAAGTGATTCCTGGAGTGCCTCCGTTGGTGTTTATGTTCACTGAGTCTATTGAGAGCGCTGGGAAAACTTAATTACTGATGGGGTGTAGGTAGACTGTGCTTTAGTTTTCTGTTGGATTTTGAGGCCTGAAGGCCCAGTGTTGGAAAGATGACAGCGTAGAAGGAATGCTGAAATAGTATCCTCCTTAGCAGCATCTAAAAATCCAGCGCACAGGCAGCTTAAGCAGTGCTTGCTTCTTTTCTTTACAATATCTCCTAGCAATGTATTGAGAACAAATTAGTGTTTACCTTAGAAATTAATTCTGCTGTTGGTAAAGTTACTGAGAGGCTCCTGAAGTCTGAATTGCAGCAACTATGAAATCTGCTTTTAAATACAAAACGTCTCTTTGTGATAGAGAAAATCAGTTGGTAGGAGAAAGAAAAGCTCAAGAAGTGAGGGGGGGGGGCNNNNGTCTGACCCTGTTTGTGCTCTTTGACTTCCACGTTTGAACTGGGATGTCAGACCTGAGGCTTCTTGTGTAAGAGTTTGGGAAGTTTGCACGTGGTGTGAAACTTTATATAAGTTTATATCAGTTTTCAAGGGTTACGTTTTTGTTTCATTACGTCTAAATTTTTAGTGTAGGGAAGACTAAATATGAAGTTTGAGCAACTGGGAAGCCGCGTGTGGATGGTTTTGAGCAGGCTTTTTTAGCCCCTAGTGGTAACTGATCTACAAGTAACCTTTGACCTACAACGGATTGTTTAATCTCCGTTTCCTATTTTTGCCCACAGGTCTCACTTCTGCTTTCTTTTAATTCCCAATCTTTTTCAGACAAAATTTACAGCAGTTTTGCTGTAGTAAGACCTGCAGAATAAAGGCTGCAGTAAACACTATTTGGCTATCCAGTTTTGCTTTTCCTCCTTAAAGTGGGATAATGAATAATGTAAATTACAAGGCCGTGGAATTAATTTGTCTGTATTTTTTTTCATCAGCAGAATAATTTCAGATACTTTGCCTGACATTTTTTCTGTTGCAGTGTGAAATAAGCCTCTAGTAATTCCAGAACAGCTAGAAAAAAAGGCCTTATTTTTCCTGTTTAGCCACTGTATTAACATGAGGTGAAACTCCTAAAAATTATTATAGGGGTACAGAAGCGCTGAGGCAATTCCCGAGTTCTGCAAAAGTGACTTGGAAATGAGTCAGGGGCATTCTTGAAGTGACTTGTCCTAAATGGAAACCAGGCTATAGGTCAATCTGTCCTGCACGTTTCTGATTTATTAGTTTACTGGACTTGTCACTGAAGCCAGAGGGGAGGGGAGCCAGGGATTTTGCCTCTCTGCAAAACCCTCTTAAAGTTAAATCTCCTTTTTATCGTCCTTCTTGTACAATGTGTGCCTTTTCCAGACACTTACATTTATGCTGCTTTCACTGGGGCACAACTCTCGGGATATCCCCCTAAGCCTTGCAGTTGGAACATGGCAATAGTGGAAGCTAAGTAATACAATAGAAATATGGAATTATTGTAGAGACCAGGCCTGTTTTATATTAAATCAAGCTGAGGCTACTGCACAGGAAGCCAGAATGTAGAGGTGAACATGACATTGTGTTTCTTTTGTGATATCGGAAGGTGTGGAGTGGCTGTGGTGAGAGCTGAGAATTAGGCCATGCTGTACTGAGTTTTCCCAAGCACGTTAAGGAATGTCCTATTTGAGCCCTGCCTTTGCTTTTTTTCTCTCTGTAGTTAATGTGTGATATCTTTTAAGAAAACCTTGTATTTGTCAATGTGTTTTTAACTAGTTCAGCGTAGTTTTTCAACAGTTTTTTAATTGTTTCTTCTAAATGAATAACCAGCAAGAAAAAAAATCTTTACAAATGAAAATATTTACTGTGTATCAAAGCTGTGTGTTTGTTTAGGCCTTCCCTCTTCTAGTGTATTTCAAATTCCCAGTTTATTTCCAAGTTTATGTCGGAGAGGGGTTCCCGGTGGGCACAAGTATAAACAGCTGTAGCATTTTCTTCAGGCTTTTATAGGCAAGAGGCACAGGAATTAAACTCAGCCCTTATCCGAGCATGGCCTCTGCTGAAACGGGTCGAGGAAAGGCTGGATCAGGGAACGTTAACCTTGGGATTCTCTGCAGGAAAGGGGCTTTCATGTAGATGAGCTTGAATAAAACTTCCTTGGGTTTCCATTGAATTAATTACATCTTCTTTTCCCATCTTTCTTTCTTTCCCCTTCCTCTGGAGTAGTTTTCTCTCAGTTACAGCAGGAGTTGAATGGTGCAGTTGGTGAAGTATCTCCCTCTCATTTGGTTCGTGCTCAGCAGCACTTCTGATTCATCGACACGGCAAGCTGAGAAGCACATTTTGGAGGCACTTACATGACAGGAGCAGTTTTCATTAATAACTGCCATTTAAATTCATATGTTGTGAAAATGCAAGGTACACAGCTGGAAACAAGATTTTTTAAGTATCTGATTTGGCTTTCAGTGTGATCCCACCCCGTTTTGGGTTAATTGGCTAAAACTTTGTGATAATACAGGATTTTCAAAGCATTTAAAATTGTCCTGCTCTGAATTCTTTAGGTGATTACACTGAGCTACTTGAATTTGAGACTTTAGAAGCACCAGCGTTGTGATAGGCCTGAGATAAACGTACGTACGTGCCTGCAAGGTTGGGGATTGACTCATTGTGTTCTTGTAAAGAGCTTAACTCTGTGTTAGTGACGTGGAAAAGGTAAATAGAAGTGTGGAGTGAAGGGGAGCTTGTGCAGAGCCATACTCTGAGTCCGGGCAGGAGGAGGAGGAGGCCAAATCATGGTGTGAACTTGCTCAGATTGAGAGCGGGGTCCTGTTCCCCTCAGCCCACCCTCTTGCTGATCTCTCAGGAACGGTTCTGGGAGCTTTGGTGAGGGTACCACCTCCCATTTGCCTGGACTATTTAAGGCCGTGCCTCCAGAAGAAGCAGATTTGGTTTATGTCGGGTGTGCTGTCTGACCCACGGAACTCAAACTCCTTATGCCACTCGAAATGGAGGTGGATGTGTGTGATAAGTTGAATACTATTGTGTTATGTCATTAGAGAGCCACAGCATATGCTGCAGTTGAATTGGGGGTTTGGAAACACCATGTCTTCCATGGGAATAGGCCCAGGCACTTTTGACCTTTTCTTACAACTGGGGATGAGACCTTTGGGAATGATTTGAATTTCTCGAATGCTCCTACTGTGTTCTTACAGAATGATAGAATCGTCTAGGTTGAAAGGGACCTTTTCAGATCATCAGGTCCAACCATCAACCTAATACTTCCCAAACCACCACTGGACCATGTCCAACAGCACCACGTCTGCCCAGCTTTTAAATACCTCCAGGGATGGTGATTCCACCACTACCCTGGGCAGCCCGTTCCAGTGGTTGACAACCCTTTTGGTGAAGAAATTTTTCCTAATATCCATCCTAAACCTCCCCTGGCACAACTTGAGGCCATTTCCTTACGTCCTATTGCTTGTTACTTGGGAGAAGAGACTGATCCCCACCTGGCTACCAGGGAAGGTAGTCAGTGATTGTGGCCATGGTCTAATTCTCTGCTTGTCTTTTATTTCTGGCTGGCTGGTGCTCCTCAGTGAGCCTTGCAGAGCTGTTTGCTTAGTGAGAAGTCTAAAAAGAGGACAGTGAATATTTGTGGAGATGCAGACTTTGGTCAAATCTTGTTTTGAATTTCCCTGTTGAGCCCATGGGTACCTTTGGTGTGTGTGACTTTGGTTTGGCCGCTTAGCGAGAGATGACGGAGCGCAACCGAAAGGTCTTGCCTCCGTGTGGGTGCTTCTGTATTTACCTTTAAAACACAGTGTAAATAGAAGTCATGAATATCAGCTGTTTTCTTGAGATGAGAATATCTGCGATACAATGGATTTACGCACGGAAGAACTAAATATGCATCACCACCTTTAGCGAAAATAATTCTCTCTTCTCATAGTAAAATCCTTCTTTCCAAATTGAATGCTGTTGGGACTCACCTCAGACTAAATAAGCTGTGCTCTGTTGATGTTAGGAGAGAAAACGAGTGCAGTGTGAGCTTTCAGCATAAACTTCGGTTTAATTTTAGATTGGGGTTTTAGATAAACAATTTTATTCTTGCCTCATTAATGCTTAATCTTGTGTTACATAATATACAATATTGGCTTCCTGAGTAGCTCTTAAATATAGTGCAAACGTGTAGTAGCTGAAAGGTCACTGCAGCTGCCATATGTGCGGGCTGGCGAGGTGTTTGTCCTCTCCGAGGACAGACTGTGTGCTCGTGATGTCAACAAACAGCCTCAGGAATATTTGTGCAAGATCCTCCCCAGCGTATGAAAGGTAAAGTTTCTCCCTCGACATAACTGTTCAAATAGCATTTTCCTTTGATCAAAAGAGGGGGATAATTAGGCGAACGTATGTTGGTCTGTTAGTATAGAGTGATTAGTTAGCCCTACGTTTGCTTTTTAATATTTGCATTTAGGGGTATAACTTATTTGTACCAATAGCTGGGGCTGGGGCTGTGGCAGGGGCATTATCACCGTTCTCCTTTCCCAAAAGGAAATATGTTTTATTTGATGGTCTGTTCCCCTGATGATGGGATATTAATACATTGTATAGTCAAGGCATGTTATTTCCTTGTCTTTGCTGCAGGAGTGCTCAGAAAGGGACGAGCTCTGTGAGCCTTTTCTGTTTGAAAGCTGAACCTTTTTCCTTAATAACTCCTTCTAGCCCCGATGCAGCCAGAGCTGAAATTTTCCATTAGAGTTTGAAGCGACTGCCAACATAAACAGCCACTGCTTCTTTTCATTTCATCTCTGCTCGCTGCTGCTAGTGCTTCCACCGCTTGGATATTACAGTTGGAGGGGTTTGTTCTTGTGAAGACAGGGACTGTGGGCTTCACCTTTTAAAAATGATAGCCTGAGACTTGTTTTTTTTTTCTTTAGTCATAGCAGGTACCCTTCTGGGCTCCAGCCCATTTTGAAAAACAGGCAGAGGCATCAGTTGGTTGTTTTTCCTGTGTAAGTGAAACCATTGATTCATTTGCGTAACAAACTCTTCTCTGGGGAGCATTTTGGCTTTTTTTTTCTTTTTTTTTTTTGAGTGTGGCTATCTTAGCTGATTGAAGAACACTAAATTAATATGTTTGGCTGTAAGGTAAAGCAGTGTACTGAGGTGGCATACGGTAATTCAGTTCATGCTTCTCACCAGGAGCACAAAAAGTAAGCCAAAGAATTTAATGAAATGCTGAGCTCATAGGAGCTGAGCTCAGATGGAGATATTCCTAAATTTAAGCAGCACTGAGCCGAAAGCTGTTTACAAAGCCCAGATCATCTGTAAGGGATGTTCAGTAGATGTGTTCACTGTCATTTGGCTTGTTTTTAAAAGTTTTAACTGTTAAACCTATTGCAAATGTCATCACTTTATTGGATAATAAGCCAGAAGGTTTGGAAAGGTCTTTAAAGAGATGGGAAGGTTTAACTCCACTGTGTTGTCTTCATCTCTAAAAGCTGATTCAGGCCTTACAGGTGAGCGGAGCTGCCGGCTGGGTTTCACTGGACAACCTTGGGCCGTGGTTGGATGGTTTATATACCACACGTCTTCCTTTTGTTTGGGTTTCCTGAGTTTCTCCTTTCGACTTAACATATCCTGAAGGTATATATTGCTTAGCTCTTGAACCTGTGCTACGTGCCTGCCCGTTTCCATTGAGTGTTTGCTTTCAGGGCCCGGTGCCACCAGTGCCGTGGTCTGACGGGTGACTATGGCTCATCCTCCACAGACCAGAGTCGCCTTTCTCAGCCCTGTGTGTCACCATTCCAGCTGAAGCAAGTAAAACCAAAACAAGAAAGTACTTAATATGCTTTGGGTTTGTTTGTTTTAAATCTCCTCAGCTTTCTCTTAAGAGAATAAGATAATTCATTTTTAATTGCGTTATTTCACTGTTGTATTCTAAAGGTAATTTACAATGTCATCAGCTCAAGAACTGGGCTGCTTATTTGAGTTTCTTCCTAAAAAATCCTGGTAGGTGAAGAGCATAAAACCAGAAGGTGTATTCACTGTGCCAACTGGACTCTAGAATTGTGTTTAGCATGGGCAATAAATCAGCTCTGCACTCCGGTGTTGTTTTTTTTTTATTATTTTACATTACAAGATTGAAACCCATTGTTTATTTTTCTCTGAAGGTTTAGAGATAGGTAGGAGTAAAATATTGTTGCAAGCAAAAAAGGGCCATTAGGCAATTGCATTGAGCTCTGTCAGAGAGCCAAAAAGGACAATTTCTGCTTTGTAGTGAGAGGTCTGTAGCTGAAGATCTAAGCCAAGATTATTCGGGAAGTTGATCCAATATTGTCTGAGTTTTCCTCCACAACTGAGACAACCCAGCGCTTCCCTGACTCCTCAGAGTTCTGTGACTCTGCATTTTCCGTACCTTCTGATTATAATTCACCATCACAAGGCATTTTGGTTTGTTTATTTTATTTTTGGGGAATTCTCTTTTTTGCATGGATGCTGCAGGGTGTGTGTGACTGGTTAAAATGGTTGTGTTCATCAACAACTGTATACTTTTATTCTATATTTTTCTTTGTCTATGAGAAAAGGTACTAGCTTCTTTTGTAGCAGTTGTCAGATCGTATCGAGTATTCAGACATGCATCCTAAGGTCCTGTGAATCTCAGGGACATAAAATTGGTGCCTATTTGAGAATTTGTGCAGTTTATTTTCATGGTTGAGTGTCTTATCCTGGCAAGATTTCTTGCCCATGGATGCCGTGGACCAAACCCTTCACGCTGTTTGTTGCCCATCCAGTTAGAGACTGAAGGTAACGCTTTAAAACTTGAAGATGGTTTTCAGAAAGGCAAAATAAACAAGTCATATAAGCAACAGTGATATTTGTGGAATGTCCTATCCTAGAACAGTGCTAATGTTATAAAATTTGGGTAATTCCTTGAATAAATTAATCTGTATAATCCTTCCTGGTGTCTGATTTTTAAAATGGCTCAATAGAGGAATATTCTCCACGGGATCCTCTGTGGTACTAACAGACCCACAGCTGATACCTGAGGATCCCATGGTCTTTAGTGGTATGCCTGATGTACGGCCCTGGTGGGTGTGGAATTGGAGTTTTTATAAGTTCAGAACTATATCTCAGCCACATCTGGCTACTGTCATCATTTTGTTGACCAAGTGTTGTTACTTCACAAGTAGCAATTCCTACCCAGAACAGGAAACATGGTCTCAGTTGATAATGATTTCTCAGCCAGCACCTTTCTAGAATGAATAAATCTGATATTCTAGTGGTTCTGTATTCTGAGCAGCTACATAATTAATTCCACCCCTCCCCAAGATGCAAAAAAATCCTTAGAATGGTTTTAAAAAAAGGATCTCCCATTAAACAGATGCTACTCCTTGAATCACTAAGGAGAAAACTGGCTGTAACAGCTCAGGCAGAGACCCAAGTTTGGTGAGGTGTTCAGTCTAACCCGAATGAAAGAAAGGCCACTGGCTTTTAACTTCATACAGCAGCAATTTCAAAAAGGAAAATTTCTCATCGCCTCCCCTGCCTTCTGTTGCATCAATAATAGAATAATAAAAAATAAAGCAGTATGGTGATAATGTCCTTGTTTCAAGCAGTCTTCCTTCTGCAAGGCAGCATCAGCTAGGTTTTAAATATTTATGCACCTTGTAGGTCAGACCCAGAGGTCTCAGATTCCAGCAGCAATCTTAAGTCTATAAACTAGGGTGAGGTTTTCTGGTTTTAAGTGGCTGTTATAAATCAAACAAGCTTTCAGATCAAACAGATCAGATTCAACTGGAGGTATTTGAAGCCCATTGCACAAATTGTCAATGCAAACAGCAAAAACCTTCAAGATAAAGTGGTGCTGGTGAATATTATGAGGACTTTGTTTACAAGGTAATACCTAAGTTCTTTTGATTAATACTAAGACCAAAACCCTGCTTTCCTACTTAACAGCACTACGAATCAAAGTAACCCCAGCCTCCAGAAAAGGTGTTGTTACAATGAATTCTATTGAACATGGGTGACCATTATTCCTAAATCCATGCTCCACTGCTCCTTTCCTAAAGTACTAAACAACTGCTGTTGTCTAATATCAAAAACGCTTAATTCACTTGCTATAAAAGCTTCAAGATAATAGTTGCTAAGTCCCACAACATACGGTGAGACACACCAACAGGTACCAAATGCCACAAGCCACTTGTTTATAGTAAAACACCACTTTGTCTTAATTAAAAGATGTATATACAGTACATTAGCAACCCTGTTGAAATAGATAAAACCTCAAGGTTAACAAAGGCTGACCAAGGTATAGCATATGGCCCTTGTGAAGGAAGACACCTCAGAACACGATGGAAAAAAGCTACACAACGCTGTTTTAAGTTAATTCCTCCAGAAATCAGTATTGTTTTGACAGCCTTCAGAGAAGGTTAATCTGCCTGAGTACCACACTTCAGATAACTAAGCCAACCTTGCAGCCAGGACACATACTTTCACTTGCCACTGAACGCACAATTCACAATGAGAACTCTGAACCACCAAGCCTATGCCTTCAATTTAACCTCTGCTATTTGTGTAACACGCTTCTCCCTCAAGTTTGCTACAAGTCCGTGCACAGAAAATCCTCAAAAATAACTGCAAGTTGAAAGCAGGGCCAGATGCGTTAAAAAATGAACTCAAAGTCCACATTTAGTACCCCTTCCTTGTATGTTGAGCATCCCTGACTTCCTCCTACGAGGACAGACTGCATGAACTGGGGTTGTTCAGCAAGAGGAGGCTCCAGGGAGACCTTATTGCAGCCTTTCAGTACTTAAAGGGAACGTGATGAAACACTGGAACAGGTTGCCCAGAGAGGTGGTAGATGCTCCATCCCAGGAAACATTCAAAGTCAGGCTGGATGGAACTCTGAGCAACCTGATCTAGTTGAAGATATCCCTGCTCATTGCAGGAGAAGCTGGACTAGATGATCTTTTAAAAAAAATATCCCTTCCAAGTCAAACTATTCTGTGATTCATCCCTAACGCTGATACTGGGAATTACAGTTGGGAGATAGATGAAAATAACATCTACAGTAAAAAAAAAACCCAACTGTTTACCTAGGGTCTGGATAAGCACCACCACTCTTTTGACATCAGCTCTGAAATCATCCAGTTGGAAGGGGGTTTTGATGAACTAATGGTATATCTACAGAGAATGATATCCACATGTGCTACCTGGGCATGTCTCAAAAATGCACCGAGAATAATAATCTAGGGAAGGCTTAACTCGGTCTGGCCACCTAAAGCAAAGGATCCTTGCCAGAGTCATAGTCCTTCAGATCTCAGCATCAGATATAGGGCCATGGAGGTGCTGGGTTTGAAAGAACAGTCCAGAGGTAGGCCAGTAGTCTCTTGGAATATTCTGAAACCAATCCAGTCTGTCCAATTTGTGAAGCAGTAGCAAGTAAGAAGCACGTGTTACCCAGGACAGCGTTAGAAGCTTGAACCATTCATGAAGATTTAACAGTAAGATGCTGTCAACCTCCTAACTTGACACTACTCCTAAAGTGAAATGACCAAATCAATGACGCTGCAAGCTTATGTACAGGTTTATAGGTTCTGACTTTAAACGCACTCAACTTTGTCAAGAAGGCCACATTAATATTTTTCACAACTTCAACACTTATGTTGGATCAACTGTAAAAATCTCATGTTACTGCTGCAAAGCTAGCAACTCACTCAGATGAGCCTTAAAAGAGAGGGAAGAATTCTTCTGCATGGCAGCATAGAGCAAATTTATTTCAGTAGGCCAGCAGCAGCATCCACACACATGAGGAACTAGGCAGGACCAAAAAGACTCAGAAGCATAGGCAAAAGGTACTTCAAAGAAATAAAAGCTTTACCACAAGCAAGAAATCTTACTTTCAGTTACAATTTTTAAACAGAATCTACCCAGACCATCATAGCACAGCACGTGGCCATTAAGAAAGATAACTGCTGTACTTAATATACTGTGTTTCTCCATCCAGATTTCTTTCTATTAATTATACTTCCTTAAATAGGACTGTAGTGACTACATTTGGCCTCCTATTCTCCTCACAGGTTTATTTCTCAAATCAGGGAATGCATACATTAACAAAATAGGTCTCCTTTGCAACAGGAAATTCTGCTTAGTCCCCAGCAGATGTGCATCTTTCAGCTGGGCCTAGTTACATCATTGTGATTTCTCTAGCTAGTCAGGCTCGATGCATTTCTTCATACTCAGTGTTATTCTCATTGAATTGCTAGTATTGTGACATATGAAAGGTCTCTTCCGTCTCCTACACCCATTTTGATCCTGAACAAACAAGGTCTGAAGACACAAACTTTTAACAATAACATTGAACAACAGTTTAATTTAT
The DNA here is from genome assembly GCA_028566575.1 of Bartramia longicauda. Lineage (NCBI taxonomy): Eukaryota > Metazoa > Chordata > Aves > Charadriiformes > Scolopacidae > Bartramia > Bartramia longicauda. The sequence continues at coordinate 5,307,169 of JAOXNH010000008.1, forward strand.
TCTGTATTGCCACTGAGGGATAAACAGGACAAAAATCATGTCACAGCTCAATTCTTACAGCTTCTTATAACTTGCATTTACATAAGCCCCAGCCAAAAGGCACTGTATTGGCAGCAAGCTAGTTCTGAACTGTTATCCAGGATCTGGCAAGACCTAGCTTTTACCTTTGGAAGCAAGGCTGAAAGGGAATACAATCTGAGTCTAGTGTGCTGTCATCTGCCCACTCTAGTTTGTTTCAGAATCATCTCTTTTACTATAGTTGCAGATAGGCTCCCAACCAAACTACTCAAATTATTAATAAAGCTCCAGTTTGAGCTGATTTTAATGGTAGTGTTCTCACAAAGACCTTCAAGGTCACCACCTTCAAGGAACCGTTTTTACCCAAGGGTAAAAAGGCCAATGCTCTAAGCACTGGTAAGAACTCTTACTTATAGTAATGCTTAGAGCAGACTACAGTGAGTACTCATATCATTAAAGACTCATTCTGCACAGCAAGCCCCTACGGTTGTATATAAGAAGAATATAAAAACAGTAGTTCAGTTCAGGCAGTATCAGCCAAGAATAGCTACTATCAGCCTTCCAGTATCTGAAGGGAGCCTCCAGGAGAGCCGGAGAGGGACTCTTTGGCAGGGAGTGTAGTGACAGGACAAGGGGTAATGGTTTTAAATTGGAAGAGGGGAGATTT
>JAOXNH010000008.1:5307953-5320064 GCA_028566575.1 Bartramia longicauda
AAGCTAAAAGACCCCTACAACCTTAAAGCATTAGCAAGTCTAAATTACTGTTTTAAATTACTCTTCTAACACACTGTGGAATTAATCATGACTCGCGTATCAGTGGATCACAAATTAGTAGCCACAGAAACGAGCAATGGTTTGCTATTATAAAATATACATATTAAGAGTTTCTCAGGCTATTTGTAAGTGTCGTGTCAATTAGGAGTCTTGAGGTTAATATTTGTGCTCATGTTGTTAAAAGAAGAGCTGAGGACAATCAAGAGAGAGGTTGAAAATGTCAGCTTTCACTGTCATATATGCAGTGTTTTCCTAATAGGTGTGCAGACGCATTTTAATTGGGTCCAAGATGCAGCTTGGGTATGCTGGCTCTCTGTCAGTGTAATTGAGAGAAGTACATATTTACAGTATGCCTAGGGCATTTAATCTCTGCATAATGACAACAGAGGGTTTCTGCTTACCAAAGAGGAGAAATCAGCATAGCCAAATGTGTGTGCATTCCTGCTGTGATGTGTTCCCGTTACAGATACATGCTAGTCTTTGAGCAGACAGAGACATAAATAATGGAAGAGCAGTCCCTTTCTTTTTTTTATGTCTCTATTTAAATCTGTGAAAGATAAACATGACTTAATGGCCTTGTTTTCTGGCAAGTTACAAGACTTGTGGTATGCATGGCCATGGCATTTGAAGATGGTGGTGTCTGGTTTAGGGGGGACACCACCATGCAGGTCTCTTGGGAAGAGCAACACATCAGTGCTGAGGATGTGCTTCAGGTGGTGTCTGCCTGCTGTGGGAATGCTAACTTTAAAAAATTCCTATATGGAACAGACAAAGGAATTCCTTTTTAAAAGGGTTTTTAGAAGGGGAGGGAGGCAAGTGGTTTGGTTGCCAGTTGGTGAGTTTTACGGCAGTTGCTCAAGTCTGAGAGACTGAAAAACAAACTGCAGCGAAGCTCAAGCAGTTTTTGCAGCTAATTCAACTTCTGTCTTTAAACTGGATGCTTATGGCCTATATATAATTGGTTTTTTGATTTCTGCCTGTGTATTTGGGCCAAGTTTTATCCGTAGTTACCCAATGGAAGGCAGTGCAGGCGGCTCACAGGCAGTTTTTGCCAGACTGGTGACCTGCTTACATTTGAGGCACAAGCATTCTGTCTTGCTACTTGGTTTTTCTCCTCCTCAGCACCCACACTGCTTTCTTATCCGAGTCAGGGATAATGAAGATTAATTACAAATGTACCATTAAGGGGGAGAAAACAGAGGAGGGGCAGCCAGATTGTAGCTAACAGAGCTGAGGATGTTATCTAGGTGTTGTCCCAAGTGGTGCCTTTTCACATGTGTATTTACAGTGTGTGAGAGAGAGAGATTGCAATTTCAAAAGGCATTGCAGCACTTTTATTTGAATTTTCAAGTTCAAGAAGTAAATAAATACATGAACAGCTTTGACCTGCGGAAAGAGTCAGGGTGATCTGGAGCACTTAGTAGTGCAAAGCAGTTTTCAGTTCCTTAACACAGACGTTCATAAAACTGTTGTCCGGGTTGCGAGGGGGGGGTTCAACAGAGCAGGTCATCCAGGGGCGAAGGATTATGCACCAGGAGAAAAAATCCCGGCTGTTGGCAGGGAGGAAACTATACTTTTAATGCTTCTTGCCTGCCATACTGAGCATGAAATTAACTTTCTTCTTATACAGCAGATCATTGGCCTTCATCGTTGCTTCCTGCCCCAGATGGCACCGCAAGAACGGTATCTGCAGCGTTCTTTTGGCATAGAATCAGCCCCCAAATACATTATTCAGTCCTAAATATCCTGTAATATGCTGCTATAACTGTACTGTGCGAACAAGACAATAACAACTTCAGGAGACAGATGCACTCATTTTGTCATTTTTGTTTCAAACCAGCTGTAAAAAAGAAGCAGTGCTTGATTACTGTTTTTTTTGTTGTTGTTGTTGTTGTTTTTTTTTTCTTGCCAAGGAAAACTCCCAGGAATTACACAGATTGTGGAATAAACTGAGAACGAGGAGTTAAGAATAGTGGCTTTTGTTTAAAGGGGAAACTGAGGCAGTTTGTGGATATAACAGGCTCTGTGCTCCAAGAAAGAAACATTTAACATCACAAGCTGAAATCTGCCACGTTTGCTTTCGTTTTGTTTCCCTTTTCTGTTTTGTACCTGAAAGAGAAATGCTCAGGATTATGATAGAATTTGAATTCTGAGGATGTAATAATACTAATGATTACTTATAAGTAGTGGTGGTGGTCTTTTGGGGAAATATCCACTGCTTTTATCCCAGCAGCGTGTTCCGCAAGGTGGAAGGCTGCAGATCTGAGCCACAGCCCCGTGTACGTGTGTTTGATGGTGGATTTACAGTGGGGATTCCTTTCCCTGCCAAGAGAGAGAATGAGTTTTCAGGCACCTTAATGTCTCTTCTGGTATGTGGAAAACAAACACAGTGAACCCCTGAGCCCTGCGAAATGCTTGGGCTTTGGGTTTCCTGTTCCTGCTTGTGGGTGATAAATATCTTGCGGGACTGGGGTCCATCATTTGTGCTCTTGGTGCATTTTGCTGGGAATAAAAGGGGCTCCCTCTGCTGACGGTGCCTCCCACATCCTCCCAGGTGGAACTGCATGGATCCTGCCCCATCACCCATTCTCCTGTAAAGAAATCCACCGCGCTGCTGCCCTTCTTGCCTTTAGTTAAGAAGGTAAAGGTAGCGTCGCCTCAAACACTGAGTAATCAAGGCAGGTTCCACAGAAAACCCTTTCTTTTTATATCCCTTATTTTTTAAAAAACCTTAGAATAATGATGAGTGTGTTTCCTTCCCATTTAGATCTTTCAAGATGAAATTTTTCGATTCCTCTTTCCTTTGTAAACGTAACTTAGAAGCTTTCTCTTAAGTGAAGGAGGTGGTTTCCAAAGTAATCACTGTATTTAAGAACTTGGGAGTCTGAAGAAAGAGACAAAGTGTTAGGAGATTAATGACAAAGTCAAGAATGCTGACAGTACTGGTGGTTGGGAAACCCTTATTGGCTCTGGTTGTCTGGTGTATAGAAATCTGGCAGGGAATATTGTTTCTTTTTGTGCTGCTAAACTCCTGTGCAGTGGTAAGAAATCTGGCATTAGAAAGGTGCTCAGAAGCACTTTTATTGCTCTGGTGAAATGGATTGTTCTTGCTGGGGTGGAACAGTTGAGTTGATTCCTCTCCTTTCCCTCCCCCAGACCCACTTTCTGTGCTCCCTTTTCCCTTCCTCCCAGTGCCCCTGACATAAACGGAATTATTTCCTACAATGCCTCTAGACCCTAACCTTTAAAGAAGGGGGATGTACATTCCAGGTTATAAACCAGCTCTTTTCCTCCTGCAATTTGAGAAGCCCTCCCTGTTGTTGGATTCTGAGCCTGCTTTGTGCCCAGCGCCGCTCGTTGTGTAAAGCACCAGGAGATCCCACAGGAACTCCTGATTTATTTTGCTAACTCTGCCCTTCTCTGCGGTTCAGAAACCTCTAATGATCTGTGAAGCTCCAAGATATTTTATTTTTTTTTTGAGTTGAACAGTAGTAGTTTTAAGAACCTCCTCTACTACATGAAAGTCTTAACGCTTTCCACATGCTGGGTTTTTGGCCTGATGAAAAGCTGACCTCCTATAAATACAGTTTGTAAAGCGAGGCGTCCTGGGCCAGGGCTGTTGTGAAATTGGGAGGGAAGGAAAAAAAAAATAATGAAAACTCTGGGCTCTTGGCCAGCAAGGAAGATGGGATCCAGTGAACATGTTTCTGTTGCCCTTTGATACTGTTCAAGTTTGATTAGCTTTGTTTCTGGTAAGCTTAATTATGGTTCTTTTTTTTTCTTCTTTTTTTCCTTTTATTTTGTCCAATGGCTAAGGATGGGATCTTTGTCAGAGCTCACGTCTTTCATTACCTGAATTGCAATGGGAGGGAACTGGGAGAAATAAATCGTGCCACCTCCCCAGCAAACAAACAAACCAAAAAAGAAATGCCATGAAACTAGATAAAAACCTTTTTCTCCCCTCTCCTTGTCCCTGCAGCTATCCCTGTCCATCCGATACTTCCCCTTCCCTGAAGTTTCTTCTAGGCCTTTAGGGTTAAGAGCGAATTTAGACAAATGTGCAATGCTAACAGCATCACTCGGGTTTATCTTTTTCTATTCAGCAGCACAAGATAAGGGAAGGAGGGATTTTGCCCATTCTAAAGGTATATTTCTGAGAGCCTAAAAGACTCATTCTTTGGCTGTGGGTGCAGGAGAGGGTGCATCGTAGAAGCCTGGTGACCTCATCAGAGATTTCACACTCCCTGAGTTGTGTAGTAAGTTGGTTTTTTTCGCCTGGGCAGTGCTCTTGGGTTTGGTCGTGCTTCAGTAGAGCTTGGCTGACTTCTCTGCAGTTTTGGTGTCGCAGAGACTACGCTTTCTGCAGAGGTTTCCTCCCACTCTGTTAGAGGAACACGGTTGCGGTGTGTAATGGCTCGAATACTGGAAGACCATAATTTATAGAAATAGGTGAGGTTTGGTTTGCACCCCGGTTTTGTTCTGCAGAATCTCATACCTTGCAGATTCAGATGTGATTAAAAATGTGGGCCATAAAGCTTGCATGCTCTGGATGCTTCCAGAGCACGTGAAAAATGCATTTATCCCAATTCCTGCTGCTAAACCCAGCTGCAGTACGTAGAATAACTCCCCGCGTTGGATAACTGGACTTTCACCTTGTTAGGATGAAGTAACATGGACAAAGGCCTTCCACCTTCAGTGCTGTGTTAAAAGTCGTATTGATTTAACAATTCCAGCTCATGTTCTTACTCTGGAGCATTTTGATGTGATAGATTTATTTTTTGGCGTTGTTGTTGCCTGGCTTTAGAAGAACATTCTTTTGTTGTGAGTGTAAGGGCTCCTAAAAAGAATTTGTCTGCTCACTGTGGGCATAAAGCTCTTCTCCCTATCTTCCCCATATTTATATTCTTTTAAGGTGAGTAATGTTCTTGTTTCAGATAAATCAGTGGTTTTTTTAAACTTGTAGGCCTTTCAAAAATTATTAAAATGTTTTTCAGCTAAAGCATGAAAAGGAGGAATCTAAAGTCTTGTTAGATTTGAAAAACCAGAGAGTTTTAACCCATAGCTGTCCAAGATGTATTTGGAAATAATGCATGGAGTTTCAGAAAGTTGTATTTAGTAGGTGTGTATCTGCTGTGGAGACAAATGGAGGTTGGAGGCAGCTGTTTGTGGTTGTTACGAGTGACTCCACTTGCCCCACTCTCACCTCCTGAACATTTTTCTAATGGAGCATATTAATAGTGCAGCTGAAGACAAATGGATGGGGTTGGTAAGTGAAGTGAAAGTTTTAAGTGAAAACTGCCCTAATTTTTTCCCACCTCATCCAATCGCTCTTTTATAGTCCTTATCCCATGTTTACACAGTCTGGAGTCATGACTCTCAAAAACCACGCTGGCATTTAGAAATTGCTACTGTAGGAGTTTTCATTGCTTCAGCAATTAACTAGTGTGTGACAAACTCATGTGAGTCACCACTAAATAGCTAGTTGTATATATTTATGTCTGTGCCAAACTAGTGTGAAGTTTTGGGGTTTTTTTTTTTGAATTCCCAAAGTTTTGCTTTGGCCTTTTCAAGTGAACTTATGTAGAAAAGGTATGGGAAATGTTAAAAACAGAGTTTCACATTATGTTTGACTGCTTTAGTTGTCATCTCGGAGCTAAGAATGCGGATGGGATCCTGCAGGCTGTAGATAAACAGCCCTTCTGGTGCACTGTTCGGTCTTGGTTTGTCGTTCCGTAAAGGTCATGTCAAAATGAGGGGGAAAAAAAACCCCAAAACAAAACCACAAAAACCCACAGACTAGTAGGGACTTCTTATCTTAGGAATAAGAAGTTCTTTCAGCTACTGATTTTTTGGATATTCTTGCTTCAGTCTCTCTTTCCAGGAATATCTCATCCCTCCCGTAATGCTGAAAGGAGTCCATTGTGTAACTTCCCAAATACTCCGTTAATCAGCCTCCGGCTTCTGCACCGTCCCTGTTCTTGTAATGCAAAAGGAGCACTAATAAGAAGAGGTGGTTTCTTTAAGGGGGTTCCTGTCTGTAGTTGGAGCAGTGCAGGGGAAAAACCCATCTGCTGGAAACCCAGGGGATGGAAGAGACATCCATAGCAAAGGTTTGATCAGCACTTTGATTAGACCTGGCTTTTTCTGAACGGTCCTTACCTGGTGGAAGGATGGGCAGTTTGCTAAGATCATCCATCTGCTTTTATTCCTCTTCTCCCCCTCTTCCCAAGGTCACCTTCATCTGCAGGATATAGTGGGGATTTCCATTTTATTTCATTAGAAGTGTTTTTGAAGGGCGGCAAGAAAGTAAGTTAGATGCTGCCAGAGCTTTGTTGCCTCTGTATTATTTTGCCTTGTCTGGGTAATAATGAGTGTTGACGGTTTCTGGCTTGAAGGCTGCCGGGTTCCTGGCAGCTCTGAGTCCTCCCTCCCCGGGGGGGGGCTGTTCCCTGGAGGGGAGATGCCTCCAAGATGCAGACGCTGAAAAAACAAGTTGCAGGTACCCGCATCTTCTCTGAACAGCATACACGCCCGTTAATGAAATCCTTTAACAGGTAAAAAGCTGTTTTATAGGAGGCTTATCCTTCCTGTGTTAGATTTGAAGGATTTCTGAGGAATTTGAGGAAGTATCTTCTGCAGGCTGAGCGTTGCCCACCTCGGTGCTGGGTGGTCGCAGGCTGTATCTACACCTGCACTCCCAGGTCCGGCACGATTCCCGAGCCCAGCGAGGGACCCAACCACTGGCCAGAAGGGCTGGTGAGCCACAGGGGCAGCTTTATTCCTGGATTTGACAATTAGAATGCTTGCAATTATGAGACCGCTTTCCCAGTAGTGTGTGTTTGATGGATACGGGGAACGTGAGTAATAGAAAACCTGTCCTGCTGCTTCTTGTGGCTCCAGGCTTTTCGGCAGGGAGGAAGGAGTTGCGGCTCTTTGGGATAGCAACAGCTTTCTTCTGAGTGGGAAATGCAAATTGAGGTGGTCTTCATGGTTTTTTTAAATATGAAATATAATCGAAGTAAAACCAACACAACCACTGTAAGAACTCCTTGAATTCAGAGTTATGTATGATATTCCCTTATATGCTTTTTTCCACTTTTATAATGCGCTTTTGAAAATCTGAATTTTCAAGGGTCCTGTGGGAATTTATCCCTAGGTGAGCTCTCATTATTGGATGTTACTCCGCCAAAGAAAATGGTCTGCTGTCTTTTACTGTAAGGAAATAATTCATCTTAGTTGTGGGTTTTCTGGGTTTGGTTAGGTTTTGTTGTTGGGCTTTTTGTTTTTAATTACCAGAGCACTGAGCGTAGAACAGGTGCTTCTAACAGACACCACAAAAGGACAGAGGTAAAAAGGCTGTACCTTGTGGTGCTTTCACCTTGTCCCACCTGTTTCATCTATTTGACAATTCAAATGTTCTTACAAGCCTGTATATCTGGAAATAACTGGTTTTCTTCTAATGTTAGTACCTCCATCTAAGGCCAAAAGTAAATTGGTAAATTAAATTAAATTTTCCTACGTCGTTGGGTGTAATTCTTTGGTGTGTTAAATATTTTCCTTCCCAGTAAACTGAACCCCCTAACTACAGTACCTGGAGAATATCCGAGTTCAGGAAGGAGCCTGGTGTGTTCTCCCTTCCACCGTTCAGGTCTGGTTGGTGGAGTTGTTCTCTTGGGTGGGAACCACAGGACAACTCAGGAGACAAGCAGTAATTCCGATGGCCAGACTGTGTAGCTTTTCCATACCAACAAGCGACGCTGTGCTCTGCTGACCTGTTACCTTCCCTACTACAATTCATGGTTAATTATTTTTTCTGGTTGACTTCTTTTGAACTCTTGCAGTCTGGAGAATTATCACAGGTTTGGAAATGTAACACAAATGATTTTTAACTGTTAATCTTATCTGGACCTGTTAAACTTCTATTTGAATTTATTCCCAGGAATGCAGCGTGTGTGGCAGACACAATGATTGAGTAACAGACTCGTTACTGATCAACATAATCCTGAAAAAACATAATATTAACAGTTTCCTCCCTCCCTGTTACCCTGTTCAGGCTAAAACTGAGCTGAGAGCTGGGCTGCCAACACTGGGACAGTTACAGCCAGTGGTCAGCAAGCATCTGATAATATTGTTGCCTGCCCTTTGAAAACTGAGTTAATATTAAGAAGGAAATCTCCCAGGATCCAGTACAACCATCTCCTTAATGGCTTGGGGTGGGGGAAAGGCACGTGTTCCAAGTTACTCTTGACTTTTGATTTTAAGGTGATAGCACCAGTGTGTGTTCATTCCACAATGCAAAGCAATAATATGCATAGGTATGTATTACAGCATTAAAATGGCAATTAATTTGATTTTTATGTGCTGTAGTCTCACTCTCAGCCTATCCATGTAGGAAACTTGACTGCCGGGGTTGTACAGAAGCAGTGTGATTTCATTGGGAAGAGTTAACCCATTTCTAGGGTAACGTGACTGGACTTTGATACCATCCATTATATTATTGGTACGTCCCTGTCATTCTTTGGTTCGCTTTCCTTGGGAGACAGAAGCTGTGGGAGATGACTGGAAGGAGCAGGAGTGATACGAGAATGTGTCATTGCTTATTTAGAAAAGAAAAAAAATACAAAACAAGAGTCAAAACGCACACAAAATCCCCATCGTTCCAAAGGTATTGCCTATATCTAATAAAACAACGGGTGGAGGTGGAGTTTCAGGTGGAGTTTTCCAGCGTGGAGGCTTGGTGACAGCGTGACTGTTCCTGAAGGTTGGGTGTCAGACACGCAGTTAACATCAGCCTTTGGAGATGCACCTTGGGCAGCCTCCTTCCTTTTATCTTGAAAGGGGCTGCTTTTCACGTTGAGAAGATGGAGCTAATTATTCCAGGGTTACGTGGCAGTTGTGGGGTTTTTTCCTCTGGCATGTTCCATGGGAGTCTGATGCCATGTTTCTCCCATCCTTTTCTTTTAAGCATTTCTACCTTGTTCCAGATACTTCCTTGTGGTGTTCCTATTGAAGATAAAAACGTCTTTTAAGACAAAAATATTGCTTGTTGAAATGAGCAGTACTCTAAAAGCTTGACATTCTAGTTAAAAAAGAAGCCTTTTATAGTAATGGGGAGGGGGGGAAAAGGACTGATTAATGATGTGCATGGACAGATACGGTCAGGCTGTGGCAACATCTTGAAAAATTCCTTTGACTGTAGAGCACAAAGGTGAAGTGTTCAACCAGTAGCACCGACCACAGGAGAAATGCTTAGTATAAGGATATGTGCTTTTTTGGGTGAAATTACTCTGTATTTAACAAACAAATGAGATCTACAGAGCTATCTCTGCTCGACGTGGAAACATTAATTAGGGTAGGGTTTTTTTTCCCACAGGTTGATGTTGCTTTTTTATTTTACACTCTGTGCTTCAAAATTGATCAGACCTCAGATAATGCATACTTTTGCACCATGCCAACTGGAATTTGTTGTATGGGTCTTTGTGAAACAGAAATCCTGGAGAATGACTGTTAAAATGTTACGTTCTGGTTCTGTTCCTAACAGCAGCATTATTCTGTGTCACTGGCATCAGTCAGAGCCGCTCTGCGAACGGGTGAAACTTTAACAGCAAACATCCCTCCAGGGTTTATAATTGTCCAGAGAAGATGGCTGAGCTGATAGAAACCTCTCCACCGCAGCCTCGCAGCAGATGCCCTGCTGGAACATCATTCATTGCTGCCTCCTCATCCTTTTTTCAGTGGCTTCTGAGCTGGAGCATTTTGTAAATATTTTGGTTTGGGTGGTAATTAAAGAGAGAGGGCCCAGAAGGGGGGCGCTGGGTGAAGGATGGAGTTGGCTGGATGGGGCTGTGTGCGCGGTTGCAGACCCCGGGTGGTGTGGAGGATCCATAGTTGAAGGTTTGTAGAGGTTCTGCAGAGGAGAGGATGGCCAAGAAGAGGGGGAGGTAAGAGAAACTGGGAGGAATACTTCTTGACCCGACCTACTTCTGATGTTTAACTTAATAAGGAGCTTTGGGTAGTCAATTAACAGGATTAATGGGTTATCTGTGTGTTCGAATGTGGATATTTGCATGCTTTGTTTTGTAAAGACAGGCTTTTCTGGAGTGTGGAATTTGCAAAGATATTTCTTCACTTTTGCTCCCTCTACTCCTACTCCTTTTGGTGTTTTTTTTTAAGCTTTACTATTTCTCTAGCTTCAACTTCACATCACAGTTTACCATTTCACGGCAGCCTGGAGTTTTGCAGTGTTGCTCTCCTCTTTATCACTGAAGAGAGGCCAATTCAGGAACCTGAAGCAGCTCAGAGAGATTAAAGTTTACACAAAGTCCAGATGAGTTGCTCATTGTTTTTTTTTATCTCGTAGTGTTTGGTGTGCCTTGTATCCAAAAGGGTGTAGGAGTGGATTTAGGCTCCTTGACTCCTTCAGATATTCTGATCCACCCAGATGCATATTTGCTTCCTGGGAATGCTGCCAGCTCTTCTCTCCCTGGTGCTTCAGACTGAACCTGAACCAGTGAGTTGGAAGTGAAGAAATTGCAAATCTTAACCTCCTCAAAGTCCCTTTCCTGCTTTGGAGTCACAAATGCGCAGTGGTCCCCTGCTGCTTCCAGCTCGCTGTTCTCGGACGTTGAGCTGTTGATGGTATTTTTTACACGGTATAAAATAAGCGATGTAAAAATCCTTACATGCCTGAGTTGAATGTCAGATGTTTGCGGGGCCTCTTGTGTGTGTTTGTGTATGAAAGATTCATGAAACGTTTCAAAGAGATGGGAGCGCTGTTGTGAAAAATAGCGCCGTAGAAAAATTACAGTAAGTGATTTCACTTTTTTTAAGTGCATCATTTTCTCTATTTTTTCCCCTCTTCCTTTTCATTGTTAGTACCATTTGCATGAAAACATCTGTATTTGTCTTAATTTGCTGCTTTTGTTTTATAGCCATCTGAAGATGCCACTTTTCATCCTGCTATCTTGGTAGCAGTTAATTAACAGCAGTGTATGGAGCTGGGGAATCCTGGTTGTCCTCTGTGGGTATAGGAATGGGCTGAATCCCAGCCTGCACTTCCACAGTGAGACCTAAGGAATAGAAACCTACAAATAAATTGAGAAATTGTCCGTTACTTTACAAACAATGAATGGAGGATGGACCAAAGGATGGACCAAAAATAAACCATACATCTTAGTGGTGGTGTTGTGATTAATGAGGGGGACAAATATGAGGGCTAGAGTTACTTACAAAAGCTTGGACTTATAATGCATGTGGCTAGATCCAGCGCAGTAAAGTGGTTTTTAATTGAGAAAATAGTGCTTGTGGTCTGTCTTCAACGTGTCACAGGGTTTCTTTTGTAATGTCTCAAATCCCTGTTTTTGCAAGATGTCTGCTTTGGCTGTGACAGCTTTGTTGGGTAATTGAGCATTTTTGGGATGGGAAGGGAGCTTGCATCTCGCTCGAGTCCGTGGCTTTTTGTTTCTTCAAATGCTCTAAGCCTGCAAGACACAGGGTCTGTGGCTGGTGGAACAGGATGCTGCCAACTCCAAAACTGGACGAACAGATAGGGAAGAGTTAAGCAGAACAGAAAGGCTGTTGTGAGGTAATAATGTTGCTGTTGAATAACTTGAGGTGATGAATTGTTTGAAGCAGCAGATGCCTTTAAGAGCCGAGATGGCTGTCACTGCCGTGTTTTGCTCCTAATTGATGGAGAACTGCACATAAAGCTGAGAGCAATCTTAGGTTATTGAATATTTCATATGGAAAACACAGGGATTCTGCATTTAGAGAGGCTGTGAAGATGTCAACCACAAAGAACCTTTGTCCTACCCTGGGCTGCATTAACGTGTGCCCAGCAGGGCCGGGGGGTAGGATTCTGTTCCTCTGCTCCCCTCTGGGGAGACCCCCCCAGTGCTGCCTCCAGCCCTGGGACCACTAACATCCGAAGGACGTGGACCTGTTGGAGCAGGGCCAGAGGAGGCCACAGAGATGCTGGGAGAGCTGGAGCCCCTCTGCTGTGAGGACAGGCTGAGAGAGTTGGGGGGGTTCAGCCTGGAGAAGAGAAGGCTC
>JAOXNH010000008.1:5324920-5337391 GCA_028566575.1 Bartramia longicauda
CTTGCCCTATTAAAAAAGGATAATCTGAGCAAATTTTCAGATTTCCCTTTGCTTATTTATTTGAGTGGTTTTGTTGCCTTGTTTTTATGGTATGTGTCTTCTCAGAGGCCACTGCCTGCCCGGGAAGGAACCGGGGCTGGGATTGCAGAGCACGGTGCGAGCAATCTCTGCTCTTAATCTGGAGGCAGAAACCCCACTCTGCAAAGGGGTTGCAGGAAAAAAACCCTCTCTGACATCATGGGAATGAGCTCCCGCCGAGAATGACATCAGATGCCAATAATAGAACAGGGCAAGAATGAGATTAGTTTTGAAACCTGGTAATATAATATATTCTAACTTAACCCTGGTAATATAATATATTCTAACTTAACCCAGGGAGGCACGAGACAGTTTCATACAAAGAAAGAAACCAGTTGTAATTAACAGAGAGATGGCCCACAGAACATCGTAGGATTTACACATCTGACTGTTCCAGAGCAGCTGCAGCGACTTGGGGATTGGAACTCTTTCTCCAGCCCATCCAAGGTGCCCCCGAAGTGTTGAACGGTGTGGTCCGTTCGCCCTGAAACACTTGGTCACTCATGGACTAATTGATGGCCTTTGAATGGGAGCTCGAGAGATAGGGAGAAATTCCTGTTAAATGGTAAGAGGCTCCAGTGGCTGCTCAGGTAAGTTGAGCAGGAACTTGCGTTGCAGGATGGAAGCGCTTAACCATTTATTTCAAATATATTTTGATCAGTAAAATGTAATCCATCTTCAGCCCTGTGTGAATTTCCAGCCAAACAGAAGGAGAATTTGCCGAGCCACGCAGTGATTGTCCGTTTGAGCTCACGAGGAGCGTGAATGTGTGGGAGTTATTTTATTGCCCCTTCCCAGTGAGAGAAAACCTTTCTAATTCTGATGAGCTTTAAGTCAGTATTTTCTATCATCCCTTCTGTGATGTGTCAGTGTCCTCCAGTGAGCCCGAGGCAGGCAGTGGAGTGTTGCAGAAATGCAGAGTACTGATTCTAAGTGACAATTAACGGGAAGGGGTTTGGTTTCAATACCGACTTGCTTATTGCTGTGAAGTAGTCGACTAACAGAACAAATAGAGCCAACAGTTTGATTCTGTTTGTAAAATTGTCATCGAACAAAAATAATAATAATAAAAATATTGTTAAAGTAGTAAAAGTTTTTTCATAATTGCAAGCCTAGTTTCACTTGTGCAGAATTAAAAATCCAAACTAGCATACGTATACCTTACTGAAATGCAGGAGGATTAAGTTCCCTGCTGAATAGTTGAATTAAGTTTTTAATGCTTTGTTTAAACAAAAATTGTGAAGGTAGAAAATGCTGCTGTCCTTGTGTTCGGAACGTCTCTCTCTACACACGCAGGCACATACACAAATTAGTCTCCATTTAAATTAATTCAAGCTGACACGCAAAGCACAACAGAAAGTAGTCCAGTTGGGGATGAAATTACCAAAGTCTGTCAATATTTTTTGCTTGGTTTCAATAGCTGATTGTACTCGATATCATTTTCAGCCCCTATATAAAATCCATAAAATAGAGGAACTGCTGTGGTTGAGGAAACCTTTTTCATTTTCTGGCAGCCATTACATGCTGCCAGTACAAAAACATTTTTTTCTTAACAGTCCTTTCCCAAGCTCAAAAATGGATTTCCCCCCAGCCACTGTCATTCAATTATCACCTCAGGAAATGCATAGATATAACTGATGATCCCTTTAAAACATCCTGCGGTATTCCGCTCCTCCCATCTTTCATTTTTCTTCTCGCTCCAGTCATTAAATGTAACATTGCCGATGTATATTTTATAGGGTGACCCTGACGGCTGTCGCTTTGAGGATGTGCAGAGATAATAAGATTGTGCATGTAATGAAGGGCAGATAAATAGAAAAATGTTTACGGGATGGAGGGTGGTAGTTTTAACTGCTTTATGGCTTGCTTCTCTCTCATACACACCCCCACGTGAACCACCACCGATACATCACCTTTTCACTATTTAAAGGTATTACAGGCAGAGAGGAGATCATTGTGATGTAGCCGGTAGCAGTGAAATGGTTTTTTTTTTGTTCCACACCTGAATTCCAGCAATATGCAACCAAGAAACTTAATTATTGAGCTGGTACAAAAAGGAAGTGCAGTTAAAGGGGTGATGTGTCGCTGCTTGGCACCTGCATTGAGAAAATCCTATTCCTTATATTGTGCTGCTAAATTTTCCATGTCAACAGAATTGATGGAAAAGCATGTGTGAGGGGGGAAGGAGGGGATCCAGTGCAGACTGTGGTGAGCTCTGCCCAGAAAGCTTTTCTGAATAGTTTGCATTTAATTGCTCTGGGTATTTATCCCACTCTCCTTTTTGTCCTGATGTGTGAGCTCCGATATTGAGAACTTCTCGTTAACACGAGGCTGGCAGCAAACGATGCTGCCTGAAAGAGCTGGGAACCCCGGGACTGTGATGTGGGCTGTAAGATGGAATGACAGGGTTGCTGGCTCTGGAAAATAGGAACTTCTCCCACCTTTGCAAAAGCATTTCATCTCTCTTCTTCAGAACTGCTTTGTGCTTGGTTCACCTGGCCCCATGCGCACTGTGTTAGGGGGTAGCACTTTGGGTGTCAGGGTGTAAGGAAAAAGGGAAAAAGGCTGAATATTGGCATTTGCCAGGGAGAACAAGTGGATGCTGAGCAGTGGGTTGGAAGGACCCTGCAATGTGTGCTGGCCTGAGCCTCGGGAGGAGGAGAGATAGCCTGGCTCCACGGGGGCTAAATTACATTCTCCAGGCTCTGTCCACAGGAGGTGGTTCATACTGTGTGCCAGGTGAAGACATCCCACCAGTACTGAAGAACTGGGCTCTGCTGGTATGGGAGACCCCTCTGTGCTTCAGGCTGGACAGCCGTGCCTGGGCAGAGGCTGCGGGAGGACGAGGTGGAGGGTGAGCTTCGGAGAGGAGGGGGAAAGAGATGTTAAATGATTGGAGTTAAAAGTGGTCAAGCAAAGTAGGAAATGGGAAATTTTGGTAATCTTAAGTTGCAGAGGAGAGCTGAGTAGAAAATAAATCCTTGATGAACGTGTGTAAGGCAAGCAGATCCTTAACTCTTTCACTATGTTGATAACCTCTTAATTGATCCAGCGCCAGGGATCCCTGTGGGGTGTACCTGGTGACACTGGCGGTGGGTACGCGGTCCTGGAGAGCTCTAACTGACGCTATTAAAGATAGGCTCTAATAATTAATAATGGATGCAGCCAACAGTCTGTGAGTTCCTGTGGGGATTAGGAACTCTGTTGATTAACAAAGAGGAGTCTCTGGAGGAAGAAGCCTTAATTACAAAAGCTTTCTTTTCATTCTGGCATGACGTACAGCTGGAGAGAGGGTCAGCAGCTTTCAGCTGTGGCGGAGGCTTAAAACAACACTCTGGCTTGCTGTGTGTTTGTTTGTGCAAAACTGTTAAAGCTGGTACTTAGATCCCCCCAAAAAAATAATTCTTTTTTTTTTTTTTTCTTTGAAAAACAAAGAATTGTTTGCATAGAAGAGATAGGAAGGGTAAGCTCCATGGTATGCTAATTATCTTATTGCCTAGCAGTATGTGCAAGCTTAATTACAAACACTGGAAAAAGGTTAGCAAATGAGCTACAGGAAAATTGGGAGTTAGAGGTGGCGCGGAGACACGTTATTGGCAGTTTTCTCAGGCTATGGACAATAAGATTTACATTTCTCTGTGGTTTGCTAAAACCATAAATCGAGTGTTAGGCATGAAAGAAGAATATCCAATGGAAAGAAGAAGCAGCAGCAGCTTGTATCGAGGGCAAAAGGAGCACAGAGCTGTCCAGGACCAGTCACTGGGACGGTGCTGAATGAGGATGGCTGAGCCTGGAATTCCGAAGGAATTTTAGCGCCTGTCGCTGGTGGAGCCGTTCACAGCCTGGGGTTAATCACTACAGTTGTGCTTCTCACACAGGATTCAGCTCAGCTAATTTACAAATCTTCTGTCTCTTTGTTTCTATATGCTATAAAACCTATAGGATGTGCTGAGATTTAATTTGTAAATACTTCGTTGACTTTGTCATCAGGTGGCAGATGCTGTACAAGGGCTGAGCGTTACTGCAGACGAATGTTTGTGTCAAACTAGAGATTATTTACATCGTATCCTGTTCATGCCTTTCCTTTTTTCTCCCCATTTCACAGCCTCTGTTCACTGACTCTTTTCTACTGGTGATTGCATTCGTGGTCTCTTGCCACTTCCAGTTCCCATGTGTGATTTTGCTGGAGGAGTTGGGTTTAGTTTGCACTCGCCTGTTACGTTGATTATTTAAAAATTACCTGTAAAGAAGAGCAAATATATTCTCTTGGGAGAATTGCAAGAGTGATCTCTGTGTTCAGGTAACAGGAAAAATGTAATTATTTTAGTCTCTTCAATGCTTGAGGAACCTTGGAGAGAAATCTTCAGGTTCCAGACTTGTTTCAGTGATACCAGGAGCGACACTGGTCTCTGGTGACCTCTTGTCTCCTAGACCCGTGTCAGTGATCTGATCAAAAGCATCATTTGTAGGAGATAAAGCTCACTCTTCCCCTGGTCTGTAGAGGACTAAGCAGGGTGGCAGCGTTCATTTAGCAGAAACAATTAGAAAGCATAAAGCTGTATCTGATTGCAGGTTTTTTTCCATGATAAAATGAAATCCAGAAAATACAGATGGAGCCTCGGCTGGGTTCCCGGGAAATTCTGTGGCTGTTCCTGTGTTGGGGGTGAACTGACAGCATAAAAAGCGAGGGAGTTAGCCTGGGTTTTTTATATACCTGTCTCCTCCTTCCAGTCTCACTTGGCCAGCCGGTTTTGCCAGCAGTTTCAAATAAAAATGGAAACCAAGCAGCTTACCTTGCTGTTTGCAGAACGAGGAAATGGAATATTAGGACAGCCAATTTCTCCTAAAATGGTAGGTAGAGTTCTTAGCAGAGACCAGGGAGAGAAAGCTGTATGGCCATCCAAAAGATAATAAGTAGCTAGAGGAACTGCTAGATAAAATTCCTACACTTTTAAAATATGCTAGAGAACGGAGAGACCTGCGGCATATTCCTTAGAGAGCATCCCACCATTTTTAATGTGTTTTTTGTAGTGTTAGTAAAGTATTGCTTGGTATTTAAAAGCCTCTCTTAAAATTTCAGTAATGTTTTAGGTTATGCAGTATTCCTCTGCACCCAAGGTGGACATTAATCAGCGCTACTGAATAAGCTGCTGAGACTTATTGCTTAATTAGAACATGTGCAAACCGATTTGTCACAGTTGGCAGAGGCACGTAGACCACGCTTAAAACTGTAAAAATGCCTGGGTTCAGCTCTTCTGAGCTGCACACAGCTGGTCTCACTCTTCCCTGCTGCATTTTTTCAATAGTTTAACTTGTTTAGACCATGAAGATTGTTTGGAATTTTCTCTCTCTGGATATAGCCCATGCCGTGGTCTCCAGTCACTGTCCATCTTGGCGTGGTGGGCTGTGTTGCTCAACAGGTCAGAGGACTTGGGCCATGGTCCTGCAAACCCCTTGGCATACATTTGCACCTCTTGTCTTAGCAACTTTTGGGCATGGAGATGTGTGTGGTGGAAGGGACTGACACCTTCGGTTTTGTCTCCCAGACTAACAGTGTATGGAATACCCTGGGGTGGTTCTGTCAAGTTTCAAGAAGCAAAAACCTGTGCCTGTGTAGTCCATCCATCCCCTTGATGTGCCCCTTGGCATGCAGGCGTTTGAGCAGATGTTGTGACCAAGGCTGCTAAAGCCAGGGGATTTGGTGACGGAGGGACGCGCTGGAGACAGTGTTTTTACCACAGGACTTCAGTAATAGGGAGCATTAGCTAAATTGAGTTGACTTAATAAAATCTTGATGTGTTCCAGAAAGATTGTGAATTCATTAAGACCGCAGCTGGACAATCTGTTCCCCTCTGCTCTGCCATGACTACTTTATAGCCATCGAAGAGAGTTGTCATTTACTTTTTCTGTTTAATTACTGCAAAGCTATTCCCCTCCCCCACGATTTTTTTTTATTATTATTATTTTTTTCCCTGGCAGAGCTAGGCTCTGGGGAAATTAAACAGCAATTATTCTGTTTGCTCACTCTGTTATACCATAACAGATACTTGAAGGTAGGTTGATGTGTTTGTGTGATTGGCTTCCACAGGAGCAGCCTCCGCTGCAGCAGCAGCGCTGTCAAACCCTCTCAAATCCAGAAATGCATACACGGTGTTAATCCTTTGTTTACCTAAGGCAAGAGGAAACACAAACACGGGGCACAGCTTGTGTTGTGTGTTTTACATTTGAAAACTACTGATAAGAAGTGAGAAACCAGGGCATGGAGCACTGGGTTTGCTCAGGGTATATGGCAGAGTTAGTAAGGCCTGGCTTTGGGTTTTGGGATGTGGCCTGGAGAGCTTGGGTGAGCTGCAGAAAAAATAGGGGTGGGAAATGGTGGGAGAGGTAGGAGAAAGGTGCCACATGCCGAGGAAATAATGGAATCAACGTGGATGGACTGTGCTGGGGAGGATGCAGGCGTCGGGCACTTGGAGACTTCTGGAGGCTCAGCCCCTGGAGCTGAATTGCAGAGAGAGTCTGGCTGCCGCGTCCTCCTGCGGGAGGGGATCTGAACCGTTTATTTCTCTTCAAAAATAATCCCTAGAACAGAGCTAAAAGGAGATGAAGCGTGACTTTTTTCTGTGTAGCTACAACACGGGGTGAAATGGCCTTGGCAGGAGAAGGCAAGAGATTGGAGGAGCTGTGAGCTGCGGATGTATTTCAGAATGGATGGAAGCTGAACCATGGCTTTTAGATATCCCCTCTGTCTTGTGAAACCTCAGTGATGCAAAAGTAGATATTCTCGAGGAAAGGTGGCAATAAAAGCCTAGATAACGCATCTCATTTTGCTTTATGTGTTGGATAAATTGCTGGGACAGTTATTCAGATGTTAACATAGAAAAATGGAGTTGTGTTTGCAGAAGAGAGGTGGCTTTGTATCAAGCAGAGGTGAGGCTCTTACTGTGAGCAGTGAAGGAGATTGGGAGAGAAATGAATCTTCTCCCCACGCTGATGGAAAAAGCTGTTCCTTGATGGATTTGATCTGGGAGGGCACTAAGAGCATCTCTCTTGGATGTGGCATGGCACAGGAATTAGAGCCCCTCATTTGAGGGGTGGTGACAGAGTAGACTTGTGGGTGACTTTATTGGGACTTTCCTTCTAAGATTGGATTTATTGCTAATTGATACAAATGGACAACTCTCAGCAACATCAGTGTCTGGGGTCAGAGAGGAGATGGGTTCCTGGGACAGGAGGCAGCCCATTAACCGTTCTGGAGAAAGAAGCAGCAACTTGGCCATGGAAACCCTTCCTGCTGGGCAGTTGCCTCAAAATCCTGACTGTATTGCCCCCAAACAGCTGGAATGTTACGATGACTCCGATTCATTAGACTGGAAGCTTTGCTGAAGAACAGGTTTGTGTGTGCTATGAAGGACAGCTTCATTGAACTCTCGTGTTCATGTGCATTATGGGTCATCCATGTATGTGCAGCCATCTGAAATCTTGCTGCTTCACCTTGGAAGTGGTGATCAGCTGGGTCACGCGTCGCTGAAGTTTACATCTCGTTGTGAGGCTTTGCAGGGGTTGGCAATGCTGGTTTTATCGGTGGTCCCAGAGCTTGGTTAAACAGGAACATGTTACTGGGTGCAGGGAAGAGAAGAGGGTGACAGAAGCAGGTTGGATGGTGCTTATTGCAAAAGGAGATGGTCTCCTCCTCACTTCAGGCCACTGAGCTGGAGGAGAGACCAATGAACAAGGTCACTGTTTCCAGCAGCAGGTTCAGCTCTCCCTGATCTTGGCTTGCAAACCACGAGTTTCCCTTCCACCACCCACCAGAGACCTCACCGCAGGCAGCAGTTGCAGTCTCACCCCTTCCTAAATTTATCTCTGGAGTTAGGAAATGAGGGGGATGTCACTCTGAAGTTGAACAAGTATAATGATGCAATGAGGGATGATTCAGTCTGCTTCATTTTATGGGATTTCAGTGTGTGTGTGTTGCTAGCAGTAGCCAGTTCCTGGCACAAAAAGCTCCAAAGAGGACATACAGTATATTTGCAGGTTGCTAGGTTGGGGCTGTTCCCCCCTGGCTGTAGACCTGCTACCCAGAAAATCAGACTGTGAGCAGCTGCTCTCAGCCCTTCCCCAGCGACCGGGCACAGTCCCTCATGCTGTTCCCAATTACAGTCCGGGGATGTGGGATGTGTCGGCTGTGAGACCTCGCGGGGAGGTGAAATCGCCAGGAAGGAGATGATCATTACAGGCCATTCATGTCAGCAGCGTTTATGCTTTTCTGTTTGCTTGCAAGCAAAACCAGCAGCTAATTTGCAAGGCTGCCTTTTGTAAGAGGGCCCTTTGATCAATGCCTGCCTGTGTTAATGTTTCAGGAGGCTATTGATTTCTGCAACCGCTTTTGTTCCCTGAATTTATGGGCGATGGGTTTCGGCAGCGCACACTATGCATGTTTGATTAAAGTTCATTTGACTTCACTTGCAGGGAAGCTGGGAGCTGTTTTCACTCCCTGTTTGTAGAACCAAAGCTTTCCTGACTTATTCCTTTGTGCTCCAGCTTCTGCCACCCGTGCCGCCGCCGCTGTGCGCTGCTTCTAATCCTTCCAGCCTCGCTCCACTCCAGCATTTAATCCCTTAGGTAGACAATATAATATCGGATAGCCAGGCAGCTAATAAGATGTGGCGTGGAATTTTTTTGGGTGTAGCATCCATCTAACCTTGGGTCTGTGTCTATAACGTTCACATTTTCGGGGTTTGCTTCCGTCCCCTCTGACGTGTGTTTCTCCGCCTGTGTCAGAGGCTGAGTCACCTACTGAGTCACGGAGCTGTGAGGTCTGACAGGGAATGTAAAGTACAGAATATTCCCTACTCCTTTCATCTATCCACATTTCATCGATGGGGTAAAACAAGCTGTTGAATAAACCTGTGTTTCATCTTCATCCGCGTGCAGTTGGGACCACAGTGTTGGGGGGTCTCAGGAAGAAAAGCTTTATCATCATGAAGTTAGCGGGGTTTTTTTTATAAATATACACCATTTATTTATTTTTTTAAGTTTGGTTTATGATGTAGTACATGTGTTAAACTTCCCTTGGGACCCGATGGGTTTGTGATGTGTAAATAGAGCTCAAATAGGATCCCATTTCCTATTTTATGATGGGAGGAAAACAGATTGGTTTGCACTCTGCTGTTGCCATATGTCAGAGGACGCATTAATTCACTGACATAAAGACACGGGATTTACTGACTTGGTGCTGACGCCTCAGATTTGATACAAATGAATTTATAGGTAAGATGTGGCTGGTTTCATTTGCAAAAGAACTTTCTCCCTCTGAAAAGCATTGCGGACGCTTTTCTGCAGAGCTTTGTCTGCCGCCTGGCACGGGTTGTATCCCAGGTTTGAGGAACAGTTGTGCTGGGTGGACTTTGAGCCCACTTAATGGACTGGGAGTAAAATGGTATTTCTAAAGCAAACACGACGTGGTTGAACATGCAGCAGCAGGGCAGGGTGCTGGGTGTCAGAACTTGGTGTTCTTCCCACGTCGGACATAGCTTGAATGCTTATCCCCAGCCTGCACACGTTTTACTTTTAGATTCTCTCCAGGAAAGAGATCTATCCATCTATTTTTTTTTCTGTAGGGCTTTTGTCCTTCAAAATCAACAGTTGTAGGTAATGATTAATTTTGCCCACTTAATCTTTCCTCTTCCTAACTGCGTATCCGTCTGAAAAGGGCTTGGTGGGAATATTGTTGAGGTCTGCGGTGGAGATCAGCAGCATCAATCCCAGCCTACAGGAGTGCAGATTAAAACTGCATCTCTTCTGTCCCTCACCAGAAATCAAAGTTGTGGTTGCCTTCTTTTTTTCTGGTGTTCCTATTTTTAAATCGGGTATTGGTAAAATTCTTAAGTGTCTTAAACGTCAGCAGTTAATGTCTAGAACAACATCCTCCTTTTGTCTTTCCAGTGTTTTCTGTGGTGCAGATGTTACTTGGGGCTGTAATTGCTTGGTGAGGCCCTTGGGAGAGTTTGGATTAAGGGTGTGTCTTTATTAGCATTAAGGTGAGCGATTTGCCCCGAGCACAGGCTGCAGGATTTTCCCCCCGGAGGGAGCAGGCTGAGGTTATGTTATTTGATCACATAAAACGTAGTTCAAAGAAACCCTTTTTGTGGGCAATTCAGGTATGTTTGTTCTGATGTTGATTTTTTTTTTCCAAGGGGCTGGTTAGAACTTCTCCATTTTTCTCTTGCAACTTGAAAGAAACAACACCTTTTACCTTAGAGGCAGACAAGTCGCCAGGAAATGATGGGGTTTCAAAGTAAGAGAAAAGAGATTAAAACCACATGCTGTTCTTTAGTTCGGCATTACATCCGCTAGTTTGAATGGCAGCTGCTCCAGTTTTTGAATGTAAGCCAGATTCGTGATGCTGTGAAATTATCACTCATTTCTCTAGGTGTGCTTTTCTTAACTGCTTAATTAATTTAGATGCGGGCATATGTATTCAAATTAAAACACGATTTGCTGTAGTAGGGGTGAGTTATGGTTATAGACTCCTTGTTGAATACTATAACTTTCAGCTTTTTAAACAGGTCTGTTGAAAACCATCTGTACGCAGAATGTAGGTTGGCAAAATGGCAGTATCTGTTTGAATTGATCCCTGTTCTGTCTGTAAAAAACAGAGAATTCTTAGCGGTTGCCAGTTATTTGTTCTGACAATTCCTTGAAAGGTGGTACCTGTCGGGACGCGGTGCCTCCAGAGGTGTCAATAGGATGCTGACAGCAAGGCAGGGGCACCCGCTGCTGCGTCGCCCGGAGCAGCAGCGCCGGCAGCATCCGGATAGAGGCTGGATACGAGCTGCCCAACCTCTTTTCTCTCCAAGGAGAGGAGTGAGAAGGCATCTATTTACTTCTGGTCCTCCCCTGTGAAAAGCAAACCAAAAATAATGAGGATTTTTTTTTCTGTCTTAGCTAAAGAATTCTTTTGTCTGGGCTGAAATGCATCGCGAAGCTTCCTACAAAAATACACGTGCGCATAGAGAGAGGAGAAGGGGAGGAAAAAAGCTGACAAGTCAGATTTGCATGCCCCTCTAACATACTCCTTCTGTATTTGCAGGGAGAACTAATCACCTTCTATTACTATTGGAAGAAAACCCCTGAAGCAGCAAGTTCTCGAGCCCACCGTAGGCATCGAAGACAGGCTGTGTTTCGGAGAATTAAAACTCGAACCGCTTCCACTCCAGTCAACACTCCCTCCAGGCCCCCCTCCAGTGAATTCTGTAAGTGGAAGCTAAAAGCAATGCATTTATCTTTGTTTAGATGCAGGGAGCCACATAATGGAATGGTGCTGTACCTTCAAGGGAATGAAGCAAGGAAATGGAGTTCAGGCAGTTGCCCTCTCCTGTCCCTATACCATTATGCTGGAATGTGGTAGGCGTCTTTGATCACCAAGTGCTTTGTGCAGTTCTTAAACATAAAAGCATGCTGTAAGGATGGAAACGTTGCCCTGGTACTGAATTTTCTTGCTCTTTTCTTGGTTTTGTGTTGTATTTTCCCCAGGCTTATTACAGTAATGGGAATTAGAAAATGCAAAAAGAAGTGTAAATGCAAAAACTTCCATCCCTTTGGAAGGAAGTCCCTTCCATCCTTACTTGGTGGCCTTCTCCTTCAGACTGTGTGCTGCAGCGAGCACTGCTATATCTTAATGAATCTTGGAAGAACATTGACCTTGACTAAAGCAAGAGTGTCTAAACAAAAAATAATTACCCAAACCAGTGAAATGTACTGCATTGCCAAGGGTTATGATTAGTCATGTCCATATGGATAGATAAACTTTTATCCTTATGTAAAAGGCTTGTGTTACCCTGTGAGTTTGAAGTCTTTCTGTGGACTAAACCCAGCACGTTTCATGTGCCTTCTAAAGAAAAGGCACTGTGTAGAAGGCAGAAATTGGCAGAATCTTATTAATACGGGGGAGGTAGAGGATGTGGTGAGCAGGGAGAGAATTTTGGAGAGTGTATCAGTGAGGTGGCAAGAAAGGGCTATTAGCTTCTCCTTGCTGAAACTGATAGGATTTATTGCCAATTTCTGTGTGCACAAGAGTTGAGGATCTTGAGTTCACAGCTCAATCCGAGATACTCAGCGCTTCAGAGCACATGTGCTGGAAGGAGCCATCCATATGGATCCGACTGCAGGATGAGAATAAAAATCAATTAAGTAAAAGAAAGCAACATCTATTCTGGTGTCAATTTTGCAGTAAGGGTTTACGCACCTGCAAGAATTAATGTAGAAATTATAGTAGTGCTAGGAGCCACTGTTATTAAATGGCACCCTGTGTTAATTTGAAGGGTAATGAGTTGATGACAGACACTAATGGCAAGTACTGTAGAATCCCTCCCTCTCTGTAACCTGTGTGTG
>JAOXNH010000008.1:5337491-5351094 GCA_028566575.1 Bartramia longicauda
AATGGCAAGTACTGTGGAATCCCTCTCTCTCTGTAACCTGCATGTGTTACAGAGTACACTCTTGGAACCTGTAGAAAAACAGCATTCTTGCGCCAAGGACTTCTTTTCTAATTAAAGATGTGAACAAAAGAAGCCACAGGGCTTTCTGCTTGTGACAAATTACAGACCCGCGATGTTGGGAATTTCTAGTGGTGGTGCTAGAAAAATGCAGTACTCTCAATAAGAAAGGATTTAGCTCTGAGTTGTTTTAGAAGATGAGGTAAAATACAGTTTTTGCGATGTCTGCAGATTTTCAGTGGTTTAGATGGTGATTTTTAGCTCACAGCCTTGTAATCAGCTAATTTCCTGTATACTGTCTGCCACAAAGTGACCCTTTCTGTATTCTCCACCTCTCCAAAATGGGACATTCTTGAAATGTAAGTTCACCACGGGTTAAAACTCTTTAAGGAGGCTTGCAGTAAGGATTGGAAAGCGGGTAGTAACCTTGTAGTACCCCTCATCCAAAAGAATCCCAACATGTTTTTCAAACAGGTACGTTACACGTAATCATCGTTCCTTCCACCCACAAAACCCATCTGGCTCTTGGGTTAAACACATGCTGTTAGACAGTGGCTGCAACAGCAGTTCCCATCTGGTTTAGAAGATAAAAGTCTAGAAACAAAAAACCAGAAGAGCCACCACAGTATCTGTCCGTGGAATCTAGTAAAGTAGGATTTATGTATAGAATATTTCATTTTAAATTTGACCAGGTTCTAGAGCTAAACCTCCTTTCTCTTGAAAATTGTGCTTGTGGAGCGCAGCCTCTCTAACTAAGCACAAACAGTGTTTGAACAGCAACCTGATGGAAAAGTGCTGTGTACTGAATGAAAAGTTCTCTCAATTGTAGCACTTGGTGCATTCCTGGAATCTTCCTTTAATCTGGAGATGATGAGGTTTGGCCTTGCTTAGTTTGCAAAATGGGAAATCATGGCTATGCGGGGCAAGGTGGGTTGTGGGAAGTCACAACATTTGTGTTAGAGCTATTATTCTCAGTGGTTATTTTAGCCGAGTAGGAAGAAATTGAAAATCCTGCTGATTTTTTTTTCTTTTCCATTTTCCTCCTCTTACCCTTTTTCTTTACTTACTCAGTGGATTTGAGCTCGGCCAGTGAAGATGACTTTGACAGCGAGGACAGCGAACAGGAGCTGAAGGGCTACGCCTGTCGTCACTGCTTCACAACCAGTACGTACCCCGTTCCTCCCTGTGCTTCCCTCCTTCCTGCTGCTGCCTGTTGAACGCGGGTTCATCCAAGCGAGAGCAGTTCGTGTGCATGTACAGCTGTCCAAAAAAGTGTGGGGTTGAATCAGCTAAAACAGGCAGCCTTCCTAGCGGAGTTAATCGTGCTTTGCCGTTGCAAATGAATGTTGCAGTGACAAAGGAGAATCTTGGGAGATAGAAGTTTATACAGGAAAAAACATCGATGTATTCCATAATCTATATAATCAATTTGTGATAGAGCAAATCGATATTGGACTGTGACTGTCACACACAAAACTTCCTTTATGCTACACCAAATCTCTTTCACAGCAGCCCCCCCGTTCCTGAAAGTTGTCTGATATTTGGGCACGTGCATGGCATGGAAGTGTGAACCCCAAAATAGGGAAGGGAAGGAAATGAGTTCACGGCTCGCTTCACTCTAAGAAACCACAGCTTTGGAGAATAATAGCTGCCTGTTAGCTCCCAGGTGGAGCAAATAAGGCTTCGGTCTTTGTTTTCTGTAGTTGTGTACAGTTTGCTGTAGTTGTGTCAGTAAACAAATAGTTTGTAAATTGAATATTGAAGATGTGCACTGGAACACAGACTAAGCCTGGAACAGGACAGATTTTTCCAGAAATTTCTCCAACTTTGTTACCCACAGAAAAGCAGCTACTTTTCTAGTTGTTGTGTGGGGTTTTTTTTTAATAATGCAATATGTGTTTGTGCTGAGTTGTCTGGTACACCGCGTGTTTCTAAGCTGTTGCTTTTCCTGCCCCAAGCCTCCAAGGACTGGCACCACGGCGGTCGAGAAAACATTCTGTTGTGCACTGATTGTCGCATTCACTTCAAAAAATACGGAGAGCTGCCACCCATTGAGAAGCCTGTAGACCCTCCACCCTTTATGTTTAAGCCTGTCAAAGAGGAAGATGATGGACTTAGTGGAAAGCATAGCATGAGGACAAGGCGGAGTCGAGGCTCGGTAGGCTTAACACTTGCTTTGCAGCTGCTTCTGTAAAGAGGAGGTGGTGTCTGGAAGAAAGTAGTCAAACTTGGAAAATGATGCTTTTTCCATCTTGCTTGTTTTGCCATGGTATGTGCCTGCTGCTGCATTTGTCTATGCAGGTGTGAGATTTGCTCAGGCTGAAGCTTTCCTTGGAAAAGGAGCTGAAATGTCTCTTCTGCAAGCTCTAGTAAAACTTGTTATTTCCATGTTTTTAATGACTGGCAGTGGACTGTCACCGTAAGGGGGCATTTGACCAGTGTATCGTTACAGTTTTTGCACTAGTATGTATCCTCCTTCCAGCTGGATCTGTCAGAGGAAAGCCCTGGGGCTTATTTATGGAAGAGTTTTGAAAAATTAAAGGCTATTCATGTGGTCTCCTCATATTACTGGAATTCAAAATCTTTCCCCTGCAGAAAAGCGTAGTTTGCTCCTCAGGTCAGTGTGCTCTGTCACAGAGTTTTTACTGGGGGTGAAATGCTGGAAGCCTTACTGTGACTTGTGAGAACTCTGACAGCAGCTTGAGTTAATTTGATGTTTGCTTTGGGTTTGGGCTGATAGAAAGCAGCAGATACATTTCTTTTCCTTGCCCTCCCCCTCTGTCTTTCTGATCACGATGATATGACCATTGCTTCTCCATACCTTGAGAGGCTACGCTGTCAGCCAAGATTGGCATCATTGTTTTTATGGTAGCCAGTCATCCAAAAAACCTGCCAAAACTGGGAGGGAAACAGCATTAATTATTGAAATACACTGTGATTCCTTATTGCAGGGCAGGAGCACACTGAAACTGGTTTTGAATGCCAACAGACTGGGTTTTTTTAACAGAACATGAGGGTCCTCTCCTACCTCATGCACTCTGTGTGTGCCTGCTTGTAAATGTGCGTGCACGCGTTTTATGAAGGCAGTTCAGCTTGCAAACAGCAGCAGCTTTGGAACATCTTTCTACTGCTGTCATTTCTAGCAGATGCTAGTAAATAAAATAATCAGGTTTTGAGCAGATAAATTAAGGATTTGTCTCCTTTTAAGTCCAGATGAGCTTTCAAGGAAAAACTGTAACAATGTTAGATGCTCTTGGTATTTCATTTTCTAAGCTTTTAGGCATAGGGCGAGTGCTCCTGTTCTGCTGTGAGACAGAAAAACAAAATAAAGAGTCTGGCCAAACGCTGACTTTGATACCCTTTGGTTTCTGTTACACAAATAGATGTCTACACTACGTAGTGGTCGTAAAAAGCAGCCAGCCAGCCCTGATGGTAGAGCCTCACCCATTAATGAAGACATCCGTTCCAGCGGCCGCAACTCTCCCAGCGCTGCCAGCACCTCCAGTAATGACAGCAAGGCAGATTCAGTGAAGAAGTCTACCAAGGTAAAATTTTTCCCATTCTTTTGGGTTAGGATGGGACACCTGAGGCCTTGGCAGTCGGGTAAACGAGCTGCAGATTCTGGGAGGCCAGGGAATCTCTCGGTGACCTAGAAATTCCTACTTGTGGGGATAAGCAAAAAATGTAATGATGCATCTGACTGATGCTTTGTTCCTGTACACGAGGATGTGTAGTGATAGAAACCATTAAAGTATCCCCACGTAACCTTACTGCTCTCATGATAAATTAATCCTTCAATTTGGGATGCAAATGCAGGCATTAAGCTCACGGAAGTAATACAGATCAGAAATGCTATGTTTGAGACAAGTAGACAGTTTTGAGGATTTTTTTTAAGCAGTGCTTAATCTTTGTTTACAAAGGAATATGAATATGTAGTAATTGAGACTACTTCTGTTACTGTTTTTCTCTACATATATTTGCTTGATTTTTAAGAGCAAGCTGACAGTTTAGTCTGTTTAAATGAGTAAGTGCCTTTCCAGGAAAGTATTGAAGAAACAAAGCCAGATGAAGTGGGAAGGGTTGCCATTAAGCAGTGTCAATTGAAAAGCAGCAAGCTAAAAATAAACATTTTAAAAAGAAATCTAGTCCAAACTGGAGTACAGAGCAAGTTTTCACATGATAAAACTGAGAACTTAGGAAAATTTGAAGTTAGGTTAGATAATTGTGTGATTTATAAAGCTGTCCCAGGCCATGAAAGAAGGTAGTAATCTTGTAGTAGCCGCTCACTGTTAGCCCTGTGTTTGAGAGGGTATGAAAATATCTGTCTCAGGATATCAGGAGTAAAGCAAGACTTTCATCTGGTAGAAGGAGGCTTATTCCCTGCCTGTCTCCTGCAGAAAGCCTTGCTCCATCCTCTGTTAACAGCTGGTGTTGGTCTCCATTAGAAGAGTATCCTCGGCCAGTTGGTCTGGTGTGAGTTCCTGGTGGACTTGATTCTGCACAGCTGAAGACAACTGCTTTGTTTAAAATAATCCTTCATTTCAAAGCTTGAAGCCACATCTGCCTGATGAGGAATGCTTTACCCGATGTAACTCGGATTGTTGTTAAATACTGACACTATCTCAACTTCTGATCCCTTCTCTTGCTCCACAGGAATTTCTCTCGTTTATTTGTTTTAAATACGGTAGCTCTGGCACGTGCTCAATTTATTTTCACCTTTGTATCACTGGTAACTGTTGTGTTCTGCTTCGTTTGTGGTAGAAGATAAAAGAAGAGGTGTCTTCTCCTCTCAAGAACTCCAAGAGGCAGCGGGAAAAGGCAGCTTCTGACACAGAGGAACCTGACAGGTCCAATGCCAAAAAATCCAAAACTCAAGTGAGTCCCACAGAGGAATATTTTCACTGAAGGGAATAGTTTAAGGGTGTGTGTGTGTGTGTGTGTGTGTGTGTGGGTGTGTGTGCAAACCCAGGAACAAATCAAAAACATGAAATCAATTTAAGCCACAGCAAATTGTAACTTAATCTGCGGTTGGAAAGCAACCCATGTTATAATGTGTTCCTTCTGTTGAAAAATAGTGGGATTATATGAGGTAAGTCCAGAGGTCTTTGTTTTAATATCAATTATCAGCCATGTAGGAGTATACATGGATTATTATCCACACCCCTTATCCCAAAAACTTTTTAAATGAAATTTGTTTTTTCCTCTTCTGTGGCAAGTTAGAAGACCACCACTGGAGTTGTCTTAATTTAATGGTATCAAAGCTCAACTTAAATACTTTCTGGATGTCTTTTCAGCTCCATGTACCTGACCAGGTTCACTGTGTCCCCAGGATTTGGGAATTTTGGCACTGAGCTTTCTGTGTTACAGAAGCATAGAATGGTTGTGGTTGGGAGGGACCTGGAGGTCGTCTAGTCAAGCCCTCTGCTCAGGCAGGGCCACTTAGAGCTGACTGCCTGGAACCACATCCAGATGGCTTTTGAATATCTCCAAAGATGGAGAGTCCACAACCTCTCTGGGCAACCTGTTCCGTTGCTTGCTTGCCCTTGTAGTGAAAAACCATTTCTTTATGTTGAGGCAGAACCCCCTGTATTTCATTTGTGCCCGTTGCCACCAGACGCTGCTACAAAGAGCCTGGCTCTGTGATCTTTCACCCTCCCTTTGGATATTGATGTTGCCTGTGCTGTTTTAAGCCCCGTGAGGTTCAAAGGGTGGGTTTGCACAGCGTGTGTGACAGGTTGCACCCTTTGCCATGCTGATCGTGTTCTTTGGGCAGTTTTCTCACACACGGTGGTTATTCTTCCCCCTCTCCCTGCAGGAGATCAGCAGGCCAAACTCCCCCTCAGAGGGCGAGGGCGAAGGTGAGAGCTCTGACAGCCGCAGCGTCAATGACGAAGGCAGCAGCGATCCCAAGGACATTGACCAGGACAACCGGAGCACGTCACCCAGCATCCCAAGCCCTCAAGACAATGAGAGTGACTCGGATTCATCTGCTCAACAGCAAGTGCTGCAGGCACAGCCCCAAGTGCTTCAGGCACAGAGCGCTTCTGGCCAGGCTCCTCCTCCCACGCCACCTATATCAGCCCAGTTACCAGCATCGCTGCCAGCAGCATCGACTGCTACTTCAGCTCCACCACAGGTCTCACCATCAGCATCCCAGCCCCCCAGCCAGCCCCAGGCCCCCGCGCCGCCCCCTCCTCACTCGCACATACAGCAGGCCCCTGCTTTGCACCCGCAGAGGCTCCCATCTCCTCACCCACCCCTGCAGCCTTTGAGTGTGTCTCAGAGCCAGCCGACCCCTGCCTCGTCACAGCCCCACTCGCAGCCTCCGCTCCACAGCCAGCCCCAGCCTGCCCCTCACAGCCTGCAGGCTCAGCCCCTCCTGCCTCATCCCGTACCTTCCCAGCCGTTTTCCCTCCCCACTCAGTCATCTCAGTCTCAGGTTCCCCTTCAGACACAAGCACCATCTCATTCTCACTCCGCTCTCCAGGTGCAGGTGACACAGCCTGTCCTGCCAACTGCAACCTCGCTGCAGCAGGCTCAGCCTCCGCGGGAGCAGCCCTTGCCCCCTGCACCCATGGCCATGCCTCATATCAAACCTCCCCCTACTACCCCGATCCCTCAGCTCCCCACTGCTCCGTCCCACAAGCATCCTCCTCATCTCTCTGGCCCTTCTCCGTTCTCAATGAACTCCAACTTGCCTCCACCGCCTGCTTTAAAACCTCTGAGCTCCCTCTCAACTCACCATCCTCCATCTGCACACCCTCCTCCTCTGCAGCTGATGCCTCAAAGCCAGCCGCTGCAGTCTTCGCAAGCCCAGCCTCCTGTACTGACGCAGAGTCAGAGCCTTCCTCCACCTGCTAATCATCCCCCCTCTGGACTCCATCAGGTATCCTCCCAGCCCCCCTTTTCTCAGCATCCGTTTGTCCCAGGAGGCCCACCTTCCATCACCCCTCCTTCTTGCCCCTCCACTTCCACGCCACCCGCTGTGCCTGGCATCCCACTTCAGACTTCCATCTCCACATCGGCGGCTTCTAGTGGCAACGTGCCAGTGGTGACAGCCTGCACGCTACCACCTATTCAAATCAAAGAAGAAGTCCCAGATGAAGCTGAGGAACCAGAAAGTCCCCCCCCTCCACCCAGAAGTCCATCACCAGAACCTACTGTGGTGGATACCCCGAGTCATGCTAGTCAATCAGCCAGGTAAGGAGGTTGCCAGCAGCGCTTCCTTAACGCGTTTCGGTTTTCTGTGTAGCTGAGCACTCCCAAAAGTTGAGAAATGAGCTCCTGTGGGGGCTGAGTGTGTTTCACGTGCGCATCTTCTCAGCCTCTCTTTCTAGCCTGATTTTGCTGTGGTTTTCTGGAAAGGTGCTGTTTCAGCCACTGTATTCGTACAGGGTGTTACAGTTTGTAATTGTGAGAGGGGTTTTATACTCGGCTTGTCTCTGGAGTAATGTGGTACAGTTAATTTTCTCATGGCTTTCAGGGAAGCTGGTAGTGCTATTGTATAAGTGTAGAGTAATACTTTTTTTTTTGATACACAGCTCTTCAATCCCAGACTCTTGCATCTTTCCCAGGGCTAAGCTCTTTCTGTTTCATTTCTTTCAGGTTCTATAAGCACCTGGACCGTGGCTACAATTCATGCTCAAGAGCAGACTTATACTTCATGCCTCTGGCAGGATCGAAACTGGCCAAGAAGAGAGAAGAGGCCATTGAAAAGGCCAAAAGAGAAGCAGAACAGAAAGCCAGAGAAGAGAGGGAAAGAGAAAAAGAAAAAGAGAAGGAAAGAGAGAGGGAGCGGGAACGTGAAAGAGAAGCAGAAAGAGCTGCGGTAGGTTTCTTTGTAGCAAAGAGCTGTTTAAGGGAGTTGTGTGGTAGGATCTGACCTGGATGGTGCCTACAGAATGCACATCTCCAGAAGTGCTTTAAGGCACCTGCAATCAGGTATTTGTGACTATGAAAGCCTTGTGTTTTAAGTGAAGGCCAACCAGCTACGAGCACCCCTTGGCCTGCCTGTGACTTTCTTCTCTTTAAAGGAAATGGAGAGCTCCTGGTCCTGGTCTGTTTGTGATGTGCGGGAAGCCAGCACAGCTGGGGATAACTGGGCCAACTATTTACATGTACTTGCAGTAGAAAAGCACTCTCCAGATACAGTGAATGCTTTTGTGTACCTTATGCTGCTGTGCAGGCACAAATCTGCTAGAAAAAGGGGATCCGAAGGCTTTTTAAATTTGAAGTAAACTTAATTAGTCATATAGTTTTGGGTTTTTTTTATGGGGAGACCCAAACTCCAGCATTGGTAAAGAGCTAACACAAGTCATCCCTTTTTCTGTGGCCTGTTGAAAAGGAATGATTACATCTGGGCCCACAGAATTGGTATGTTGGTAATGTATTATTGATGCTGAACAAAAAAAGGTGCTAAAGTCTTCCCATTCCATAGTGCATTTCAGAGATCTGCATCATAACTAGGTGTTTCTGTAGGATTATAAAATTCAGGACATAACAGCTGTCCGTTAAGGGATGTGTCATGTACTGGGACTTTGCATTATTTTGGGGATAGGGATCCTCGGGCAATTGTGTGGGTAAACTGTGCCTATTGCCCTCCCCAGGAGTGCTGTGCTGCCCTCGGGCAGGAGGGGAGAGCAGGATGCAAAGTCCTGATGCGGAAGGAATGGAATTTGTTGTGTTGCACATCACAGAGATGAGTTTCCTTTGGTTTAGTAAGTTTTAGGGTACAAGTGAGTGTGGAGAGGACAGGAAGAAGACACTGCAAATGAGACTGGTGGTTTGTGGTGAGAGGTACCAGCCAGCTCTGTTGCCCGTAGCTGTGACATGTACCAATAGTTAAACTAAATTTCTTTTCCCCCATTCTGTGCAGCAGAAGGTCTCCAGCTCCTCCCACGAAGGCCGTCTCGGAGAGTCTCAGCTCAGTGGGCCAGCACATATGAGACCTTCATTCGAACCTCCCCCAACGACCATTGCTGCTGTACCACCGTACATTGGTCCAGATACACCCGCTTTACGAACACTGAGTGAATACGCCCGGCCTCATGTCATGTCACCAACAAACCGTAACCATCCTTTCTTTGTCCCCTTGAACCCCACCGATCCACTTCTGGCCTACCACATGCCCGGCCTCTACAATGTGGATCCCACCATTCGGGAACGAGAGCTGCGAGAACGGGAAATCCGGGAGCGAGAAATCCGGGAAAGGGAGTTGAGAGAGAGGATGAAACCTGGCTTTGAGGTGAAGCCCCCAGAGCTAGACGCACTTCACCCGGCTACTAACCCCATGGAGCATTTTGCCAGGCACGGTGCACTGACTATTCCCCCAACAGCAGGACCTCACCCATTTGCTTCCTTCCATCCGGGTTTGAACCCTCTGGAAAGAGAGAGACTTGCACTGGCAGGCCCGCAGTTACGGCCTGAAATGAGCTACCCTGACAGACTGGCAGCAGAGAGAATACACGCCGAGCGGATGGCATCGCTGACAAACGACCCGTTGGCACGGCTCCAGATGTTCAACGTCACGCCTCACCATCACCAACATTCACACATACACTCGCATCTACACCTACATCAACAGGATCCCTTACATCAAGGTGAGCGCAGGGAAAACAGGCTGGGCAGATCCCTAGGGAGCCTCTCTCCTGAGCTGTTAGCAGCAGTTTGTCCAAAACAGGCAGACTGTGGCTCCAATTTGAGTGAAAAAATCCCTGTTTTCTTGTACATGATGCGACTTTTGTACTGTATGAAGTTGTGATAATTGAAATGCAACCAGTTATTTTTTGGGAGGGTGGGCCAATAACAGTGCTGAAGTAGATGATGTGTGGTGTGATGTGTGTGTGGTCTCCACTGAGACTCCACACCATCACTGTAAAAGATTTGCTGGTTTGGGTGGTTTTTTAAAGCACTGGTGTCCTAGAGCACCACTGCACAGTGGTGTCTGGTGTACAGGTGGAGACTCCAGTGGGTGAAGGGAATTCAGTAGGAGGGATGTCATGGAACCGGTAACACTGGTAATGCTCATGGCTGTTACGTTGTGAGTAAAGGAGCTGAAGCTCGTGTTTCCATACAGGAGCTGGGAAAAAAAAAATCAGAGAAAAACTTCATCTCCTTAGCCATTTGAGATGCCGACCATCTGGCTTTAGTCGAGCTGAAATTTCTCTGTCACTATTCCCATGATGAACCATCTAAATTTATAGGTTGGCATCTTTTTAGCTGCGGTGTATTCTTATGCATGGAAATTTTTTTCCCTGAAGTATTTAATAGTCTGAAAAATGAATCGATGCCTTGCTCATTTCTAAAGCAAGCTACGTGGTGACTCCTCCAGGAGTCTGGAACCTGGAGTCTGGAAGATGAGGCACTAAGCAGAATTTTCTAATTATCTGGTGGCAGACTGGAGAGAACATAGCAAGCGAGGCACCAGGTGCAGTAGCTGCTAAGTAAGAAAAAAAAAGTCCAAGTACTTAAAGTGTAGCTTCTGGTGCAGCTGGCTACAAATGTAGTGTTTGTGCAGGCAAGACTTCGCCTTGGAGCAATGTGCATTAAATGGAATTGGGATGTCTGCGTTTCGGAGCTTGGGAGGAATTTGAGTGCTGTTGCAGAAGCCAAATTGTATAGCGAGGAAATCAGCAGGGTCTTGTGAGATTGTTAAGGGGCGAGGGGTTACAGGTAAGAGATGGTAGCGCTGAACATCAGCATCCCTAAAGCTGTCAGCCTTGGTTGAGACTGGCTGCACGGATCACAGCCTGGTGTGATTTGAGTAGGTCTGCATACCCCACTGACAGCAGAAGGAATTTGTCATAGCTCGTGTCTATATTGTTGGAAGGGATTCGAGGGATCTATATTGTTGGGATTCTGTTGCGAGGTAAGTCACTTACCACTCCGCACAGGTTAGTCTAGATCCTCCCCAGTTACTTATTCCAGACAAAAATATGGCTAGGACATTCTCACTCTGTCGAGTGAGAGACTGGCGCAGACAAAGCCAAGTCAGTTCATTTTCCAGTAAGTCTTTCCTACCTCTGTTTGAAAGTAATTTGGCTTTAATTTTGGATGGCAGGTTAAAATAGTTAGGGGCTCAAGCGTCATCTTTTGGCCTATCGAGTAGTATTGGTTAAGGCAGAAGTGCTTCTGTACTAACTGTCACTAGTGATCCTTCAATTTTATTGTCTGTTAAGGGGAAATAGGAGAGAGTTTTGAGGAAAATCTTTCTAAATGTTGATCATCTTTGTTGTTTTTCCTTATTGCTTGGTGTATTTCTTTTTCTTGTAGAAATTGAAAGCCCTGGGTTGTTGCTTTAGCATTTAAGACTGTTTGGTAAGCAGATGTCACTAGAAGATAGAAAAGTGGGTTTCAGATTGGTTGGAGCTAAAGCTCCTGGTATTTACATGCCAGTTAGGCCAAATGCTGATCCAGCTCAAGTCTGACAGGGCTTTTGATCTCCCAACAGTGAGCAATGTTTCCCAAAGCAGTTGATTGCTTGCTTTCTTTCCTTCTTTTAAAGGTTCAGCAGGACCTGTTCATCCGCTGGTGGATCCTTTAGCAGCTGGACCCCATTTGGCACGTTTTCCCTACCCGCCTGGGACCATCCCCAACCCATTGCTAGGGCAGCCACCTCATGAGCATGAAATGCTCCGACATCCAGTCTTTGGTGAGAGCATTTTATGGTCCTCTACGAAGGTTTGTCTCTTGACCTGGACTGTTGCAGTCAGGGTTGTAGCATTTCCTGGGAGGGGAGTTGGAGAAGTTGAGGTGTAACTTGGGTTACAGCCAAAGGTTGGTTGGTTGGTTTATTAAAAACAAACAAACAAACGCAACAAACTTCATGGGACAACTCTCTGCAGAGCTCATAGCAAACAAGTGTCTAAAAATGGGTGATTCTCTCTTTAGGTACTCCTTATCCACGAGATCTGCCTGGTGCCATTCCACCTCCTATGTCAGCAGCCCACCAACTGCAGGCCATGCACGCCCAGTCAGCAGAGCTGCAGAGACTGGCAATGGAGCAGCAGTGGTTGCACGGGCATCCTCACATGCATGGTGGTCATCTACCGAGTCAGGAAGATTATTACAGGTGAGAGGTGCAATGAATTGGCCTTGGGAGACTCGGGGGTGCTACAGCTTCCTTCATCTTTCTCCACATGATGTCTTTTTTTTTTCTTTTCTTTGGAATTACTGCCTTTCTTACTGTGTGCTGAGTTACCGTCCCGATGCAGTAATTGAAGATGTACTACGACATTTGGGCATAGGTGATAGGGCAGATTGGAAGCGAGGTCCCAGTTGCTGGCACAGGATGTAGACTGGTTGGGTCTTGTAGTGCAGAATTACCTCTGATTGGGGTTTTTAGTGTGATACTGCGATTGCTGCTTCCACATCTCTCTCTCTCAAGAACAGCGGAGGAGGGTGGGTAAAAGCTTTATGAATGAGAAGAGGGGAGGAACTCAGTAAATCTTCAGAAATGACTAAAGGCAGTAGGAAGTTGAAATGTATGAATAATACGGATCCTGCATTAGCAGCTGAGAATTCCTAGACAAATCATGGGAGTTTTTTTCCTCTGCATGCTCTGTGGTGTTGATAGTAGAGTGGTTTTATTCATTTCTTTCAATGACCACAGACAGCTAAGAAGAAAAGACCACCGGCACCTAGCAAGGGTCATTCCGCATGTCTGTGGGTAGCAGGGATGTGTAAGAAGCAGCATATTAAACACCTGCTCTGCGCTGCTTTACTCTGCTGCGTCCGTCCTCGCTCCGGCTATCCGGAATTGCCTGCTGGCCTTGTGCCACGGGGGCAGCCGCTCTGCCTGAAGCCGAGTGTGGTATCTGGAATCGCAGATAAAGCTGAAGCTCAGTGAGCTGGCACTGGTGATCTCGCTCACGTGTAAGGAACGCTTCAGTTACAAAAGGTCATGGCTTCCTCCCGCAGCAGAGAGCGTTATCACTGCTGTTCCAGTGACACTCCTTTTCGTGCTGAAAGCTCACAAGTCCTATGGCAACCTCTGGTCCCTTCAGGGCTTCCTGGGTGAGGTTAGAGGAAGGCAGAGCTCTCTCGGAAGCGTCGTGACACCTCCTTGGCTTTGTTAAAATGAGTTTTCTTTCTCTTTCAGTCGACTGAAGAAAGAAGGCGACAAACAGTTGTAATAAATTATTTATTTGTAATGCTGGCTATGGAAACCCCAGTCCTTGGGAAGGAGTGGAACATTTTTACATACAATAAGAGCTACAAAAGGAAAAGAATATCTTATAAAGATTTCTTTATATATTTAAAACAGAAACAACCACCCAACAAGTAGAGACTTATCAGCATAGTGTTCATTTGTAGAGAAGATTTCTCAAGACTGGTGTGGGTCTCCCTGCATGACAACGTATTCAGAAGCCTATTGAAAATACAGGACTGTGTGGAATATTCAGAGAACTTCCTGCAATCTTGGGTTTTTTTTCTTACTAGTTTGTTTTGAGTAGGTGCTAGAATCAGGTTCACAACACAAGTCACTGTGCGTGAAGAGACACTCAATGCATCTATAGCTATTTTAAAAAAAAAAAACAAGGATTGC
>JAOXNH010000008.1:5364633-5393566 GCA_028566575.1 Bartramia longicauda
AGTAATTAGCTATGTTGCGCAATATGTCTTAATTACTGGTGTTAGGCAAGCTCTTTGGGGTAGGAGTGGTGCCTTGCCTGCATTAAGAATACCAGCAGCACTTTGGCAATGCGACAGAAAATAAATTGTGAAGGAACAGGAGCTCAGAGCAACTGAGTGTGCTGCTTGAAGTCCCTGGGAGAGGCAGAGGGAAGTGACAGAGGGTGCCTGGCTCCTGCCTCCCTCAGTGATCTGTTTATATACAAATATGTAGCGTGTGTGTATATATATATATGCCAAATTTGTGTGTGTATATTGCTGCTTGTGCATGCAAATCTGCCAGCAAAATATCCATAGGGTCTGGTCTGGGTGTTGACACCAAGCTTTGAAACGTCTTTTCTCTTTGTCCCAGTTTCTTTTTGTCCTGTCTCTTGGCTTCTTAGGAGAGAGGTCTGTGCTTATCAGGTTGTGTGATCTTGGGTTTTCCAAGGAAAGCAAGCTCTGTTCCCCTGCACGTTCCATCCACGTGCAAGGTCTTTCTGCAAAGATGTCCTCAAACCTGGGGCAAGGAGCAGGATGTCTGGTGCCACGAGCTCATGTCTATGTTGGTGTAGTCTGTCATGACTGACTGAATCCCAGCCAGGTGGAAGGCAATCAAGAGTAGCCAAAAGCAAACCACCTGATTACTCCGCAAATGAACTTGGAATGGACCAGCATGTTGCTAAGAAAGAGCCTTCTTTGGCTTTCATGTTGTCCTCACAGCCAGGTGTTAACCCTCTCCCCGCCAACCCTGCCAAGTATGTGGGACAGTTTAAGCTATGCCCTTTGATATTTAGCATCTCCTGTGCTAGGGGTGTATGCTTGTAAAGTGAGAAAGAGCGAGACCCTTGGCCTTCTGCCCAGCGTGTGCATGGCATCCAGCTGGTGGCTTTTCAGCTTTTATTTTTAATAGTGTCTTTGGTGAGGAGATAAATGATAG
This sequence comes from Bartramia longicauda, assembly GCA_028566575.1. Taxonomy (NCBI): domain Eukaryota; kingdom Metazoa; phylum Chordata; class Aves; order Charadriiformes; family Scolopacidae; genus Bartramia; species Bartramia longicauda. The sequence goes on from JAOXNH010000008.1 coordinate 5,365,592, forward strand.
CACCCCATTCTGCCATGCACCGAGGAGCACATCTTCCTCACCTCCCATGCAGGAGTGGCAGAGGTCTGTAGATTTCTCCTCTTAACTTGCCATGACTCTCTGGTGGCAGAAGGTGATTTGACTTGAGCCGGACTCACAAATCACTCATTTGTTGTTTCCTGTGGAGAACTGCTCTGTGGGGTCTACTTGAGAGTCTGTCCTGCAGCCCACCTGCTCAGCTCCTCATCTTTTGCGGCATCGCTGATGGGGAACAACTCATTTATGTCACTCTGAACGCTTGTGGAGGAATGATAAGATTTATCACCCTCTCCCCTACTCCCCATCCACCTCTACTGTTTTTCCCCCTCCCTGCTTTCCCAGAACTGGAAGGTCAGAAGTTTAAATCCTGCTTTGAGCAACTCCTGTCTTGCTACCAGCTCCTACACATAGCTCGTGCTGGTGGCATTTTAACTATTTGCTTGGAAATGAGCCTACTTAAATGACTTCATGTATCCATATTAAAAAACATCCTTACAAGGGCCTCCTTTGAGTTGCCTTTTCTGTATCGATACATAGGGTTGGCCAAAGTATTCTTATCTTCTGCAGTGGATGAGAAATGGCTGCTGTTAATTCTGTTTAATGACTGAATTCACTGGGTGAATTACAGCTCTCTGTTCCCTTGTCTGAGATCTGCTGTGCTGTAAATACCTTTTTCAGTATGAAAGTCCCTTCTGCCGTTTCTGATGTCCCTGGTCCAATACCAGTATTGATTTCGTACATACAGGGAACAAGATTTACTGCTTATTTTCTGGAGACATTTCCTTGGACTGCAGTACCATCTTTCTAGCTTCCAGAAATACCCTTTCATTTAGTTTTTACTGCAGGGCCCCCAACCATTATCTAGCTCCTAGCAAGTCCCCCCCATGCTGCATTTATGGCTTCACCTCATCTTTCCCACTTTCGTCTTGAAGATGTAAAAAAAAGAGTACCAGTCATGGATTCACTCTGAAAAGGAAATTCCAAGTTTGCATTTTTGGCTGGGAAAACTTCTTGCCAGTATCAAAAGCAGAGGGATGACTTTGAGATCAACAGGGTTCAACCCTGAGCCTGTCACCAGCTTTTTGAAACAGACCAGAGAGAGGGGAAGAGAAATAGTTCCCCTCAGGTATCTTCCATTGTATGGCTTTTGCCAAATCAATATATAGGCTTGCCCGATCTTTTGTTATCTTCTGCTTTCAGTGAAATGCAATATTAATTCTGCTTGCTGATACTTGGATTTATGGGTAAAATACATCTATTCCAGTGCTCTGGTCTTTGGCCAATTTATATGGACACTGAATACTTCCTGCGAGTTGCAAAGCACATCAATGTTCTGTCTAGATCTGTGTGCATACGAGCTCTGGAGGGACACCCAGTCTAATTAGCAGTGATTGGGGAAGAAGCTCACTTGTTAGGATCAGGATGCAATAAATAAAATATTAGCAAGAGGAGGTGGGTGAGCCAGGAGATATAAACAGGGCTGTGCAAAAGCTTTTTAAAAAAGAAACGCTGTGGGGAGCCCACAGTAAAAGGAGAGACTGTCAAAAATGGACACAATATTCTGTTTGCTGCCTGCCCCTGTGGAATGCCTGGTATTATGCAGTCTGGGACTTCTGGGAAATCAATCCCATGCACACGACCGTGCTTCTCTTCCCAATAGCAAGGAAGGATTTCAGCACATGCTAGGGAGAAGACGTGAGAAGATTCTCTAAGTGCCTTCTGTTTTAGCATTCGTTCCATTCATTAAATTAGCCCCTTAAAGATATTAGTTCAGGTTGTTAATGGTTCAAGGCACAGCATGTTTTTTATGAGAAAGTTTATCTGCCATTCCTTGCTCAATCTTTCTCAGTGCTTCAGCTTCCTCTTCCCTGGACTTACGAGTGGTGTGAGGCTTGCATTAAGGATTGTGAAATGCTCTGAGATCTGGCCCCAGCGTGGTGTTGGGAAGCCACGATGAAACAAGGTTGTCCATCTGTCCTGAATGAAAGGTGTGTTGGATTTTAGTCTGGTTACTAGCAGGTTGGGCAAGAATGAATAAATACTGAGAAGATTTGGCCTAAAAAAAAAGGTCAATACTTAAATTTTGGCCTAGTCTTTCTTTTCTCTTTCTGTGTAAAGCGTTAGCGGGTGTTTTTGTCTCTGAGTGGTGTGCCTGCTCTGACAGCATCATTAGCACTGGTGTAGCTGGAACCCCTAGTTCCTTTCTTACAGCTGTGCTAAAGGGGTTTGTCCTGGATGGGTGAACAGGCTGGCCCACTGTTTCAGGGCTGTCAGAAAAAGGAATGGTCAGACATTTGTATAAACAAGGGAGGTTTTGTCTTGAATTTCAGTTGGTGAGTTCTAAAAACGTAGAGTTCAATGGAAGTATAAATACTCAGTGAAAAGTGGAGACATTGAAGTGTCTCATGATGTAGAGACATTTAGAGGTGACGAATCTTGTACTGGCTGATTTCATGGAGCACCTAGGAGGAGAACCGCTAGGTGGGGTAAAACAAGGTCAAACAAGTCCTTCTAGGGCAAAAGAGCAGTTAAAAAATCATTTTGGTTCTTAACAGGAAGGCAGTGAAGCGACTAAAAAGCGGGTGTGATGTGTTGAGATAATCTAAGAAAGTACCCTGGAGGCAGAAGAAGCCATGTTTAAAACCATCAGCAGCCACTGGAAAGCCTTATCAGGAGCAGCAGGAAGTTGGAATAATCAGTCCTAGAAGGAACACATTTCATTGCTGCAGCAGGTAGAGCTATGAAGTATTTCACATCTTAGGAATGTGACTTGGATTATCCGAAACCCAGCAGCTGGATAAGACTTAAAAAAACCCAACCGAACAAAAACCCCCAACCAAACAAAAAGCCAAAAATACCTCCCCACCTTGACTGTGTGCTGTCATTAAGGGTCATATGCTACTTTTCACAAGGGATCTCTGAATCCAAATGTGAGGAAGTAGAGATACAGTCTGCCAAAGTGCTTTGCTGGTTAAGTGGATAGTGCATCTTTCATGTATCATGTTAAACTGGCACATAATGTTGAGGTTCTCTGTTAAGAACTGCTGTTCATACTGTTGTAGCTGTGAAAGAACCGTTTTACTGTAGGATACTTTGAGGTGTGTGAGGGTAGGCTCCTTAATCGGTATATTCATACCTGTGAGACAGCTTCATGAAGGTTTCCCAACCTCCTAGCAAAGCAAAGTCTGGTCAGGGGCAGCTCATTTTTCTCCTTCTATCCTTACGATTCACTTCAGGGATAAAAATGATAGAAAATAGCTGTGAGGCCGGGCAAAATCCAACAACTGGTGACTCCCTACCTTGGAATGCAAAGCAGAGCAAATAAAAACAGGCTTGTGTGACTTGCAACTTGAACTTACTGAGGATTCCTGAAGATTTGTGACTTAGAATTAGGAAGCAAGGTTTTGGATTAACCTTGCCTTCCTTCTAACACTGCACACAGTCTTTGGCAGATGGATTCCTCTCTGGGTGCTGAGTGCCTGGGTTAGACCAACTTCTTGATATGTGCTGAAAACAGACATATTAGTATTGCATTGGAAATGTAATCAAAATGTTTCCAATTGCATTGGAAATGTACCTTAGGCAGGTAAGCACTACTCTTGTTTATTTTCACAAGCCTAAACCTTGTATGTGTGTATATATACGTATATGCATAGACAAACACTTAAATATTTGTATGTATGTTCACAAATATAAATATATCGAAGAGAGATCACAAACCTGCTGAGTGAAAGAGCAGGAGTCAGACAAGGGAGGGAGGATCTGGTTGTTAGTGCAGAGGCGAGAGCAGCTTTTCCAGGCCTTCTAGAGGAAACAGATAAGACAAACCATCAACTTGAGAGCACTAAAAGGCAGCAAGGGCTGGCACATCTAAGCTTTCAGCCAGTGCTCTGATCGTGGTGTGACGGAAATGGGACAGAAGTTCAGTATTACCACTGGCTGAGCACAGGATAATGAGGGCACAGACAGCCACGGCAGTGCTCATTAGCCATTCTGCTGCCCAATTAGGCTAGGAGCTAATTGCTCATTAACGAGACCATACCTGCTGAGGCAGCTGGGCTTCCCTAGAATTCGCGGCTGGAGCCACAGCAGAGACTGGGGAGAACAGAAGCAAGATTTGAAACCAAGGAAATGGAAAAACTCGTCTGCCACTGAGGAAGGGTTTTGCTGCCTCTGCCGCCGCTCCCTGGGGACAGTAGTTCGATTCCTGGCACCGCTGCTGCCTGAAAGGCATGTCAATTAGCCCTGAGCTCCCACTGAAGGCTTCCTCTTCCTGGCATCCTACAGCCCTGATGCTAATGACGTGGAAAAGGAGTGGCTGAGGTGAAGATCCTGGGGAGTTTAAGGCGGAGGGTTATTCTGACCTGTATTTCTCTCCTGGACATCCTCTGGAGGGAAGCCAAGTTTCTGACTAAGAGGAGGAAATGTGGTGATTTGAAACACAACAATCACAGACAAGGGTCAGCAATAGGATGTTGGAGAAAGCAAATTGCAATACTCTAGTCAAGTCCGTCTCTGCAGGATATAGGCCAGAGCAGCAGCCCCAGCAACATCTTCTGGAAAATGAAAGCTGGAAGCAATAATGTGTTTAACACCACATACATCAGCTGTCTTTTGACACAGACTTGTTTTATTTAGCAGTGAAAGTGTAGCACCCATGAAAGCACAGGGACTACATTGAGAAAGAACTACATATGTCCAAAGGTTATCTACAAGACAGTTAAGTCTGGCAGTCCATTGACCGCACTACACAGGGGCATGCGAGATGAGGATTTCCTGCCTAACACTGGAGAAGGAACTTTTATTAACACTGAGGAGTTTTCTGTATGTGCCCTGACATCCTGTGGTAGAGGTTTGGGTTGGCTTTAGTTACGAGTTTGTTACTTCCTTTCCCTTTATTCTTTTTCCCACTGTTCTCTGTAGTGGTGTTTTGATGATTTAGGCATTTTTATTTTGTTTTTTACCCTAAAAAAATACCGGGGAATGTTTCCGCATGGTCCCAGGTTTAGGTGGTGGGTTTTTGCATGTGATGTTGGCACAAAAATGGGCTGCTTTTTACCTGGCGGTGAATAGTATGTAAATAGTGGACACAAGTGATGGTTGTTACTAGGCCATTTCTGCCCACTTCTCTGGCCTGGCTGCTATTGGAATGAGTGTACTGGGTTCCAGTTGAATACTGGATTAAGTCCCTGCCTTGGTTTCAGTGGAGATGGATGAAGTAAAGTGAATGCAAATAGTTTTATATTGTGAATGTGTATGGGACACTGGCTGGCAAAGGAGTGTACAGGGGGATGGTGTTTAGCAATTCCCAATCTCAGTGATTCTATTTTAAATCTCAAATAATTGCTCTTTTCTTATTCTTTTTACTGAGGATAGAAAATATTATTGTCACCTATGAATAAGTGAGGAATTTGAGGCATGGAGTGAGGGAAGGATCTTGTATGCAGTGCGTGATAGAGCTTGGAGACCCAGTCGCTCGCTGTAAAGACACATCATATAGTAAAGAACGTTCACTGTGAGACAGGACTGAATAGCTTCCTTTTCTCAGTGGCAAGATTAAAACCAAATGGTTTTACTTAATCAAAATAAGCTGAATATTGTCTGAGTCCTATTTATACAGCGTCTCTCCAAAAAACTCCATTCCAAGTAATTTACTAGCCAGCTCCATAGTGACATTGGTGAGACACTGGTAGGAGATACGAGGAGGGAGTGACATAAGAGAGATTTTTGGGAAGGTGTTTCAGAGCTGTGGGTTAGGAATCTCCCATAAGCGTGACAGTACACTGTGCAACCATGAATGTTCATGAATGGGCAGAGGTGAGACAGTGTTTTTTCAGGTGGCTAAATTCCACTTTTGGAAGAATTTGCTTAAAAATCATTGAAAGTCAGTGCTATTCAATCCCTCAAGTGCCATGTTTCTCCGAGAAATGGGATTTCAGTCCCATAAATGCTTTGCTTCTGTTGAATTATTACTTCAGGTCTATTAGGTGAGTGTACTGAAAGCCTGTAGAGTGGTTTTGAAAACCAGGAGCGCAGTAATTGGGCTGCCTCCTACAGTAGGTGAGGAGCCAATAGTGCTGTTTGGGTGTCAGAAGGGGATGGGTGCCCAGCCTTTTTTTTGTAGCATTATATATCTTTTGTCCACTCAGCGTAACTGTATTTTCCATTCACCCCAAGCTGTACTTGATGGGAGCTGGAGGCCATCTGAGAGCAGCAATGGGATTAATGCACAAACATCCTATTTTAGTTTGCAGCCTCTTTGTCTCAAAGGGAAGTAGGGAACCACTGGCTTTGGGCTTCGCACTCCTGTCTCTTTTGGACAGGCCCATACGCTTTTTCTGTGAAGAGGTGGCTGCAGGAGAGGGAATAGGGAGGGAAGGAATGCATTTTCATTCCATGCTGCAGCCTCTCTGCTCTGGCAGCCGGAGAAGAGAAATCTTCTCTCCCTCCCCGGGCCCTCTACCCCCTGCAGCTTGCTGATTATTTTTGGCTGAGGTGGAAAGCACAAGCCTAGCATTTTTCCCATAGGGGAGTGACCCAAGCAGGAGGGGAGTGAAGCCTCTGCTGTTCTCTTTGTGCTGTTTCAATTAATAGCCACAGTTTTGCATGTCTATAGCTCCTTTCCTCTAGGTACACCAAAGAGGTCCTCCCAGCCCATTTTGGTCACCCTAACCTCTGCTTAGCAGAAGGGGTGAAACTGAGGCACAGAGACTTACCCTAAGTCACACGAGGAGGCTGTGACTTTCCATCCGCTTTGCTTAGGCTTTTTTTCCTCAGGCTCTTTCCATGCGGTTGAAGGCCCTTATTCCCTGCTCTGACTCTGTGGTTCCCTCCTGGCTGCATGGTGCTGTCGGTGATGCCTGCAGGGTGTTGCTACAGTTTTTGAATGGTAAAGTTTCTCTGGGTTGTGCCTTCAGTGGTCTCTTAAAATACTTCTTGAAAAGCTGGCTCTGCCAGGCATAGAGCTGTAGCTTTTGAGGAATAGTGGCATGTTTGTGGGAGTCAGTTTAATGACAGAACATCCACAGAAGTTGCATTTAGACAGCTGAATGGAGAAAAAAGTTGTGCAGAAATGGGGTCGAGGACACCCCAATAAGCCTGTGAGTGGTGTTCGCTCCCACTCACAGAAACCATTGCCTTGTGTGGAGGGTTAAAGCACAGAGCTGGATTTCCCAGGTTTTCCCCTCTCCACTCCCCCCGTTGCCACAAGGCAAACTCCCTGTGCTTGGGAGCAGTGTGGCTTGTTTTCTCAGCTAATAGAAAGCACATGAGGAGCACAGTCAGGCACGGTGACAGCTGGTGGGAATGATTCACTTGGGACATGAACAGGAATCGAATGCTGGCTGATCCCTGGGCAGAGCCTGTCCACTGCTCCAGGCCTTTCCACGGGGTGACTACGAACTCCGGAGCTCCCCTCCAGCCCCGGCAATGACTCACTTCCTCCAGCCTTGGCAGAAGCTCCGTGTGGAAGAGCCAACTTAAATGCTTTGGGGCATTAAACCTCTCAGACCTCTTCTTTCCTCTCCCCTACCCCTTCTGAATCTGGCTTGTTCTGCTCTGAGCTTAGAGCCCATCCATATCTGATCTGTGGGGCCAGGAGGGGAAGCTACACAGAGGTCTCCAGCCAGAGGTAAACAGCATGTTTTAACACATTCAAGCCAGCAACAATGCGGACTGCGTTGGGAAAAGTGGAATATATGTACTGGCTGGGAAATCACTGAGCATGTGCAGCGGAAGGGGGGATATGTGGAGGTGGATACTGATCATACATCTCAGTTTCTGGGGTTTATTTACTGTTTGTTCACATCCTTTGCTGGCCCCTGTTAATTTCCTGTTGCCTTCCAGGACCTTGGATGCACAGTCCTTGAATGGTAAAGGCTGGCTGTGAGATGGCCTGGATTGGGTTTCACTACTTCTTACTGCTTGTCTAACAGAGTTAATACTTGTTTCCAAGTCTGATGTGCTTTGAAGCAGCAAAGTCCAGAATGACAAGGCTTGAAGCATCTCAGGGCATAGAGAGTTCTGGCTTTCTATGAAGGACAACCTGATTTTTTTTTTTTTCCCATCCTGACATACTAGATCCCAAATTCCCAGGGTTTAGTTTGCATATGATGCAAGCTGTCTGTATCGTGCACTTGTGGATCTGCTTGCTGGTCTGTGACCCAGCCAGCCCTCTGTTGCTCTTGCCATTCTCTCTCTCTGTGTGCCAGCAGGCTGGTAATTACTGGAGCAGAAGAGACAGGCAGAGGTGCCACAGCTCTGGCAACAGCAGATAGAGCAAATGAGAAAGGAGCTTAGGAGTGAGGGAGCATGTTCCTCCTCAACCTCTCTGAAGGCTTGGCAATAAAATGAATATTTGGAAAGACCCCTAGATTCAGGCGCCGACTCTTTTTAAAGCAGGAGGGCTCTGTTTTAGGAAGCCTGGCTGTGTATGCAGAAAACTGAGGGAGGATGGTGACACCTGCTTCCCTCTTGGGCCGCTCCGGTCTCCCATGGCCACGCTCCAGAGCCATGTGTCACCCAGAGGAATTTGAATGGCGGGAGATGAAGCCTGGATGGCGCCGTCGCAGCCCCGTCCTGGGGACAAACTCTAAAATTGGACCCTGGCCCCCCTTGCTCCAGCAGACTGTCCTGGCTGTGCCCCGGGCGGAATTGCTAGGCTGGTCCTGGAGGTCTCTTGCCCTACTCCTGGCCCCCCTGTAGCTGCCACTCATCCTCCTCCCCTGCTTCCACCACCCTTGCCCTTTTGCACTGACGCTGCCCTTGGAATTGGGCCTGGCAGGTGGGATGTTGTCATCAGGGCTGGTGCAATATGGCACAGCTGAAAAGCACTCACATCTTTCCTCCTTCCTTAAAAACCTCACATTCCTTTTGTGGCCTCCGGGCTGCCTGGATACCGCACTCAGCTGTCATGGGATAATAGCCGTCGAGTCCTAATTACAAATCTCCCCGGCTTGATCAGAGGGCGGCTGGGCAGTTCCATCTGGATTGTCTCTCTGGGACTGCGGTGGGGGGGACTGAAAGGGGAGGGAGTGTAGGAGAAATGCTACACAAATGTCGTGATGCTCAGAAGCATCCAGGCCTCCAGCCTGAGACAAAAATAATCAGCCAGCTCCGGGGGGCACAGGGCCGCCGGGAGGTTTGCTGAAGCAGAGGCTCTGCAGCGGAACATAATGAGATGTGCATACCTCACCCAGCCTAGCACAGCCCTGTGCACACTCAATTGGAAAGGGCAGATGGACTTGATCCCAAAGCATCTCCAGGGGTCGATCCATCAATCCCTGTTGAGCTCCCCCTGGACTTCCTGCAGTGAGAGGGGAAGCTAAAGAGGTTTCATTAGCTGTAGCATCTCCAGTGGAGACTCTGCAAGACCTGCAGAATCTCCATGACAAAGCAGCGACTATGCACAAAGGCACCTGCGGAGATGCTTCCCTGGCTGCCTCTCTCCAGCCAGCTGAGTCCTCAAGGAATGGGGAGCTCCCAGAACATGTGCTCTTTGCTTTCCCCAGGGGCTGGAGCCGTCTGGACTGTAATGACACGGCTCAGCAAAGGAGGTGTGTGAAAGAAGGTGCCTCTCAAGTGCATACTGTTAAATGATAAAGCTCGTTTCAGAATTCTCCATTCCTGAGAGAAAAGACCTTCTTGTCCTGGAGGATTTTGAAGTTGCAGAGAATCAGGCCTCCTGGTTTCACCCAGATCAGGAGTTAAATATGGACAGAAGGTGGCAGCTGAGAATAGAGAGGGGAGAGATACCCTGAGGGCTGGGACTTGTTGAGCAAGGGGCAAAAAGAGGAGGTGTAGTTTTGCATGCTAGTCTATGCCATGCTGGTGAAGCGGATCATTAGGGCCCCACAAGCTCCTAATTAATTGCTGTGTACACTGGGGACAGCAGCGGGAGGGATACTTTGGCACTTACGCATATGATGCTACTGTTTTCTTGATATCAAGAAGCATGGTTCGCTTAAAGCCTGTGCAAGAATAATACATGCAGCTCTCACAAGGCATCAAAGGGTGTGGAGTGAAAAATGAATGTGTGGCAGGGACTGATCAGCCCTCTGGGGGCTAATGCAGGATGGCAGTTCCTCTGCTTGGCTTCCCGCTTGTGTGCCGCCTCTTTCCCCCCAGCCTCCCCTCACCCCGACTCCCTGCGGGGCTCCTCTTCCCGGGAGTTATCTGAGGCCAGCAATGTGGCAGTGGCTGCTGCCGCCACCGCTTCTGCTCTTCTTCCGCTGAGTTTAACCCAAGGTCAAGCCAACATCATGGCATTTGCAGCCTCGTGAGTTCTTGAGAGATTTAATTTTCAAAGCGCTCCCAACATCCCCTGGGATAGACCTTGGCTGGGGTCCAAGGCCTGTGACTGCCAAAAGGAGCTGTACTAGGCCAGACCAACAATAATAGCTTGCTTGCTCTATTCCAGCAAAGAAAGAAAGAAAAGAAAAGCAGTGGGGAAGAAGGGGAGGGGACCCAGGGCCCTTTTGGCCTCAAGCAGGCTTAGTGATGCCTGCAGCAAAGCGTAACCTACAGTTGACACGATAATAAAGCACACGAGGATGAGATGCGTGTGTACGGAGTCTTGTCCCCTCACAGACAGCTGCTGAAAACCTGCTGCCCAGCACAGAGGGGCTTGTTTGTGGGTGTCTATAGGAGGAAAGAGAGTTTTCAAGGATTTTTCTCTTGGGAAACAGAGAAAGGGCTGCTCTTGGTGCTGAGGGAAGCAGTGGGCTTACCAGTGTGGCTATCGCCAGATAATATGAAGAGAAGCGCTGGAGAAACTTTTATCCCCAGTCAGCTAGAGGGCTTTGCCAGAGCCCTAGGTCCTGACCCATGACATCTTCTGCTGTTCCAGCCCCAGGCTCCACCAAACGTGAATCTTTTGAAATGCTTCCAACCTGATTTGCTACCCTGGCTCTTTCTGTCCAAAGAGACAGCTCAGCCCTGCTGCCTGCTGTCTGCTGTTCCCACACTGGATTCCCCCTTCTGTCCTCACAGACTCACTGTATTTCATTGCTGGGATTCCGCTTGGGTTTCTGGGACTCTGACCTCCTCTCTTTCACCCCTGCCTTCTTGCAGTTTTTGTTGTGCTTCTCAGTCTAATGCAGCAGCAGCAGTTCAGAGAAGAGCAAAGGGGAGTCAGCCCCAGGGATGTGTTTGAAAGAGCCCTGTCCTACTTTTGACCCTCCGAGAGGAGGTAACAGCCTGATGTAAGGTACAGGTCCCAAAAATGAGTCTCTTTAAAGGTGAGGGGAGGCCTGCCAGAGAAGCATGGAGTACTCTAAAATACAGGATGCTGGACATGTTTTTGGGGGGCTGTAGGGTCAGTGTGAGGGATGTCTAGGATTTAGGATTTCGTACATAGATCACGATCCTTTCTAGAACCAAACCACCAAAATTTGCTGGTATTTACGTTGTCATCCAGGTAGTGTTATTGGCTGCCTGACCGCTTTCATTCTGGTACACTTTGGAGTGCAGTTTGTGTTCTCTGGCTGTAGTTTCAACGGAGCTTTCACTCCCTGTTGCTCCAGAAAATGGCCTTTGTCTATCTGGTTTTACTTTATTCTCTTTACAATCCTAGAAGCAAGACAGGAATTAGGGAAGGAGGAGGTGGTTATTTTAGATCTTGCTGGTCACAAGCCAGGAAGCTGGGAAGGCAGGGGATGTGGGGTGTGTGTGTGGGGAAGCGGGGGTTTACTAAGTCTAAAATACTCTCATGTTTCTGTAGGCATGAATGCAAAACCCAAACCAGAGGTGGTTTTGGTTTTGACCTTGTAAAATGAAAACATGACGACTGAGCTATTGCCAAACCCAATCCCCAGCCGCCTGTGCTCCAGTCTAGCTCTGGTCCGTTGCCCTGCCATCCCTCCCGGCTATCCTGGCAGGCAGAGGCAGCAGGAAGCGGGAGGCCTGTTTCTTCCCAGATGGGCTTTAACACTTGCCTGCCGTAGCCAGCCAGCTAGAGGGGTGGGGGGGAGCTGTCTCAGATGCTCTTAAACCTCCGCTCTGTAATCACTGCTTCCTTCGTAACTTTATTGTGCAGACCTACACTGGGACAGTCTCTGGAACCACGTTTTGGGCTCTCCAGTGGAGTTAAAAACAGGAGCTTCCCCAGGCAGGGAATAGAGCTGTTGGAAGGCAGGGAAACAAGTTGGCAACAGAGAAGGGGAGTTTGTGAGGGAGCAGCTCCATACCCCAGTTTCTGTTTGGGTCTCTGCTACCACGAGAATGCACTGATAGGGGCTGTCTGTGTCAGAGATGTAGAAAGAAATGGGTAGGGACAGGGGAAAATTAGGGAAGGCAGATAGACACGGCCATGGCAGCATGTCCTACTCCCACATCTTATAATGTTTTGTGGCAAAATTTTTACCAGAATTGGTACAGACTGTGGCTTTATCAGGACCAAAACCAAAAAATGTTTACTGGCTTTGAATCTACCCACCCCTAAATTCAAGGAGCAAGTTATTATGGAGGGGAGATATGTACGCGAGTCTGTTTTTAGTCCAGAAATGTGTTTTGGTGTTCTGCTCTAGACATTCTATTGTAGGGTCTATGCTACATCTTCCTGCTGCTAAGAATCAATAAATAACACGAATATGTAGCCTAATTGTTAGGTGGACTGAGTAGCCACAGTTCCCAGCCATGTCAGTGGAATTTAGGAGTGCTGTCAGCCTGTCTGAAAATCATCGCTGCAAAAGGTAAGGTCCTGAACAAGGTAAGCAAGTAAGTGTCCTGTCCTTCCACGTGTCTCTTCTGGATCACTGTGCACAGGAGGTTGGACAGGGTGACAAGGTTCCTGCCAGCGGGGCCCCAGGTGCTGGGACTTGTGCATGTGGTGTCTGAGATCAGGGCCCGGTTTTTCCAACTCTGGCCTTAGCCCTCGGTGTTTGTCTTCAAGGAGGATGGAATTTCCTACTGAGCGTGTTAACAGCCCACTTGGGCAAGTCAAGCCCTGCATGTGGTGCTGGAAATGAATCTGCTTGGGATTTTTGTTGTTTATGTATAATGGCCCTTTTAAAAAGGGGCTGCAAGTATTGGGAGGTCTTAGCTCTGAACATGGGGAAGATCAGCTATAAATAAATTTGTGGCACAGCTACTGTACATAACCAGAATGGCTGCTAAGTTTACTGAAAACTGCAACAAGTGGTAGTTTAAAAAAAAAAAAAAATCAGGGAAAAGGGGAATAGTCTTCCAAAATATGGAACACCTCGTAAAGCTGGGGAGGTAGGAAACAAGTCAAGCAATCCCAGCCATGGTTTAAACTCACAGGAGGCAAACTGTACAGTACATAAAGCCCAGGGAATCAGCTCAGGATGCCAACTAATGAGCTTTTTAATTAGCTGCAATTGCAGGCAAGGTTTAAAACCCAAATAAGTAAGTAAATTAAAGATTTAAAAGGCTGAACAGAATCAATGAAGGGTCAGCACTTAAAATATTAAAATGCCAAAGCAGTTAGCTTTGCAGTAAGTTTGTGGTGCTGAAGCAGAGCTGCCCCTTTAAGGAAGCTCTCGTTTTTCTGGTCGGAAGCCCTCTGGCTGGAACATGCCATCTGCAAAGATCCATAAATCATCCTGCACTCAGCAGTCTGGAGTCCAGCAGGGTCTCCATGTGTCCCGGCCCTCGCCTGGAACCTGCAGGGCGTCTTCTGCGAGCGGAGGGTCCCAGCCAGGCGCTCCTTCTGGCTGTAGTCCAGATGTTTCTCCTCAGCCGCATCCCGTGAGGCAGTGGGGACCATGGCCAGGAAACTTGCAGTCAGCTTGGACGCCTTCACTCTGCAGCAGTGAATGGTCTGTGAGGATTGCGCTGGCACTCCTGGACTCGGGAAAGTCCGCTGGTGTTATGGTGAATGGTGACAGAATGGGTGGATTGTCCCCTGCCTCCCAAGCCATGTTGCCTCACAACATTCTCTTCCATCTGTGAGTGCCTGACTCCTTCCAAACTTGTATTTCTCTGTTTTACTGTGGGGTGCTCTGTAACCATTCTGGTAAGTCAGGCTCTTGTCCCTACCCTTAATCTCTGCCGATGAGTTGGTGTTCAGAGGCCTTGAAGATCAGATTGTCAACTCCATGTGACTCACCTGCAAATGCAGGAGAGAAGCAGCTGTGGAGACAGTCTGATCACAAGTGTTTCATGAGAATTAATTCCTTTTTCCTAATTGTACCCAGGGGACAAGACAGAGTTAGGCTCAGAGACCATAAGGTATTCAAGATCTCTTTACCTACAATATGAGAGCTGTAGTCCTAGGCAAAGGTAGCTCCTTTTGGGCCATAAGTGCGCTTTTCTCATACTCATGTGTTGGTCATGCTGTTAGATACCCAGAGGATATTATGAGGAAGTCTACAGGGAGGGATTAGGTTTGGGGACAGGCTTGGGTTGTACTCGTGTCAAATCTCAGAGTGGCAGTGGGTTTTATCTCAGAGAACCCCCATGTACCCAACTTGTCAGTGTAAATCTACAGTGACTCCACTAAGGCCAGAAGTGCTGAGGTGATTTTTATGGGGGCAAAAGGATGAGGATGTGACCCATAAATGGAGATAATTGAGAAATTAAAGGATGTAGCATTAGGATTATGCAGTAGTTCTTCCAGCTGTCTCACCCATTGCTCATCAAATATGCAAAGCATGGTGTTTTTTGAATTTTTAGCAATTTTTGTGGCTCATATTGTAGTTCAGAGGGCGGCAAAATTTATTTAAAAGTAAAAAGTCACTGAGAAGTTAAAGTGTTTTGTAGGACTGTTTTATTTTAAATGACTGTGGATGGTGGTTTGGGATGCAGGAGCAGCCTGTGTTGTACTACATCATGTGTCTCAGTGTTTGTCACCAGTGATCTTGGGGTGACTGCACGTATCTTCTGGGGTAGCTGTGCAATGACACAGGCACCTGTCTTCTCTGACACAGATGCAGTGGCATATTGTTGGGGTTCAGGGGAAATGGGGCGTTGCCAGCAACAAACTGCCACCTTTTTCACATTCTATGTATAACGTACCTGTCAGAAGCAATTAAAAATCACCAGGGTGTCCCCTTGTGCCTTTGCAGGCAGGCAGAGCAAAAGTAGAAACTGCTCTTCATTATGCTGATGCTCCTGGCTGCCCTCAGGGATGGAGAATGCTAAACAACCTTGGTCCCCCAAGTCGGAGGTGCTTTGAGGAGCCAGGCAAACCCTGTAAGACAGGGCTGCCTCTGACTCTCTGTGTAGCCCTGTCACATAGGCAATAATCCTATCTTACAGTGTTTGGAACAGAAGGAAATGAATTTGTCTGTAATCATGATGCTTTGTTAGGGTCTTTTGTCTGAAGATCTCAAACAGCTTTGTACATATCAATTGATAAAGCCTTACTTTGCACTTCCAGGAAGATAAATATTATTGTCCTAGGGGAAGCCTGAGGCATAAAAAGGTCAAGTGAGCAGAGAGGGAGGCACTGATGGAGCTGGGGCTACAGTCCAGAATCTCTGGCATCCTCTGCCCAGATGTCAGCTGGTAAAGTGCTGCTGTCCTTCACCTAGGAGGAGTCGAGTATTTAAGGGGGCCGAGCAGGATGCTTGCTGTGTAGTAACTATGGAATGGAGGAACATTTTGCTCTATTTCTATCGGTTGTAGTTTAATTGGCCAGTTTAATCCTGCCTTTCTGCATCCTCTCCGTTTCCATTCTTGAGACTACTCTGGTTAGAAGCTGCCAGTTGGACCAGTGTTCCCCTCTGGGCCAAACAAAGGTATTGTACTTTATAAACCCATGGGGACACAACTAGAATTTGGATCCAGGCTTTGGAAGTAACAAAGGGACCAAATATGAACATCTAGTAATGAGCTGGTCTTTTTCTTTTTTAGTAACACACAAATTCAAAGCTGGTAGAATTCTGATATGCAATTCGGGCCAAATGGGTTTGTTCAAATGATGATTTACTGATACTTGTATAAAAGAGGGGAGGAGAGAAACCGGAGAGGTGGGAGGCGAAGAAGAATCCAGCCCCCAGTGGCCTTGAAAGCAGTCTGCAAGTGACTGCTGTCTCCATGCTGATGGATTTGCTGTCACCTCTCCCTGGCATGAGGTGACAGATTTCTTTGTCGGATGAAGCCAGAACCAATAGCCATCCATCACCGTGAGGACAGACAGGAGCAGAAAGGAGGCATAGAGGGGGAAAATGTTTCTCTGCCCTCCTTCCTTGTCAATGCTGGGTTGTGGGGAAGTAGATCTTCTACATACACTTATGGAGGGTGAGAATATTGGTGTCCATTACCAAAAGGGTGGAGGGATCTGAGTATGGGGATGGGATTGGAGGGGCACACACTTGTAGGGAAAGGGAGTTCTACTTTGGAGAATTTCCTTGGCATTTTTATTAGCACATTATGTCATATTGTGTTGTACTGTCCAGTCATGGGGGAAAGGCTCCTGGAACGGCTGGTATTTTGGGCCTGCCTGTTGAAATTACAGTTCCTAGCAGATGGAAGGGCAGTCACTGCTGTGTTGCAGCTCGGTCAAGGCTCTCTAAAAGCTTTCCCAACTCTGCCATCCTCTATGCACGAGCAGCAGAGCCAGAGCTCAGGAACTCTCTTGGGTACTCCATGTCCAAGAGGCTTCTCTCTCCCAGCGAGGTTAAACACCAGCAGAGGTGAAAAGCTGTGGCACAGGCTGGATGTGAGCATTTTAGCTGGAAATCAGGAGAAGATTGCTTCTGTGCTGCTTTAGGGCAAGGAAGTTCTAGAGGGACCTCCAAGTGATGGTGCAGTGTAAGAGGTCTGGATTATTTTGAAGATGAGTCTTGGTGGATTTGAGACAGGTCTGCAGATCTGTGATGGGAGAGGTTGGAATCACAAACACTGGAAATCCTTTTCTGTCTTGTATGACTTTTCTCCCTGATGAAATAACCATAACTTCCAGGGTTTGATAGCCCTGTCTGTTATTATCACTCCTTTGTCATGTGTAAGTAAACACCAAGGAAGTTTGGAGTGTGGCTTTTGCATTTGGACAAAATCCAGATACTTCTCTATACAGTTGACAAATGAGAGAAATGCTCCTCTCTTTTCTTACCAGCTTCTTGAAACATTAGAACCAACCAACCAACACCCCTTCCCCTGCATGACTTCAGGTGAAAACTGCTCGTGCTCTTAACTCGCTTTTAAGATGTGATGTCAGTAGATGAGACCCTGTTTGAGCCTGAATCTTAAGATGACTGTGAACTTATTTTGGTTTCTAAAATGTTAAATCACTCTTTCAGAACCACCAATTTTAGCTAAGAAATTAATTCTGCTCTCCTTGTAGGACCTAGAGTACTGCTCTGCTGTACTAATCAGTGCCCTCTGATGGGCTGCAATGAAATGGAATGATTTTGTCAGTTCTCAGAGCAAATTTAAGGAAGTGGCCTGAAGAGGCTGTATTCATTTAGTGCATCCTTAAAAAATTGTATTTCTCATGCAGGAAGAAATGATGTCTGACAATAGAGAGGCCAGGTATATGGAAATATTTTTATATGCCTGACCATCTAAATAACTGCAAATCTGGCGCAAAAATCTATATGGGGTGTTTAATTCTAATTTTTTTCTTACAAATTGCTAAGAGGGA
Source organism: Bartramia longicauda (assembly GCA_028566575.1). Lineage (NCBI taxonomy): Eukaryota > Metazoa > Chordata > Aves > Charadriiformes > Scolopacidae > Bartramia > Bartramia longicauda. The sequence continues at coordinate 5,383,158 of JAOXNH010000008.1, forward strand.
AAAACCCCTGTAGCTGTTTGCTGAAAAGCCAAGAGCACAAGAGTTGCTTTAAACTGAATTAGCATGCGGAAACCTTGGGCTGCTGTTGTAGCTTTGCTGCTCCCAGGCCTTGGAGTTTGCATCTGGTTTTTCATTCGCAATAGGCTAATGTGCTTTGACACTGCACCCCTCCGGGAAGCTGCCGACAGGCGGTGTCAATATTTCCTTCTGAAAAAAAAAAAAACCAAAACCAAACCCAAAAAACTCTGAAGTGTTGCTTTACAATATGCTTTTCAGAATTAAATTACGGAGCGTGCAGGCTGGAAGCCTCCACCTGGAGAAAATGCTCCCAATGCAACCTGTGCATTTCCTACATCCCTGGAGTCCATTTTTTGTTGTCTTTTCTTTTCCTTCTCCTCTTCAGAAAACAAAGGGAATGTGAATATTTACTGTCATTTTTGGCAGCTGCTGGACTAGATTATATCGGTGTCTAGGCCAGGCTGTTGTGCTGTCAATTGGAAGTGCTCCAATTTTCAGGAGTCAGGCACCCAAAACCTGGAGATTGGCGTGAAGGTCAGGAAAATTAAATACAGGCATTTGGAGGACTGTTTCTTTTTAGTTTGCTTATTTTGTTCTGTTGTTTTACTACTTCGCTTTGACATTCTAACAGTTATGCTTTCAAATTTTTCTGGAAACTCGCAGAAGCTGGGAATTCTCCTTTAAAGTGAGAAAGTTGCAGGTCTCAGACATAAGCACTTGACTGCAGGAGTGAAGGCTTTGTGAAAACCACTAAATACCAGAAGACTTTTGGGATTAAATCACAAGTGTTGACAGCGGCTGAGGTGCATTTTCCCTGGGGCTCTGGTAGTGCTATTGGGGAAGGTGAAATTCACACCATTGTTTTCTTTTCCATCTGGACAATTCTGTCCATTGAAAGAAGATGAGAAGGGATAGGAAGGATACATCCTGATTCCCACCAGTAACTGCCACACACCATTAACATCATCTGTGGGATTGCTCATTGCCAGCACTGGTCCAATACCTGTTGGATTTCTTGGTAGTCCTTTTCACCGAGTCACAAACACAGCTCTTACTAGCCTCGCTTGTATTTTGGTTATGTGCAAGAGTTGAATTCACTGTCTTGTAAAGGGCCAAGGTGAATTTCTTGAGCTTATATGGTTTATATAGAATTTTAAATAGCTCATTGTTTAAAAGTGAACTGTTTACCTTAAAGCAGCCTTGCTGAATTAGCAGCATTGGATTATCCAACTATTGTGCTGTTTTACCCTTAAGCAGACTTTCAATAAGCTGACCAAAGTCAACCTTGGAGGCTTTAATGGCTGGTATCTGGGGACTACGCAGGGAGATTGTAAAGACCAGCATCATTTTACTGATTTTATACTCTTCAGCAGCAGTTACTGTGAAGCTGTGTTGGCCAGTCCATCACTGGAGACTTTAATCTCTTCTGAACTTGCAGTTGAATACCATCTGGCCCTGATGATTTACTGTCCATGAGTTCCTCTGCTTGGTTCATAACTTCCTCCTTGGAGATTTTGGTGTCTGCTAAGGCCACGTTCTGATTTCCCACGAAAAGGGCTTTCAGAATAGGAATCTCTCCATTGTCCTCAAAGGAAGATAAAAGACACACAATTAACTTTCCTACTACTTTCTTTTAAAGGGACTGAGGGCTTATAATCAGCCATACATCCTTCTTGCTTCTTATTTATGTGTCCTTCTGGCTTAAGAGAGTCTTTATTGTTAACTGTATTTCTTCTCATGTTTTATTATTTTCTAATTTCCTATTTGAAACTCTTATGGCATAGATTATATTCGAAATGGCCACATATTAAGGGGGCAGTTGTCTTTCTCAAGGATGCTGAGAGAATTTTGTATGTATTTCTCTGAACTTTCCTGATTTTATTCTACCTCCCTTGAATCCCGTACACAAAAGCTCCTGTCCAAAGTGGCTCAACAGTTACTGGGATGGGTTTGCATTCCCCCCGCTCCCTGTTCCTTTATTCCTTTTTCTTTTAAGTAGTTGATTAAGGATCTAAAAGGACCTAAAAAATAACTAAAATCAATGCTGTGTTACTGCATCTTTAAGTTGTTCCACTTTAAACAACTCTGCAATGCAATACCACTGTCTTTTTTCCGACAGTTTTTATTTCTGTTAACTGGGATAAGTAAGTCCCCAGTGCCCGCACCAAATATAATAATAACAAGTAAGTACAAAAAAACCTGTAGATACCTCTTTGTGAAGAGCAGCCCATGTTCTTGGCCATGTGTGGCTGATGCTCCCATGCCCGCTCCAGCTTGAACACCTGAAAGGATCCACATCTGGATGCACTGTGTAAGGGCTGGATGTGTCTAGTCTGTGCATTGCCAGGCAGAGATCTTCTACCTACCTGTGAATGAGCTAATTGTAACCTGGAAAAGAGAGAGTGCCTGTTAGAGAGATACTCCACCCAAGATAATTGCCTAATTACCTGAGAAGTAGGGTTAATTAACCTGGGCGGATGGCCACAGTCATGAGTGTGCTGTTTCTGTGAACTGAGCTGGTCTCTTTGTGTGCTTTGTGATGTGTGGATGGACAAGCTCATGTGGGACTAGCTGAGATATTTCTATTCAAATGTGCTCTGCGATCCCCTTAATGTATCAAGACCTCATGAATGCTGAATTAATTAACTTTCACTGTGATTTCATGGCTATTTAATGATCTCTTTGTTATGGGTGGAGAATTGAGGCACAGAGCAATTAGGGACTCTCTCAAGGTCACCCAGGAATTCTCTGGGAGAGCTGGAGATTGAAACCAGCATTTCCTATCAGTGATTTAACCACAGCACTTCCTTTTTTCTCTTTTGAAGGGTCTGGACAGGTGCATCGGCTGGGAAGCCACATTCCCAAGGATGACTGGTTCCAAGTTGTTGGTAGGGGCTGTGTGGGATGATTAACTCTCAATAACTGTGGGTTCACTCAGAGGCTTTTAGATAAACCCTCGCTGTGGCGTTGCAGCTCTGTTCAAATGCAGGAATGAGATTAAAGGTGAAGTTTCAGCCCAGAGCTCATCCTCAGGCAGGACAGAAAATAGAACCAAGTGAGTTCTCTGGGTTTTTCCCCAGCCTGGAGATGCTCCATTGGCCAGAATGTCATTTCTGATTTTATTTGTGCAGTTCTCTCGTCCTTTCTCATTAACCCCTTCTCCTGTGTGAATCCTGCAGAAAGCTCTGCCCTGCAGCCCGCACGGCTGCTGAGAGAATCATTCTGCCTCTCTGAACAGGAATCCCCAATATGTGGATTTCCTGCTCTTCTCTCCAGGCTTTCCTCTAGTCTTCACTGCTTCATGTGCTTTACATTTTAACTATTTTGTGGCTCTCCTTTCTCCCTCGCAACATCCAAGTCTATGCCACCTCTCCCCTTACTAACATAAAATATTCCTCTTTCCTGCTGTACCTCCTTAATGCCCTGCTTTGAAGGTGGTTGTAGGAATGGAGCCAGGAGCTGGCAGAGCTGTGTGCTGGCCCAATAGATCTTGTTGTGTGTTTTGAGGAGTTGGGTTTTATCTTCCTACCTGCCTCTTGCAAAACGTGCCAAGATGAAACTCTGAAAGCTGCTTATTGAGGCTTCAAGATTCAGTGTCTCACCACTGCTCACCAACTCCTCTTTCCCATGGCTGCTCCGTAGCAGTGGCTGCCTGCCATGCTCTATGGTCTTGTCAGATTTTTGGTAATGCCTTTCTCTTAGTAGGTTTTGGGTAAATCTTCCATTTTATCTTCAAAGCGCTTTGCAAATGTGAACTCATTTGCATGCCATCCCTCTAAGGCACATGGCACTGTAGTTCTTTACCAGAACAGGAGAGTTAAGTCATAGAGCAGCCTCAGTTAATTTAGCCCTAATGTTACACCCTGGCAACTGTTCTGAAAAAGATACAAAGCGGACATGAATTTGCCCAGAATTTTATACATCTCTGTCTGCTATTTAATCTGGTAGCCAATTATTTAGAAAAAGGTTGCTGTTACTATTTGTACTACAGAAATTACATGTCTCGTTTTTGCATGCATGATATTATCAATAATATCTCATTTTATAAAGCTGCTTCCTTCCGCTCCCCACTCACTGCCAGGAATGCATTCATTTAGGTTCAGATGCTAAGGATTTTCAACAGGCTCAACAACTCGGATATCTTTCAGGAAACATTCCTAATTCTCTTTGCATCTTGGTTCCTCATCTGTGCACCCTCCGATCTGTGTCCTTTAACCCAGAAGGGTCTCACGTTTTACTTGTTTGATAGAGATGAGGTAAGTATTTGGTTCTGGCATTGGGAATGCAGGAATGGCACATCACCATAGTGTACTGGAAAGAGGGAGACAGGAAACCTGCTGATATTGGAGTTTTGTTTAAATGTAAAGGGAGGGAGATTCTTCTCTATGAAATAGATCTTGTAGTTCTTATTTGTGGTGAAAGGAGTGGTGTTTTGGAAGGTGTTTCAAACACCTGAGCTAGCCCAGGGTTGCTTGTGCAACTGACTTGTGACTGTTTTTTCCCAGGGTGGCCATAAGGGGCACTGCAGGGTAAGGAATGGGGACAACCACACTGGTTCCAAAGTAAGAGTTTGGTTTCAGAGGACACCACAGGGCATAAACAGTAATCCCCAAGAACACATCCCCCAACAACACACTTCCACCTAGTGTGGTAGGAACAGGGATGGTGCTATGTCTGTAGAGTCTTAAAGATCGAATGCTTGTGAGGTTGTTGTGTGGGCACTGCTGGGACACCTAAGGACAGGCATAAAACCTTCTAACTGGTGGTATCTGGTGGACCCAGTGCAGACCTGGGTGGGGTGCGTGCACAGGTTTGAGTGTGTAACTTTGCTTCCATGTTTTGTTCCTTCAGCTCAGATGCTGGCACATACTCCTGGTGGCCTCTTGGGACCTGCCTACCACTGCTAATCTTTCTTCTGCCACTGCTGATCTTTTTTCTGTGGTGAATCTTCCATCTATTTCCAAAGTCATGCGATGACACAGACTTTCAGCTGCAAGTCTGCTCCCCTTCACATTGGTTTTTCTCGTCTGTGCCAGTTTTATCTTCCAAAGAGCTTATTTGTTTTTAACTTCTATGGTTTCTAGCTTGCATCCAAAGGACTCACTCCCACCTCGCTGCAGGCTGGTGGGGCTGATGTAGCCAGTTTTACCCCCAGTGTTAACTGCAGGTGAGGGCACCTTAGGTTTCTGCCTGGGCAAGCTGGCCCTCCCATATTGTAACCTGTCAGCTCGTGAGGGTGGCTGCTGGAATGACAGTGTTTATTCAGTTGTGTCTCAAGAGGTGGTGCCAGTATCTGTTTGAAAAGGAGACAGTGGTTCAGCTTGGAAAGGACTGACACGACTCTTTCCCTGTTGCAGCATCCTGGTGCAGACCCTGTCTGATCACTTGGCATTAACGGGGTCGCCAGGTCAGCCTGGGAAAGGAATGGAGACACCTTTGTCATCATTTCTTGGAATTGCTCTCATACCTCATTAATCTGATGGCAGACAGGCTACTGAAGCGTACTCTGAGGTCCATCCACCTGATTACAGACTTCTCTGCCATTGGAGCGGAGACAGAGGAGTTCTCAGTGGGAGTCTGATCCCATGTCATTATAGTCCTAGCTTCCTATTTTCCATTTTCCAAGCAGATTGGTGTACATGTGTGTGTGCACACACAGGAAATGTGAAATTATCTCTCTTTTGTAAGACTGGCCTCCAAAGAGTTAATCTGTGCAAGAGGGGGAGACCTGAGGGGAGAAAGGGGGTGCCCTGATGTGCTGTTCCCTGGATCCTAGCCATTCTGCTTGGGCTTTGCCTCACCAGTGTCCCCCCTTCCCTGGCTCCTTCCTCCTGTCCAGCCTTCCATGAGAGTTGAAATCTCGGTTCCTTGGCTCTTCCCGGTGGAAGCCCCACTTTGGAGCAGCAGTAAATCTCTTCATGCAACCTGGCCAACTACAGTTTCTCAGGAGGAAAAGCAAGGGGGGGGAAGTCAAGCCTGGGCTATCACCTGCTTGTAGTCTCATCTATCACCTTGAATTGTGTTGCAGGATAAAATTACTCATCCAAACCTAATGTTAAATTAAATCAAGTCCGGAGCAAAGAGGATTAATGGGCTGTGTGCGCACATGCACACCTTCGGCAAAGTGGCTGTGACCCAGGCAAAGTTCAAAATGCTTGCTTGAAAGGATGAAGCCAGTCCCAAGGTAGGCTGGGGAAGGCTGCAGGACTCCTGCATCCCTTTGCAGAAATAACATTGGGCTGTGGGACCAGCTTCCACCTACCCAAAGTGGAGAAGACTCCTAGTGGAATCATTCCTGCTATGTGAGAGCTTATCCAAAGGGGAGGAACCTCTCTTCTGTGCTAAGGGCCTTGTGGAGATGGGGTAAGCTGTGGAAGAGGAAGGTTTTTGGTAAATGATTATACAAGCCATAAACATATTTGATGAAGACCAACAGCATCTGTGTTGTTCCTAGAGAACAGTGGGCTGTGTAAGAGCAGAGACTTGGTGTATGAACCGAGTGGGAATGTTTAGCGATTGCAGAAGTTGGCTGTCAAAATCCAGGGCAAAGCAATTCTTAAAGCTCCTCTTTGTGTGCCTGTTGAAAAACACAGCCTACTTTGGAGGGCTGAATCTGGTGCTGGGAGCTAGGAAGCTTAGGTCTTCTTTCTGTCTGTGCTTCATCTCTCGTGCTGTGTTGGACTGGGAAAGCAGATGGTCATTGGGATGCCCTTCAGCCTTCAAATCTATGAGTGTTACTGGTCTGTATCAGTGAGGAGCTGGTGATCTTTGATATTCTGTGCCTGTTGAGTAATTCAGGGGTGTAAGCACTACAAATATTTAGCATCTCTAGAATGCTTTGTGTATGAAGCACTTAACAGAAGCCAGGCCCTCACCATTGCTCCAGTGACAGGCAAGGAGTCCTGTTTCTGAGATGGGGACACTGAGGCACAGGGGGACTGCAGGTACCAGGTGCTCTGATTCTGCCCTCCCCTGGCCCCCCTCCCATTCGAACCGCTAGATCACATTGCCTTATCACCTGACAATGTTTTTCAAAATCAACAGCCTTATAAAGCTTTTCATAATCTACAGCAGATGCTGTGAGGAGCCCATTTATTAGCTTCATGGGGGGAAAATAACAAAAACAAAACAAAAGCCCAACCTTCCCCTAACCTGCCACACAAAACCTCTATAATAAATAAAGTCAATGTGTGTGGGGGGTGGGCAGTTCATCCCCAAAGCAAACAGGGTATTTCTCTCCCTCTCTTGGGTTTGGCTAAAAAAAGCAAATAAACCACAGAGGAAGCGCGTCATGGTGCAAACCGTAACCAGATGGCGCGGGTGAGAGCGTGGGAGGGGAGAGGGGGTTTCTCCGAACGGAATATGCATGTCAAAGAGGAAAGCTATAGAGAAAGGCAGTTATCAGAGACCTTGTTTGTGTGACGGTTGGGGTTGCCCCCAGCCATGGCTGAGAATCCTCCCTGGGAGTGCACTGGGGGAAAAGGGGAAAGTCTGTGACTGAAACTGAGATTGGTGGGGGCTGCGAGTGGAAAATAAAATAGGGCAGGACTCCCCGGAATCAGCAGCAGCCCACAAAACATCTCACTCAGCTCCTTTCTTTTTCTGTTTCACTGCCACATTCTATTGGACTCCATCAGGTCCAATCTCTTTCTCCTCTCTCGCTTGTCGCCTCTTTTCCGAGATTCCCAGAAATACATTTCTGGCCCTTCTCTTCCTCTTACACCTCTCCCCATGCCTATCCGTCTGTCTGTCCCTGGTGAACGGGCCTGTCTGGTGGCCCTGGGGGCTCACTAGAGGCAGGGTACTTTGCAGGTGTCATGGGGTCTGATACAAGTCTCCCTCCTCCCCTTTCTGCTCCCACCTCAGCCAGCATCCTGCTGAGATAGTTCAAAGACCATTCCTCCTAGAAGACATGCTTACAGCTGACAGGTGGTCATGGACATCAGCTCTTAGGATGAGTCTTCAGTCTCTAATATGAGGAGATGAGCTGGATTTCTGTGCTCTGTGTCTTCAGCAGCACCTCTCCTTTGCATTGGGTGAGGTAGAGAAAGAATGTGGTTTTCCCCATGGTAGTGGAGTCTGGAATGGTGAAACAGGTGGGGCATTCTTGCTGCGAAGGGGGCATTGCTTTTGCTTCTGTAAAATGTGAATCCCCTCGTGAAAAGCAGCCAGAGCTCTCATTAGACCCTTTTTCCTTCAGTGTTGGTGCTCAGGCCAGCAAGGAATGGGGAGACTCCACCATGCACTACCATAAACCAGCTCCAGCTGGAGCCTGTGGGTGCGTATGGGAGAAGGGTCTCCTCCTCTTCCCGTCCCTTTAGTTTGGCTCGGTCTCGTCAGTGTGTTGCAGGGGATTTTTTGGCACAGGGGATCAAGCAAAAAGATAAGTGTGAAAGACACTATGGAGAATGGGCAAATAATTAGAAACCTGGTTCAACTCTGATGTTTTGTGTGTGCATGGGCACACATTCTGTGAGTGTCAGTGAACGGGATACAAGTCAAGCGTGCATCTCCATGTGTATATTATTTGAAGCATCATCAGAATGTGGACAAGCGAAGCAGCAAGGCAGCTGGCCTGAGTACTTCTTGAGAATGTTCAGTTTTCATATATCACTTGGCCACGGTTTCCCCAAAAGGCATCAGGGACAGAAACTGCTAATAATATTTTGAAAAATGTCTTAGAGCACCCTTCAAATATTAACCTTCATTCTGCCCTGGGCAGGAGTGATGATCATTGTCATTTTAGATGGGGAAACCGGGCACGAAGCAGTGAAGAGAACTGCCTAAGGCCTCGCAGTGAATTGCTGCCAGTGCTGGGAGAAGAGTTTGGGGGGTTCTGATTCCCAATCTGGGACTTGGGCCTCAAGACAACTTTGTCTTTTCCTGTCTTTCCAACATTTCTCTCCCTTCCTTCCCTCCCTCCCTTTCCTCTCCCACCACCACTGGCCTCAGCCATCTGGTCTGAACCTTGCTGCCACAGTGATAGACTTTGGAGTTAAAATGGCTTGTTTGGTTTTGATACAGCGTTGGCCAGAGTTAAAAGATGTTGGAAGCATCTTGAGGTATTAACCTGTGTGTGAATAGAGGAGCTGACAAGGAAAATATGGTGAAGTCGCCTTCTTTGGTAGCTTGGGAGAGGGTAAAAGTGTCCTTATAAATGAGGAGGACAAAGGAAAATGATTTCTATCTGCCTCCATGGTAAGTGGAAATGCAAGGTGGGGAAAGGAGAGTTGTGGTGCTGAGGCTGCAGAGTGGGATCTGCCAGTCCGGATGAATGGAGCCGTGTTTGGAAAGAAGTGGAAAGAGTCACAAACTTGAGGATGAAGATGGGGATGGCGTGAGCATGTGCAATGGGGGAGGAAGGTTTTATTGAGGAGTGGAGAGGGAAAAGGGTGCATGTGAGGGATTTGGATGGGTTATAGCCAAGTGTGAACTGATTGCTAATCTTAAAATAAACTGCTCCTTACTTTATAATTAATAAACCCAGAAACATGCCAGATAGTAGTAAAGACGAACATGAAAAACATAGAGTGATATATACTATTTCCACAGCTGCTGTACAGTATGAATATAGTGGCAATTTAAGCTGATTAGACAAGTATTCTCACAGGCGACACCTTGCATTTGCTTTATATACCTTTGTGATTTCTTTTACAGTTCTTTAAACATAAAGGTTGATCAGGACACAATTATTTTGCCTTCAACTTATTTACTTAATGCAAGTGACAAGCTCCAGCAGACAGAGCACGTATCAGTGTCAGTTGTTCTGTTTAAAGTATTGGAAATGCTGTCCTCAGTCCCCAAGAAAATTACTTCAAGAATTCATCTCAATGTGAACTGTACTACCATTTTTTCTTATGTTTTATTCTAAGAAGGAGTCACAGCAATGGTACTGTTACGTAATATTAATTCTTACTGACTTTGAGCTGGATCCTTTTTCCAGAAGTGGTTGTTGGGATGGGATTTCTGTGAACATTTTCCTGGTTAAGTATCTAGGCAATTTCAGTTTGGGCTTTTATTGTGTTACCTTACTTAATAGTATCCAGAATTACGGTAAATGCTTTATACAAATAAAAGTATGAAAGTCTCTACTGTTTAACCTCTGATGTGATTAAATTGTGAAGTAAATTAAGAGGAAGAGAAGTTTCACTACCACATTGGATTATGCATTTTCTTCAGCTTTTATTCAGCCATAAATTGGAATGAGAACCACTCTGCAGATACTTAGGCAAACAAGGGCTGTGAAGAGTGAAAGAGAAGACCAGAGGAAGTTGTCAAGTTGCGTAGATTTTGCCCATCATCTTGAGAGCTAGAGTAGATGGTTGATAGAAACATTTGAGGAATTATCATCTTTTGGAGGAAGCATTATCTTGTATTCATTATTGCTTTTC
>JAOXNH010000008.1:5393666-5407202 GCA_028566575.1 Bartramia longicauda
ATAGGAGAGTTGTGGTGCTGAGGCTGCAGAGTGGGATCTGCCAGTCCGGATGAATGGAGCCGTGTTTGGAAAGAGGCACAGACTTGAGGATGAAGATGGGGATGGCATGAGCATGTGCAATGGGGGAGGAAGGTTTTATTGAGGATTGGAGAGGGAAAAGGGTGCATGTGCAGGATTTGGATGGGTTAGTTCTTGGAGGGTTTGGCTTGTGCAGTGCATTAGCAACACAGAGAGCCCAGAGCGCTGTCCTGTCGGCATGACTGATGTGGCTCCAGATTGCGTGTTGGGAGTGTGGGGTTTTTGCCCCGTGGGTAGAGTGAAGTTATGCATTTTCCACCCACGGAGTGTTTCAGGAAAGGGCTGCTGCAGCTCCTCTGGCAAGAGGGAGGTTTGGGCAGATCTGCTTCACCAGCCAGAATGACAAGGGAAGGGCAGAGGAAAAAAAACCCGACACACAAATAAAAAGCCGTCTGTTTGTTCCCCCAAAGGAGAGGCGGGCGTTAGCAGCCACACACACACACAGAGTGACTCCCAGATAATTAGCATGTCTATAGAGCAGAGCAGAGCTTCTGGCTCTAGGCATGCAAGAATAATTTTCAACAAAATAAAATGCAGATTTTTCCCAGTAAGTACTTGTGTTAGCTTCTGCCTCCCTTCCCAGTTTCCAGGCAGCTCTCATCCCCTGAATGTTCAGTTATTGCTGCTGCATGCTAGTTATGCACCATGGAGTAGCTTGGGGGGGATGCCAAGAGTTCTGGAGGATGGGGGGCACAGGAGGAAATAAACACCAGCAGCACAGTCAGGATCTAAAAGCAGTGTTTACTGGAGCAGAGAGGGAGTTCTCTCCCTGCTTTAATCCTCTTCCCCCTCCACTGGTATCAGTGGGGACAAGATGGAGTTGGCCATGGACACACTGGGGTTTTAGCTATGTTTTTAGCTGTGTTTCCTTCCACCATCCATCCATTCTCCCATCAGCAGCAAGGAGTGACTTCTTGGGGTAAGATGTGACTCTGCAGTAGGTAATGGAGATAATCTTGTGTTCTGGCTCTGAAGAAGGGTACGTACGGACTCTGGCAACCGTTCTGCCAGGAGTGTAAGATTTCAGGAGCCCATCTGTAGAACAGGAGTATAGTTTGTCTTTGCTGAGTGCAACACTTAATGCAGTAGGCTCCTGATCTCTGCAAATGTTGCTCTTCCAGACAAGAAGCCTGCCTCTCTCAGTGGCAATTGCTATGAAATGAATGCCACGAGTTGCTAGGACTTTGGACCCCATTGCTGTTGCAAACTTTTTCTCTTGCTTCTCTTAACTTTGCATTCATCTTCAAATCCAGACTGTATGACTTAGGCTAACTGTTGGCCAATATTAGCAAAAAGCATTGACATGACGTGGTGTTCACTACAGCTTATTCCATAGTCATCAGTGCGATCTTTCATGTCTTAAAGTGCTAAGTCAGATTTTCCTTCATTTGAGTATTTGATATTGGTAGGAAGTGGTTTTGATATTCAGGTTAAATATTCCTTATCCTAAATTTCCCCACTTTTACACTGTCCCTGAAAGGTAAGGTGAGAGTTGGCTGCTGAATTAAGTGCTGTGTTTCATTCTCTGAGAAGGCTGTTTATGTCTGAATGCTGCTGGGATCTGTCTGTTGGCTGGTACTAGAATGCAGCAAAATGGGGCTAGAATTAGAAATGACATTAGCCCTTCCATCCCTCCCTCTTGGTGAGGGGTGGGGCAGGAGAGAGGATGGGAATTTTAGAAGGCAATTCTGATGAAATCCATCTCCCTTTCCCGGCCCTCTGCGTGGAAGCAATCCCAGCAAAACAGAGATGCAGATGGTCTCGCCCCTGGAGCCAATGCCTATGTCGAGAGCCTTAGAAATGTGAGACCATACCACCAATGAAGTTCAAACAGTTCTGAATATCTGCTGTCAGCGCTAAGTAGACTCCCCCACCCTCCTTTTCCTTTTTTTGTAGTTGATGATGCCTTTCTTGTTTTGTTTCTTTTAATTTTGTTTTTGTGTGTTTTGTTTTCTGTCTTTAGGCCTTCTTGGGGGCCTAGAGAAAGACTGGTGGAAAAACAATCCATCCTACTTGGATGCCTTTGCTAAAGGATAGAGAGATCCTGCTTTGAGATCACATCGGGAGGGATATTTTCTAGGTATATCTCTGTATCTCTCTGCCCCTCCCTCCTATGTTCTTTCACCTCCCTCTGGCATTAACACTCACCCGAGTTTCAGTGGAAGTATTGAATAATGGCTACTGTGGGACCCCAGCCAGTCCCCAGGGATCACAGTCCAACGTCTGACTTGTATGGATGGAGACAACGTTCACATTGTGGCCTCCTGCCCTGCTCTGCACAGGGAGACGGGTCTCTCCTGCTCTCTCCAGGCCTCTCCCTCCTCTCTGTGGACAACATGGCCTCTGAGTTTATGATCTTCCAGCATCCGCCTTGCTCTTTTGGCACAGCCCCTGCTCCATCTCTGCAGTGTCCTCAGCACAAGCTCTCTTGCTGTAATGATGCCATCCTATGAGTAAGTCTGTAAGTTTTAGCTCTTGCTGAGCCTTCTATTTTGGTGAAGTGAAAGCTGGACTGCATGTTCCAGGAGTCAGGCTGTGCTCTCAGGCCCAAAGTGCAGAGGATGGGACAGAAATCTCAACGTTATATTTTCTAGGCCATATATTACATGAACTGCTAAGCTGGAAACGGGTCGTTCACTGTAGTGTTTGGTTTCCCAGCATCCCAGTGGCATGTTGATTGTATTTCAAGCCCTGTTGATTCATCAGGTATCATACTTTACATTAGCCATTGGTCCCTCAAACGAAGTGAAAAAGGCAGGGCAGATGGGTCTGGATGCTTCCTGGGCTGGGACATCCCAAGCCTGCTGGACCAATCTGTCTTGACTTAACAGCATGTGGCAAACTGCTTGAGGAGAAAAGCCTGGGCACAGAATGGCCTTTGGGGCTAAATTATCCTGCAGGCTCAAAGAGATTAGAATTTGGTGGCTGCTTACAGTCAGTGCTACTCTTTCTCATGTTAGATCACGAATCAGGTTTCATCTGGGTCTAGGAGAAGAGCCTGTGTGTGAGGTCTGATGTGTGTCCTCTGTGGTCCACATTGCAGGGAAGTAAATAAACTTTCATCCATCCATCCCAGATGGTTGTAAGTTGTGGGCTTCTTTGGGAGAACATTGGGAAGACCTGCAAACTGAAAGACCAGCCACTGAGCTTGCTTTGAGAAGATTCGTAAGAACATGGTATATGTCCTCAAAGAAAATGCACAACAGAGGACCAGGTGCTGAGAGGCTGCTGGTGCTGGCTGGTTCACAATGAATTAGTTCAATATTAAGAATTTATTTTCAGGTCTCATTCTTTTTGGACGTTTTTCCAGCTTTCATTTTTTTCATCACTTGCCTTTCTTGGTTTTTTTCCTTCTAGTCCTAATTTTGAAGGGTACCAGTATAGACAGCTGCCTGGCCCTCTCATTTCTCTTAGCTTTTTCTTCCTGGCTTCTAAAGTAATAAATGGCAGGGATCAAAGTAAATCAGTACATGTCTGGAGGAATCCAGAGCACTTGGACATGCAACAATTTACTGAATATTGAGAAAGACAGAGACTTAATCAGAAAACAGCTATGAATCTAAAGGAAATATAACCACGATAAAATTCCTGATGCTGGAGCAGTGTGGAGTTTAATCATTGGAGATTTTGAAAAGCTTGTGTATGTTTTGAGACATTTTTATTCTTTCAGTCATGTCTTTGAGATAAAAAGTAATAAGCTAATTAAAATGTACCCAAGCGTGGCTGTGAGTAATAAGATGAGAGTATGGACATAAAAACACAAACCAACATACGTACATACAATGCTTTCCTCTAGTTCAGGGTGTACAGTCAGGTTTCAACTTTCTGAACATCGGTGCTATCAGTGGGAACAGAGCCTTCATGCAGTGCTCGGACAGTCCATTCATTAATGGATCAGACAGCACTTAAGTAAAACTGGAAAGGCCCTATTTTGCTCTTATGCTGGTCAAAAGCTTGTATGACAAGCGGAGGAGAAACAGTGCTGTAAGTGATGAGGAAATGAAGCCCCGGTCTGGCCAAAGCTCCAAAGTCAACGTATCGGGAATAGTTTCAGAGACAGGTACCAAGTCCAGTGGAGTCGTGTCAGGGAAACATGCACAGCACATGAATTATGAGAAAGAGTATTTACCTATTTGCAGGAGGAGGCTGGAGCACACTTACTTAGTAGCGCTTTCTGACTCTGAATGAAGAAGGGAGGTTGAAGGACATTTATTATTTAACTTGCTGATTTGGGGAATGCATGGATGAAGCAGTGTTATTGATCTTCAGGTGAGCTGTGGGCTGGAGCTTCTGGGCTGTGTTCAGTGCAGTTGGGCCAATAGAGATGAAACTGAGGGCAGACCTGGACCTTTATTGGAAAGATTGTGTGGCTTTTCTCTTGCTACAGCTACAGATTTTGGGAAAGGATGGGAATGCATGCTAGAAAAAGGCTTGCCTGAATGGACATAGCAAGGCTCTGTCTGATAGGCTCCTTCTTTGAATTTTGCTTAAAATGCCTGCATGAATAGTGGCGTGCATCTATTACTTATTTCTTCCTTCAGATTTCCAAGCCCAACTGTAGGTGCACCTCACCCATAAATTAAACATCCCAACATAAACAAATGGCTGCTCATAAATCTCTCCACCTTAACCCATCTCCTTATCAACAGTCTTGGAGGGAAAAAGGTGGGCTCTGTAGCATGAAGAGACTTTCTCACTTATCCTTTAGCCAGAGAAGGTGCGAATAGAACCCTGTTAAAGCCCTAGTTCTTCTTTCCTCTCACCTGTGCTGATGCCTCATGCTTAATTCAAACCTACTGATCATTTGCTGGTGCAACAACTCTTCTCCTTCACCTGACAGTGCTGGCAAAACGCGGTGTTTGTCTCCTGCTCTAGGCTCGTGCCCTCACTTCCTCTGCTAATGGATGTTCTTGCTGTGCCCACAGGTAGTTGAGGCTCATACTGCTGTGTGTCCTCGCATATTGTCGCAATTTCCAACTGTGACATGACTGGTATGGCTCTTCGAAAAAGCAAGACCCCGTGGACCCGCAGCACAAACACTGAACTGAAATCCAGTGAACCTGAGGTGAGATGCAACTTGCCCTTCAGGAACGATTTAGAAGGTAAGTTCAAAAAATATGTGCCACCTGAGTTTCTAGAGCTTTTCCTGGTCTGCGTGTGAATGGTATTGGCTTTACAGGAGACTGAAGGCATTGCAGGCCACCCTTATGTGCCCTGCTCACAGGTTGGCATACACAGCTAGAGGGAATTGATACCAGTTAGTATGGGACCAAAATGCTGTAGAGATTGCAACAGCAGCGTTCAGAGAATTAGTGGCCTATTTGCAGTCAGGCCAAATGTCAGAGACAGAAAAACAGTCCTTGCTGTAGCAACACAAGTACTCTCAAGGAGGTGGTGTGAGGTTTTTCACTCTTGACTCTGCTGCTGCTGCAGGGTGGGTGCAGCCGGGAGCTCCATCACTCTCACTCTTCCTGCCACCAAAGCGCCGTTTCCATTTCCTGCCACAGTGGTGAGAAAAGCCTTCACATCGCTGCCTCCTCCCCTGCCCTTTCAAACTCCCTCTCCCCAGTTGAGTCTGCTTTTTGACATCTAATGTGCCCTGAGGAGGATCTGAAAGACACAGCGGGCTAAAGGGGTACTCCCCTTCCCACGCACATGCTTACTGGGGAGGCAGCCCTTGGTAATCTCCTGCGTCTCATTCGCAGAAGTGTTTGCTCTTGAAAAGAAACGCCTGGTGGTTAAAGTGGTTCCAGTAAAACACCTAGTGAGTAGGTAGCTAATTTCCATAATACAGAGAAGCCTCAAGAAAAGAAATCCCTGGGGTTTGGTCTGTAGCAAAGAAATGACCTATCACTGGCAGCAGGCAGGAGCACTATTTTCAGTGCTGGTTCAGGTTTGCTCAGTGGTAGCTGTGACCCTTGCCAGCTGTAAGGCTGCTGAGTGTGGTTTAAACCACGTATGTCTGAACTCTTATTGAACCTATTAAAAAAAAGGTATTTTTCCAGTGTGGGATGGGGACAAGTGGGCATTCCGAGAGCTGATGTCATTAGTGTGTTCTTCAGTAAGGGAACTGCATGCTACCATTGCTGGTAATTTCTGTCCCCTTGGAAAGCTCTGTTCCAGCTCAACATCTGGTTTTCCAAACGGCTCTGCTATGCTAGGTTTTTTTCCAAGTGCTTTTTGAGCCCAGTTGGGTGACTTGCATCTGCAGGTCAAGTGACTTGCACCCATAGGTCATGCAGCAAGTGAGCACTTTGATCCTTGTCCCCACAGATGAGATCAGTTTGAGGTACTTCTGCTGCCAGGGTTGAGGTCTGTGCTTCAGGCTTTGGAGGCAGGGTGTTTCCTGGATTACAGAGCTCTGTTTGCCAGAGACTGTGGAGGGACTGTGGGGAAAGGTTTAGCCATTTGCTTCAAATTTGACCTGATCTCAGGTCTGAAAACAGGCTTATTCTGTAAATGGATTGAAGGTGTGAACTGCTTGTTTTATCACTCCATTCTGTTACCTCGGGGAAAGGGCAGACCCTGCATCACTCCAGCATTGCATTTTAGCTGCAAGGTGTTTGTTTCCATGGGCCACATACCCTGATGGGCCTGCTGGCTTTGGCGGGAGTTGCTGAATGCTGGACTCTTCCTGGTGTTTTGCAACCCTACTAATAAATGGGTTTCAGTTCAAGCAGTATTTTGAGCAGGATAACAGGTCAATCCCTAGCTTTGAATAGCAAGGAATAGTTTTGCTAGCTGGTGGCTCTTGCAGTATAGGCACGACTGCGTGCAGGCTTACAGGGCTGAGCAGGGATTTATCTTGTGGGAATGGGTTGGAAAGGTTGGTTGTCTTCACAAAAACCGATGCCCTCCATCTGCTCTGGTATGGAGGCCTCTGTGGTTATATCAGAGCCAGTCAGTGCAGGTGTCCTCTGTGTCATCATTTCCCATCATCTTTGGAAACCTTGTCACCATTAAGAGGGCTGAGTGAAAAGAAAAATGTACTGCCTGACCACCTGCCAAGAATATCTTAATGCATAAAACCTCCTTTTGTGGGCAGGCAGGCTTGGATGAAGCCTAAGGTATTCCAGCTATTACTGTTTTTCCTCTTGCAGCCCTTTCTAGCATCCAGCAAGGGGAGCTGAGAACCTGCTCCCTTCCCTTTCTCCATCACAACTGCATCCAGGCTGTCCCCAAGTAAAGAAGGCAGCAGCATCTCTGTTTACAACTTGCAAGGTCTGATTCCCAGCCATGCTGCCTTTCTCGCTGCTCTTGCTGAACTGGGAAGTCTTTCTGACTGAAAGCTCTTGGATGGGAGCCTGCACGCCAAAAGGCTAATGTGCTGAGCAGCTGTTGTAGGGCTGTATTTCACATCCACGCTTCACTCGCAGACCACTTGCTCTCTCCTCTGCCTCTCAGGAAGGCCACACTTTCCCCTTATTGCTTCCCACTCTTTCCAGCGTGGGAGGGTTCCCTTTCATGAGATTATTTTTTTTCCCCACTTTTCAGAACTATATTATTCCCTCCTTTTTTTTCTCCCCTTGGTGGTGCCTTAACCACAGCAGTTAAACTGACTACACAGGGCCAATCCATAGGGCCATGCCTGGGAAACTGCCTGGTTTCAGCAGTTCAGCTCCTTACTCCCTCTGCCTTTCCTGGGAGAAGACTTTGCAGGGGACATACAAAACAACAGAAGTTTAGTCTTATTTTCTGCTGTCTCGTTCCAGGAGAAGATGGAGACTCAGTCACACTTTCGAAATATGCATTTCATGTGTCAATCTCCATTTACCCGTTTGGAGACTCGGTGTTCCTGCACTAATCTCTCTGTTTTCCTTTGCCCCACTCTTCAGCAGCATATTCAACTGGCTCCCTAGTCTTGTCCCACAGGGAATGCACAGATCCCGCAGGCAGAATCCAGGTTGTTCATGTGCACTCTGTGCTCCTTCCTTGGCCTCCCCTGCAGGTAGTCTGACCTTCCTTTCTGTGCTCTATGGGGACTTCCAGCTCTCTTGCTCAGGACTAGATTGCCTTTAGCAAAGTTCTGCTATTAATTTCCATAGGAGCAGGGCTAGGGTTTTCATTTATGTGAGTCTGGGAGCCTGTGGAGGGCTCCATGGGAAGAATTCTCTCCAAGCTCTGTTTTTTCCATACCCATTCTAGGCTCAAGTTTTGTGCTCATCTCCCAAGGTTTGTATTGAGGACAGGGTCTCTGTAAGAGAGGGAAAAGTGGTGGGACACAGTGTTTCTGCGTCTCTGCGAGGTATCAAAGCCATCTAAGTTGCTTCTTGTGGTGCCAAGAGGGAGGCAGGTGCTGATGAATTCCTGTCTTGAAATTTTATTTGTATTGGCTTTGCTATGGAGAAATACAGTTTCATCCTCCTCCTCTGCTTCCTCAGCTGCCATCAGGCAAAGGAGAGTGATGCTGTAGATGTGGGATCTGCAAAGCAGGTGATTCCACAGTCACAAAGCACAGGGAAGAAGGGAATGAAGGGCTGTCTCAAGCACATAAGTAGTAAATGTTTCCAAAACCACATTAAAAAGAACACAGAAAATTGAAGCTACAAATAAAAACCATCTGAGCAGCACCACAGCTCCCATTTTCCCTTGCTCTGGATGCCCTTTGGACGGGGGAGATAAAGCGCCACTTCATTCAGCTTGGCAAGGAGGGATCCACAGACGGGTATTTGCCTCTGATCTTGGTTTTTACATTCATTTTATTAACTCCCCATTCTGCTTATCCTTCGATACAGACACATGCATGCACACAAGCATTCACATACAACATCGCCTTTCCATGCAGGCAATGAGGCCAATCTTTGACATCTTTGCAAAAATTAGACTAAATTATTTGAGCTCTGTTGCATGCATTGGGCCCTTCCTGGGAATGTGAGGATGGCAGAGCTCCGATTTCCCTGTTTTCTCTGGTAGGTGAAGAGTCATCAGGAAACTGATGAGCGGAGAAGTTAAATGACTCCAGGTTCACACAAAAAATGGAGTGACAGCTGGAAGAATAAACCCCAGGATTCCCAGCTCCCCATCGCCTGCCCAGTGGCAGGGATGAGATGTCAGGAAGGAGCACTGATTTCCCTGGGGCCCTGCGACTGGCAGATACTGCCCATCATTTTCGCTACAACACAGCGTAGCCACGTTGTCACCGCACACGTGGATCTCCAAGGCAGCTTGAAAAGAATGCGTCATTCATATGAAACCCCCTGAGAGCAATGCCCAAAACCGGGGGAAAAAAACCAACTTGGGTGGATTTGCACCATTTTGTTCCTCCCCGTTCTTTCCCTACTTTTCTGCCCCCTGTCTAAGCAGTCAAACATCACAAAACGCAGAGGCACTCGCCTCTATGAGCCTTTGCTGGCCAAATTATGTGGCAGTGGGTTCTGGGAGTGCACGTGTGCACGGAGAAGTGGGTAGAGAGGGGACAGAGCTGCTGCCATAAGGCTTTTTTTTTTTCCCACTTCTTGCCAACATAATCAAAATAACTCACTTGCACCTAATAAAATAAAATGCAGAATCCAAAAGCCTTCCTTCCCTCCAGCGGTTAGTCTGGATCCCATTCCTTGAAGCTGAGCTGAGAAAGCAAGAAGGGGTTTTATATTGGTTTTGTTGTGAATTTTTCTAGAATGAAAAATACTAACAGTGAGGCAGAAGGTGCAGCACATCTCAGGCACAGATGGCAATCAAGTGTTCCTAAAGCTGCTGGCTCGATGGGGACCAAACTTTATGGCTAAATTAATTTCTGGAGGTTTTTTTTTCCTTTTCTGTCTTCATTTTTCTCTTTTTCCCCTTCCCCTTTCCGTTTCATTTAGGCTTTGCTTACCACAGGTAGGTGGGGTTTATCCCCTTCTTGTCTGCTCTAAATATACGTGTGCACTTTTCCAATTAGACCTGATATGCCCTTCCTTTTGGTCCATTTCCATTTGAGATTGCTTTCCATCACAGCTGGAAATCTCCAAAGTACTGGGCAGTGAATGTGGGAATTATCAGTGGTCCTTTATGATGTGGCAGGAATGACCAGAGATGATGGATCCAAAGGTGCTTAACAATTAAAGCGAGAAATGCCACGTGATGTAGTGGCAATCCTATGCATTCATTAACTCTTCTGCATATGTAAATTATAACAGTGAAGGGGGCTGCTTCTGTGGTCAATTAAAATGCAAAATTAATGGCCTTGTGTGTTGGTGATCCAAAGCTGGGCTTGCTTCTCACAGCCTCTGAGTAACGTTGATTGAAAAGTGATCAACTTAAAGTGCAAGTTTATCAGAAATTGAAACATGTTGATTTTTGATAAAATTTTCAGGGGGAAGTTACTAAAAGAAATAGCCTTAGACTTCTCCATTTGAGGTTTCTCCCTTGACCAGGATGTGTCATACTAAATCAGGACATTACAGGGACAGATGCACCCTGATGTCAATGCAGCTGTGGCCACATCAGGGAGCAATGTGCCATGCGACGGGGCACAGCCTGACTCGTGGGGTGGGATGGTGAGCACAGAGCTGTGGCTGGGAAGACACACATGGTCCTGCAGGCACCCAGCCATCCCGCTCCGGGAGCCCCCTGGCAAGAGGCAGCACCCCAAGGCCCATCGCCAGAGCCTGCACTGAGGACATATGGTGGGAAGGCAGTGGAAATTTGGGTTGAAGGATGGACTGAAGCTCCCTCAACTCTTCTAGTAAATCTTTATCGTTCTTCCCATGATGGGAGAAAGTGAGACACAGAACTGCTCATGTGACTCAGCAAGTCAGTGACAGTCGGTGGTTGAGCCTGTGACACTGGTCTTAGTACCTGGTCGTTAGCTACAAAACTGTCCAGTAGATGAGAGAAATTTATATTCAACGTTTTCTTTTTACTGTCATGCATATTTAATACACATCTAATAAATGACTCAATTCCATAGGTTGCACCGCTGCAGCTATGAAAACATGCAATAACCCAATGCCTCTTATCTTTGTTTCAGCTTTGGCTGATGACCCAGAGGGAGGAAGCCTGCCCTTCAGACACAGGTAAACAGTCTCATTGAAGTCATTGGGGTCTATACATACGCTCTTTAAGGCATAGGTTGTCCATCTTTATTACTGGCCAAATCATGTTTTAGAAACTATTAATTTATTTACACTTCCATCAGGACTTAGATTAAATAAAAAAAAAGTATTTAAAAAGATATTTTTAAGAAGCCTTAAAATCTACCAGACAAAGGTGAGAAATAAAAGACAGAAAGATGACATGAAGTATGTGTGATATGAAGGTAAAGGAATTAAGCTCCATATGCCTATATGCATTTAAAGGCAGATTTAGTAAGGAGGCAAGGGGGACTGTGATCCCTTAACTTCTTTTACACCCCTTTGTCACAGTAATGAGGGAAAGTCATTCCTGTCACCAACAGGCTGCACCCAACCCTGCCAGGAGCCATCTACTCTCCGGTGTCCTGTCTGTCCCATCAGGTACCGCTCAGTGTTTCTCAGCCTCAGTAAATCCTTTTTCATTAAAGCTACAGAAGCTCATGATTTTAACACTGGTGGCTTCTCAAAGTTGAATCTTTGGTATTGGTCAGGGGACTGTCACATATGTGTGTCCCTTTTAGCCTGCAAACCCCAGTTTTTAAAGAGGCAGATTGAAAATAAGTAGGAAAATTAAGAGCACTGATCCACTCACCAAAGCCATCTCTTTTTAGATCATGACAGTGTGTAGCATCCTTGAGGGAAATGGAGTTATCATCCAAACCTGTAATTTTCAAGGAATCCCTGAGTTTGGAGTGTTGGCCTGTTATTACCAGCAGCAGCCAGCGCTTGGAAAGGAGGCAGCAGAGAGTTTCTATTAATATGCAATCAAAAATATTTTTCATCAATGGCATGTTTAAAAGTGAAGCATCGGGGTCATGCCTCGTGAATCCCTGTCTGTGTCAGTGGCAGCAGAGTGAACACGGAGCAAAGAAAGGAAAAAGTCTGATTGTAAAAAAAAATGAGGGACACCATGTGAGAGGCATAATGCAGTAATTTGCAGGTTGGGATGAAAAAACATCAATGCTCAATTCTCCACATTGAGCTATTATGTATAAGTTATTATTAACAATGTAATTGCTCAGCTCAGGTGCTGGTGGTGAGAGATTTCATGTGATAAATGTGCCTCCAGCATAACTCAATTCTCTTCACCAGTGTTTGACTGAGGACAAATCAGGTTGTTTATGTCTGGGAAGGAATTTGGTGAAAACAGCCTATACCAAAGGGCCTGCGGAGTGGAAAAGAAAGGGTGAGATGAACACCCAACGTTTCCCAGTGCAGAATATTCTTGACCCCTCAGAGTAAACCTTCTGGTACAGTATTCAAATATGCAGAAGTCTGATATAGCATCTTCATGTAGCATCCAAACTTCCAGCTCAATATTCAGTATTGAAAATAGGGAGTAACTGTGACTTTAACCTGTTGGAACAGACACAATTCCATTGAGATGCTTAAAATTCCTCAACCATTATCAACACTCAGTACAAAACCTGTCCTCTCCCTCGTTTAAAGCTAGATTGTTAAACATTGGAAACAGTTTTTGAGGAATAATAAAAATGAAAAGATACCAAGAAATCAGCCTCATCTCCTTAAGTATGAGGGAGGAATGGATTTCCCTTAGTGCCTTCCACAGCAGTCTCACCATGAAGGAGGGACTGTGCTGGATTGCTGAACAGAAAAAAGGGAGGGATGAGAATGCAGCCAGTGGGGAAGCTCCAGCTCCTTAAACATGTTTCAATATTTGCAGTTTGTGTCTTGATCAGTCTAGGGACCCTTTGGAGAAGTTTTGCTCCAGATAGATCAGCTCAGTTTTGCTGCTGTTCCTAAGGGAGCACCGAAATGCTCCGGTCTCCTCCCTGTGCCACAGGGAACCCCAAGTGCATTCCCGGAGCCAAATGTATGACTCGGATATTTCTTTCTTACTCCAGTGTCCCGAAGTGCTCACTGCTGGTAGCGCCGCACAACCAGAGCTGGGATGGGCTCAGCAAAAAGCTCTTCAGTTCAGTGGCAGAGGAAGCACAAGCCAAAGCGGCTCCGCAGGGTCAGCGTGGCTGCCCCCCAGGTACGGCTGCCCCACAGGTACGGCTGCCCAGCCCCGCTCTCCTTCTGGGGCCGTGGGGACACCCTAGCAGCGCGGGTGGCTCTGCTCAGGGCCGGCCTGCCCACCTGGGTGTCTTCCACGGACCAGGAGGAAGAGGGGCTCCATCCCGGTGGTGCTCACCACCGTCTCCTCACCGAGGTCTCAGTGAGCAAAGACCCACGTCACAGCGGTGCCAAAGCAGACCCGCCTCGCCCCGGCTCTCCCAGCGCCCCGACCCCGCGGGCAGAGCGGCGCCGCCAGCCCCGCCGTGCCGGGAGAGGAGCCCCGGGGGCAGCTCCGTGTCCCAGCCGTAGGAAAGAGAGTGTAAGTAGCAGAGGCATCTTGGAAAAGCATCTTTGTACAGGAGGAACAACTCATCTGTTGTCC
>JAOXNH010000008.1:5410280-5427531 GCA_028566575.1 Bartramia longicauda
ACTGGATTTTTCATTTCAGGTTATTTCCGTCTCTAGCTGCAGTTTTCTGTATGTAATAATGCTTGTATTTGAGTATCCCCCAGAATGTGAGGTCAGACTTGTCATTTTGTGACAGCTGTATGGTAAAATCTATCTTAATTTATCACTCAACAGTTCGAGGTTTCCATTGTTGATGTAACCGGTTTTGTTTTATCTTTCCCTGAGTAGGCACTGTTGCCCCTTTGAATGGATGTGTGCCAAAGGTGCATCTTCTGGAGACTAGTGTAGAGACAGTCCTATTAAATAGATTTACACTACAGAAAAACTTAATTTCTATTAGTTCTTCTTGAAAGAGTGACATTGCCATGTGACCACTTCTGGGACTCTTCTCACATCAACCCTGCAGAAATTTTCACACCTTGGTTCAAGGAATGATGACTTTTTTCAGCTGTTTTCTCAAGTCACTTTCTCAGGAATCATGTTACGTGTTTAGACTCATGTATTCTTTTTACTCATGTTTAAATTTGGACTAGTGATGAAAAGATACCTTTGTTGCTACATCGTTTATTTTCTATCATAGCTGGGTTGCATTATTATTTTGTAAATGGCGTTTCATACAAAACAAAGTACATTGGTAGATCTGGATGACTGAGAAATTATCTTCCTTTAGAATGAAAAGAGAAAATATTAGTGTGTGCAGAACTTGAACTAAACTCTTCTGTTTATATTGTTATTTTTGGTGGGAAAACCTATTTTATTTAAAATATCTGCTAATTTCTAGATTCAGTAGAAGCTGAAATGCTGAAATTTCAAGTGGACATTAAATATATAAATTCTTGTTTAACAACTAAGCTATACCTTTTAAGTAGTTAAAAACAACAACAAGACAAAGTTTTTAGTGGAAACAGTCTCTGCATTCTAGTGCAGCAATAAACTATTAGTTGTATCATTCAAAAATGAACTAATTAATGAGAAAGTGAAGATGACTGCAGAAGAGGAGAAAGCTGAGAATATTTTTAACTTTCTAAGCTGCGTGATTGTTTCAAAACAGCGCAGTCAAAAAACCCACTGGATTAAAATACTGGTACATTTTGAAAAATTGCTTAAAATGCTATAACAACTTTATCTAGGAGATTTTTGTTATCCTGATTGATGATCTTTCTAAGTGAGGCTGTAATAGCTGATGATCACTTAAGTTCCAGGCTGCCAGTAAAGGTTTGTACATGTCAATGCTCCTCATCTTTCATTTGGTAAAGCTGATGGAAAAGGGGGAAAAAAAAATAATCTTCTGAAGTCAGCTGGAACTACCAAAGTTTATTAAACTTCATATAATTACAGCCCATTATTTTTTTTCAGAACTTAATACAAAAGCTGTGAAGTTGTTAAACTTTTTACAAGCCAAAGAAACAGACTAAAATCAAGAAATCAAGATGAGGCCTATGTGTAATAGCCAAAAATAAAATTCCGTTTGTATTTCTCACATCGCAGAAGTATTAAATGCTGTAACGTAAAATGTACTTAGGGAAGGAGGCTGAAGCGTTTTGGATTTCAGTTTTGTGGCTGTTCCTTGCCCTGTTGTACGTGCTCCTACTCCTGTTCGTAGCGCCCTTCCCAAGCGGAGGGGGCTTTGTGTTTGTGAAGCCCCACCATGGGCTTCCTGCAGTCTGTGGGAGTGGAGATCCTACCCAGTTGCATCCCAGAACTTTAACTACTAAGTTGACACCGTGCTGTGGTGCTATAGGGTTATTCAGCTTCTGTATCCCAAATCGCTTCCTTGTCATCAGCGTCCGTAGGCTTTATTCACGTTGCTGTGGGATGGTGGCTAATGAGGTCTTACATAATAAGCTTGGCTAATGAGATCACAGCTGGTTTTGTTTTATGGTTTTCCACTCCTGCCGTCCCCGTTAAGTTGCTTACTGCAATAAATACTCCCAGTTCAGCTGCTTCTTTAAATTTTACTATGATTTTTTTAAAAAATACTTTTCAAAACACAGATTAAATAGAATTATGAGAATTAAGTCAAAAACTGAGAACCCGAACTCAGAAGTTAAGATGTGCATAAAATGTGCAGTTTGTGAATTTCATGTTATAGTTTAAGGGCAAGATAACACTGTTACAGTGTCTGCATTGGGTGAATGTAGGGAATAAATGTGTTTAGTATATGTTTCTTATACATATGATCAATAGATATCAGTTCTTAAGAGCAAGGAACAGAAATATTAGAATTTGTTGTTATTTTAGCATAAACATTCCGTACATTAGTAGAAGTCATGAAAGTAGATTAACCAGCACTGGCAGGGATCGGAAGCTTTTTCCCCTGCTAGGAAAACTGGCGCTAATACAAAACTTCTGTTTCCGATTGTGATAAATTTTGTGTACCCTCTTTTTGAGCTGTCTTGATATCAGGGAATTGCACTCCTGGTCTTGCGTGTTCAGTGCAGTTGTTAGATATCCCACCGGTTATGAATACGCCATGTTTCAGGGTAGAAGCAAGTGTCAGAGCAGCCTGCACTTAAATTTTGCTGGTGTGCTTGTTTGTGCTCACAGTTTGGGTTTTCATGGCATTACTGTCTGTGTATGTTCCTTTGTAAATACTGTTTTATTGGCAAAAAGAGCTTTCTAGTGTTGAAATAGAACGTGGAAGAGTTATAATTTTCCCTAAATTGGAAGTATGTAAAGCACTAAGAAGAAAAGTAAAAGGTAAAATAGCAGTGAATTCTCTCTCATCAGTAGTGCAACTCTGTAATAAACTTGCTTCTTGTGAATGTGGTTTCTTTAGAGCTGAAGCTAAGAATGCTTCTGTATAGTCAAAAAATACAACTTTTAAGATATTTTTTAGCATTCAACATGATTTGAACTCTTCCCAGGGCTGAAGCCCTGGGCTCTCCTCAGTGGTGCCCAATGACAGGACAAGACATAATGTACACAAAATAAAATACCATTTAAATGTAAGAAAAAAGGTTTTTTGGCTTTGTTTGTTTGTTTGCCTGTTTGGTTTGGAGTTTTTTGCTGTGAGTATGATCAAACACTGACAGAGGTTGCCCAGAGAGGTTATGAATATACCAAAAATCAACCAGATGTACACCTGAGCGGTCTCCTCTAACTGACCCTGCTTTGAGCTCAGGGGTTGGACTGGATGATCTCCAGAGATCCCATCCTACCTCAGTCATTCTGTGCCACCTGTGAAAATCTGAGAACTTCTTCTCATAAGAGAGCAAAAGGTTTATTGAGTGAGAGAGTTTTATTCTTGTTTTAGCGACCCATTTATTACATGTGGATTTCGTGAGAACTTCAGTTTTATCCAGTCTTAGGATCTGAACTTAAAGTCTTAATCCAACAAAACTTAAAAGTTTGCAAGTGAAATAGCCAATAGAAATATCTGTTCTTTCTGTCCCCTCTTCTCTTTTTTCACCTCTTATGGTACTCTCATCTCAAAGTGCGTTTTCCAGGACTTCTTGGAGGTTCTTTTCCTGCTTTCTTTCACTTACCTGCTGTTCTTCACCAGGCTTTGCCCTCTTACTATCCATCTGGCTTTTGCTGAATTATAGTTAGTATGTTCTTTTCTTATCACGTAAACAGCAGCATTAAGTTTAAATGAAATCAATTTCATCCAGGAGAATGTCTCCCTATACAGTTGTTCTAGCAGTGTGATATGTTTATCAGTTTGTCTGTCTCTCACTTAAATTCTGTGAATTTTTCTTGCCTTCCATCTAATCTTCCTACCCACTCGGTTCACTTTTAGTAGAGTAAGGGCACTGTTGCTGTAGAAGGAGTGGGGAGGCAGTAAAGATGAAGTTGAAAGACTTCATTTTCTCTTTTCCATAGTCATAAGGGATCAGAGTACAATTCTGTTTTGTTTTGTTTTTCCTGTGATCTACATTGTATTTGCCTATACCATTGACCCCAATATTAAATCATGGGGTCTGTCTCCTAATTCTTGAGCCAGGTCAAAAAGCTGTCTGGATCCTGCAGGTTCAGCTGCCTCCTTGAGCCTGCTACTCGACAATACTGTCTGCTTTCAGAGCAGTGCTCGTACCTTAATATATAGCACATGCCAGCTTCTGGACTTCTAGGCATAAAGGATGAAATGGTTTGTCTGAAAATCTGCTAAAGCTGGATTTGTTATCTTTGGGGAAGGGAAAACATCCTAGATATGTCAGATTAATCCACACTCCCTTTAAGCATTGATTTGCTTAAAAAAAAAAAAAAGTGTAAATAATTCCAGTAGAGCAGGTGTCCAGTTCTGGGTTACAAATTGAAAATAAAATTATAGGAGGAGAAAGAGCACATTTTTATTTGAGTGAAATATATTTGAATCTCTGTGTCCTATAGTAGCTATCACTGCCGGGTTTCTCTGAGGCTGGTGGGAGCCAAAGGGGCAATTCCCAGTACCACACAGTCAGAGCACTGGTTTTCTGAGTGAACTTCATGCCTGGAGCCCTGCCTGCTTTTCCTGAGGGGACGGGGTTGGATTTTTACTGCTCATGAATTCAAACAAAACTTTAGAGTTCTAATTTCCTAGGATCCATCCCCCTTTCTTTTCTGTTCAGCAGGCTCAGCTGCAGCGGATCTGGTGGCCGTAGGCTGCTGGAAAGGATGGACCCACCTCTTCCCTCCTCCCAGGCCTCAGATGTTACTACTTTTGTCTGGCTCTGCTGTTTTCCCCACCCAGTGGTGAACCACTTCAGGGAGTTCCCTTCCTGCAGAAAGCTTATCCTTCTGCCCACACAAAGAAAAACTTTCTGCTGCTTTAGAATCCCTGAAAGTTCAGAAAAATGTTATTACAAGTGCAAGGGAGGAAGTGGGGAAGTGAGAGGGAGGAGGTTGTCGGATCATCTTAGCTATGATTCGAAATTGTATCCCAGCTTGAGGAAGCTTGTTATGTTGTCTTGGATCATTGTTTGGCATCTGTGAGGGTGCAAACGGGACATCTTTAGGCCAACCTGAAAGACTATATAGTTGCTTAGTGAGAATACAGAGTTCTGACCTCTTCAGCGTATTTTATTTCTGAAGTAACTGGATTGTAGTTTACACAACTTGAAGTGCAGCATCTCTCAAATAACACATTATTAAGTGCTCCTTCGTTGTTCATGTCTTATTTTTTTTGCTGTATTTATTTTTTTTCAAAAGACACTATACCCATTTCTGTAACACAACACAGGGGCAGTAGCTGAAGCAATTCTTCTTCCCTCACCTCTGTTCCCCATATCCAGACAGCAGAGCCGATGTATTGTATTGCGTTTGATAGCAGAGCCTGTGGAAAAGCTGCGTGAATGCTTCTTCACCTTAGTTTGTATAAAAACAGCTGAGTTAGCTCAAAATATGCTAAACTGAACCAGGAAAGGAGTATTCTCAATCCTTGCCGTTTCTCCCACGCTTCAGCAGAGACAGCAAACAACTCAGGGAAATTGCCTGTTTCTTCACAGTCCCGTTCAGCTGCCTACTTGGGTGGGGTTTTTTTGATTTCTTCATTTGTTTGGTATTGTAAATGTTGAAAGTTTCAGCTTAGGAGGATGAAGGAAAAATCATAAAGCAGTTAATGGGAAATTGAACAGCCTGCACGCAAGAGGCACTTGGAGTAGATGTCTCTATTCCCAGTGTGATAAAAGAATTGGCCTTTAAAATGATTTTGTTAAAGAAGACACCTAAAGCTAATCAGAGCAGAAGGAATTGTCTATAGAGCAGAAGATGGGGAAGAAGTTGGGGACTGAAGTATGGCAGAGATTAATCTAATTCAATATAAGACCTTGAAAGGATAATCATTCTTCTTTTACAAGACACTAAGCTCAGAAGGCTTCTTTCTCTTCACCTTGAGCTGCGAAGGTTCTGAGACTTCTCATCACTGATGTGAGTGTTGTTCTTCAGAGTAAAATATGGGTTTTTTTCCTCTAATGCAATGAATCCCAGATCCTTTTAGAATCAGGCTGCACTGTGCATTGTTTTTTAATGCTAGTCCCTGGAAGCCAGAATCTCATTTCCGGTATTTGAGTATATCAAAAGAGGTGTGCTGGGGGCAGAAGGACATTTCAGAGGAAAGTGTGTCAAGATTGGGTGGGATAGAAGAATTTTGCTTTTTTTACTTGGCTCATACTCAAGAGAAGTTCGGAAAACAGGCAATTGGCTGTGAATGTGAAAATCAAAGCAGTCTGATCTGAGAAAAACAACTGACATGCTTGGATCCCAGTAAGTGAAACTGTTGTGGGCTGACATCCAGCTCCGCTGAAGGTAAACATGCCCTTCCCAATGCACATACCTTTCTATTATTGCATCCTAGAAAACTTTAACCAACAGCTGAAGTTGCTAAATGGTAGTCTGGAGGTGCAGCGTTACCCAATGGTTGACTGTTCTTGGCAAAAGTAAGTTTATTTTCTGTTCTGAAACTTTTTTTTTTAAACAATTATTGGCCCTAGCCCTTGCTGTTGCAACAAAGAAATGGCATTTGTGAAAGGAGAACATAGGGTCGTTGCTTCTTAGTTCAATAAAGAAGAAGCAACGCTTGTTGCAAAGGTAATTCACTGTTATTGAAATAACACTCCAACTGAAATAAGCTTTTAATTTGAGCTTTATTCCAAGTAGTTCTTTGAGCTATTACAGTCTGAAAGACTTAGGGAGCATGCGACTTGTCACTGAAGTTGTTCCCTACAACTCTTAGTGAGTTGCAGTTATGTTACTAATGCAGAATGATTACATCCCTAGTCCAGCTTTGCTTACCTTTGTATTCTGAATGATGATAAGACTGACAATTTTGGAATATTGTTCAACGGATGCGTAAGAGTTGAGTGGGAGAAATGAGTACTATTTGCTGTAGTATTTGCTTCTGGAAATTAATTTCAGTTATATGAAGGACAGTCGTTTTGTGTCCGTATTTAGTCAGTACCTATAAGTAAGCTAGTAATAACTTTTGATAAACACGCTGGATTTTTCAGTTATTATATCCAGTAATGTAGACAGTTGGACTGCATAGCAAGATACTTAAGTTACACTGCACTCTTAAGTTGCTTAAGCATGTTGTGTCCTACCAATATCTCTCTCATTTCAGAGCCTGAAAGTGAAAAATAAACATATGAAAAATAGTCATTAATAGGTTTGAGATGTTGAAGTGGCTCATGGAGATACACTGGCAGTCCCCGGTCATCAGTGCAGAATTAAGAACGCTGGGAATCACAGCATGGTGCATAGATCTTTGTCATTCGACTTGGTTATTTATATGTTTGTTTTAAGAGCAGATCAGAAAAAAGAGCCGTTAAGGACAGTAATACCAGCAGTGCTTTAAGGTTTCAAAATATTTTTATGGTTTTTTAGTCCAGAAATACCTTTTCCTTTTCTTACTGTTCCTGATTTCTCTTGTGCTAATCTTTCATGACAGGGAAGCTCTGTGGCTCTCTCCAAAGTTCTTTTTTTTTTTTTTTTTACTTCCAGTGCCATGATGATAAGCGAAAGACCAAGGAGACAGTCTTGCAGGTTACGTATAGAAGAGATAGTGGGTTATTCTGAATCTATACGTAGCCAGGAGCCTGCATGTGTAATGGTCTCTCCAAGATGTATGTTGTGTTGTTCCCGTTTCTGCAATCTCCCTTTCTGTGTATTATCATTACTGCATGAAAGTCGTCTTCACTTAAACTCCAGTTCATCTCCAGAACAGTCCCACCCACAGCTTGAAGTGAAGTGGGGCTTCTCGAGGCCGGGGGGTGGGACTTGAAACTAAAAGCTCTATCATTAGATGTATGACAGGGGAAAAGGACCTGTAGGGGTTTGAATGGAGCTGTCAAGGAGGGTACAGGCAGATTCCAAGGTGAAAGGCAGCCACTGTTCCCAGCTCAGCCAGAGTGGTGGTTGGTGCCTCTCACTGCACGTTTCTAGATAACCAGGGCTGCCTGCTTGAGTATCTGCTCTCCCATCCCAGCCATCCCTGTTCTCCTGCCCTGTTTGGAGCCAACTTGGGGAACCAACTCTGTGCACCACAGACAAAGACTTTGGCTCGGCCTTACCACCAACGGGTGTTTTCTCCCACTGGGAATGCTCCATGAACCATGTATCTGGTATGTCTTTCTGGCTGATGTGGAAGCTTTACAAGCAGGGCAGCTGCTGTGAGGAGGCCACAGCTACACAGCTCCCAACTTTGGTTTTTATAAACACCAAAATAGACAATGGGGGGAAAAAACAGAAATAAACAAGCTGGCTGGTTTTGATTAGGAGCAGCCCTTCTTCAGTCTGCACTAAAAGCACTCATGTTTGCTTAACAGTACAAATAATTAATCATGTGAAAGTGGATTCCTGGACCAGGA
Source organism: Bartramia longicauda (assembly GCA_028566575.1). Classification (NCBI taxonomy): domain Eukaryota; kingdom Metazoa; phylum Chordata; class Aves; order Charadriiformes; family Scolopacidae; genus Bartramia; species Bartramia longicauda. The sequence goes on from JAOXNH010000008.1 coordinate 5,418,545, forward strand.
TAAAAGGGCAGGACCTTTTACGTGCTCCCAGAGGACCATTTTTGGTGGGTTCCACTAGTATCTTGCTGGCAGTCGCTGGGGGGTGAAGCCTATAGAAAAATACAGGGATTAGTGAAATGGTTCCTTTGTCATTAGACAGTTCTGGATCAGGCCCACTGGGCGAATTTCCCTGTTGTCTCCAGTCTGTTGGAAGTTGCTCCCTTTTGTGCTGCTAAAATAAGATTATGGGATTCTCTATGTAAATCCATGAATCAAAATGACCAGCCTGACTGGCCTTGAGGACAGTGGTTTTCTGCCTTCATCCTGTGGCTGAGCACCAATGTTTCACACCTGGCAGCAAAGCATGCCTCGTCTTTGCTTAGCAAACAGTGGGTACCTGGAGTAGAAACAAGGGTCATCTGCAAGTTCTACCAAGGGCTGATGAAATTAGGGTTTCTTGACTCTATTCCTAGCTTCTCTAGCGACTTTCCATGGGCCTCAGTTTGTGCACCTGTAGAGTGGGGAGAGACATCCATGAATCCCTTACGGGGATGAAGAGTGGGATGTTTGGTTGAGGAATGTCTGTGCTATGAGATGCTGAGATGAAGGACGTAGCTGTGAACTGTTCTTCCTGCTCTCACACGAGCCTGCTAACAGAAGGGAGAGACAGTTCTGTGCTGCCTTTAAACGGGGCAGAGCGTGAGGCGCAGACACAAATGAAGACTGTTCAGATTGTTTTTGTTTTTTCCCTTTTTCCCTGCAGAGAACCTGGCCCCGATTCTGCTGTCATGCTGGTCTGGAAGAGCAATTCAACTGGTGTCAGAAGATTTCCATTGACATAAATCTAGTGTGAGCAGGAGTATCATGGGGCTCTATGTTGGCCATTTTCCACTTTCCAGGGTGAACACACGGGCTTCTCTCAAGCAGAGAAGCCTCAACAGGCTGCTGCTTTGTCCTTACCTTTAATTTTTCTCCTATTTGCCTGTGTTATTTAACTGTGTAAATCTCAGAATTCTATTCCATAAATGCAAATGGAGGTGGGCATTAAAATAAGCCATAGTTAAACATTTTAGAGAGAGTTTTCCACTTACCACTGATAATCCTCTCCAGATTGGCAATAATATATAGATTTTGCTGTCCATAGGCAGGCAGCTTTGCTGGTATTTATCACAATTGATAATGATAATTTTATTAATTATTTTCATAGCATTTTGAAGAGTGGCAAACTTCCTGCAGAACAAACGAGCCCCTACCCAGAGGAACTTTGCAGCACAGGTATGCCTGATAAAGAACACTGGATTAGCCTGAGATGTGAGTACATAAGGTCAAGCTTGCTACTCTGCTTTCACACAACTTCTCCAGAACCTTCCACAATAATAAATAATAGCAATTACCAAATTAACTGTAAGGTGTAATAGCAGCTTTCATCCAATATCTTACAAGCTCCTTGAAAGGTGGATTTTGAAATGTAGAACTGCAGCAGAGGGATGAGCAGCTTAATTTCTGTCAGACTATGGAATTTGCCAAGGGGATACACAGGGGAGCACAGAGCAAGACTGAATTTGTGCTCCTTGCAGCACTGTCCAGTGCCTTGTTTTTGTGGATGGCTGTGCCACACAGTTCACAGTCACCAAACCCCCTCCCTGCAGCGTGCCTTCTTGTCTGCCTCTCTTTTTTATGTCACTGGGTAGTGTCTTCCAGGTGTATCTTTGAGACAGGTACTCCTAGAAACTTAAATCTGGCTGTAGAGACTTGTTTCCTCTGAGCAGAGGGTTGTGTTCTCCGCAGCCAGGAAGCAGCCTCGCAGGATAACCTCACACCTGAGATTTGCAAGATGGGAAAGGTTCTGAGGATGGCGTGTGCTGATGGCAAATGCACAGCTCACACAGAGTCACGCGTGCAGGCAACAGTGTGTAGAGTATCTTGAACTATTTGCAAGAGTAGAAGAAAATATTTACTGCTGGTCCCCTTCTAGACCAGTCTGTTTTTTTAAAAGGCCGTGGAAGCAGCCTCTCTAATACAAATGTATTTACTGTAGGTTTCCCTCCCCCTCATCATCTTCTGCCAAAAGAACTGGAGAGCTGTGGTCAATGGCATCGCCGAAGGACATGTGGGCTGACAGACAGTAAGTTTGCTACAGCAAATATTGCAGTCTTTTCCAACAGAGGCAAAACAAATCACATGTTGTCAGTGGTATTGCAGGTCAAGCATGAAGTTTTGCATGCTTCCCCAGCCTGAGCACAAACAGAAATCCAAGCAGTTGAAGGGAAACAGAAAAGGTGGCTGCTGCCTGCTCAGAGCTGCCTGGTTAATTTAGTTATCTACTTAGGTCTGTTTTTCTATATTTATTGGGGTTTTTTGATCTGAGGTGGTTTTTTTTTTCCTCTTTTTTTCTTTTCTTAACCCAAACAGTCCCCTGATTTTCTATGATTATAGTGAGGAGTTTCATTCTGTGCCCAGCTCTCCCCATGGTGGCACACACTGGATACTGGAAGAGCAGTATGTGTTCGATGTAAAACGTTTTCAAGGTGCAGCAGGCCCAGAAATGCTTCCCTCCGTGCCTGCATGAGATACTGTGATTAAAAATGCTCCCATGGAGAGGAGAATAAAAACAACAGCCCAGCAACTCCTTGAAGAGGGATATTTATGTCCTAAGTTGTAAAACTAGCCAAGCTCCCCAAAGAAACAGCAGTAACAGAATTTAGCTGTTGGAACCCAAAGACGCATTGTTCTGATTTAATAATTAATGGGAAGTTAATTGAGGCTTTTACTGAACTGAAACAGGATAAAACAAAGCCGCCAGTCTGGACGCCATGCTTCTCTGAGAACAAGTTCGTTCTGTTCCTCTGTGACCCCCCTCCCCACTCCCCCTTTTCCTTTCCCCAAAGGGGTGTGGAGCGTGACCACATCTGCTCTTCTGTGCACAACATGAGGAGGCAGGGAAGGTGGCCACAGAGGCGTCCGGGGAAGGGAGAGCCAAGGGAGAACCATGTCTGGGAGTGAACAGAGCTTTCCTCCTTCCCTCTCCTGCGCCATTGTTTGACAGGGATTTTCCATATATGCACTGACTTGGGAATTACTGAGCCATGCAGCAGTCGCAAAGAATGTCTCCAAAAGGCAGCAAAACAGAGAGACACACAAGGAGAAGCTGGCTCCGTGTTATCTTAAAGAAAGTAAATAACCACATGGGTTTATAGCTTACAATTTAGTGCTTTAGAAACTGAGTAACACAGAATATATCCAGAACAAAGAGGCTTTTAACCCCTTGGAGAATGTACAATGTGAATAAATGCTTCTCAGGTTGGTTGGGAAAAACAGCAAAATTTTGGTGGCAGGGTTTTTAGCCAGTAGAGAGTGGAATGATCAGAGAACATTCCCAGTTAGGGCATGGCTGCTCGTTTTTAGATCCTCTGGAAGAAAGGCTGGAGCGACCTTCATCTTACGGCAGTCAGCAGCAGTCTTTGTACCAATTTCAAGGTCCTTTGGATGAAGGAAACTAGGGAGATCCTACTATTTAGCCAGTTCTTTTATTTTTTTACTAGGTTTGGTGAGGAGAAGCAAGGGCACTGGCTGGGACTCAAGACTGAACTGGATTTTTGTTCAATAAGCCTTTATGCTTCAAGTTTATACACAAACACTGAAGGTGTTCCACCTTCTTCCTCATCCCCATCCCATTATTGAAGTGGTTTGTTAGGGAGGTCCCATAACAGTGGCTGGAAGAATTACTCCAGCAATGCTGACACAGAGTTCAGTTCTCCCTCACTTTCCATTTTCAGTTGCTGCTTTCAGTTTTCCAACTGAGGTCTCTGTGTTTTGCATCCCTCTGCACTTCCAGCCACCACTCATCCTCTCCTCTAGCATCTTGCAGAGCAAGGAGGGCCGTAGCGTTCATTTTGCTGTGATATTCCAGTTGAGGCCTTGTCACCCTAGCTGGAAGTGGGATTATATTGGAAATGTGGGAGGACCTTTGCCCATTTTCCCCTTTAGTAACTGCTTTTCAGCATCTGCCTCCGAGGTGGAACTTTCTATTTAAGTTTTGCCTTTATTATTCTAGGTTCATTGAACACCGTGAGTGAAGACTCCTGCCTGCAACACAAGAAACTTGAAGAGCAAAGCTTCTCTCCGTTGCTGGTGCTCGATGGGATGATGGGATCATCAACAGAAGCGAGGTATGCCACACTTCCTCATCGGGGATTCAGACTCTCTTTGGAAATGGAAATGCTGGAATGTTGGGTCCTTTTCCCTCCAAACGAGTGGGGTGACATAAAAGGTTACTAAGCTTGCAGAAAGGGCTTTTTTCACCACCTCCAAGTCCACACGTGGATGTCTGTAGCCCTGAACACCACCTAAGATGTCATCTCCAATGTGTGTGCTGTCCTTAGAACACTTATCTCCAGACCTCCTCAGAGCCTTCACGCTGGAGACAGTTACTGGTCACCTTAAACCTTGACCAACTCTCCCCTATGTCTGAGTATACATTTTAGAAAATTAAGTGTATCAACTGTTTACTACAAAGCAAGCACTGCGTGTGCATTCAGGAATCTACTGTAATCCCTGCTTCTCCTCCATGTGAATTGGAAGGAATTAGGGAACGCTGCCAGTGACAGAGAAGCCCAGTAGTGAAGTGCTGCTGATGTTGGTTTGGGGTCTGGTAGTGCACAGGGCATACACATTCTGCCTGTGGAACAGAGACTCTGGATAAAACTACACAGCCAGTTAATGTACCGTCTAAAAACTACTTTTATACCCTGAAGAGATTAGTGTCTGTCATTTGGGCTTTTACTTTAGAGTCTAATAGCTGGAGATCTAATCCCTTATTCGGAGAAGTAATTATTGTTCATATAAATAGGTCTGTTGGAGTCAGTGAGCTGAGCTCACTCGGGGAGGGATCGTCAGTTTTACCAATCCGAGTCTCTACAGTGTTGCCCAATGAGCAATGTAGTATTCAGTACATATAGAAACGGTGGAATATATTATAGTTTTTCAAGGGCAATCTGTGGAAACATTCAAGTTAGGGTGCTGACTGGGGACATAGCCCTTCTGGGGTTCCATCTGCACGCGATATCTATGTCTGCATCAGCCCCTTGCCAACGATGGGATGGATGGCAGGACACGGGTCTTCCTGAAGGTGATACTATGCAGGGTGAGCCTACTTTGGAGCTGGGATCTCCGTCTCCAAACCCCACAGGTAGTTGCTGCTAGACCACCCGGCAGGGTTTTGATGGAGGAGTCTGGAGTTTTGCCCACTGAATAGAAACACGCGTCGAGTTCCAGACTCCTTCATTTTTAACTGCTAAATACATTAGACGTGATTTCTGTGGCTTGAAACAAGTGAGGTTTGCAGGAATTTATAATGTGTTGTTTCTTTACTGCCTCTACTGGCTGGCAGCTGAGTGTGAGGGGGATCCTGCAGCCCTGACACCCTTATCTCTCTCAGCGCATTCCCGGCCGAGGTGCCGGGGCTGTCAGGCCAGGAAGCAGACATGCAGCAACAGAGCTGTGAGTTTTTTCCTTCCTCCCACCTCCCTGAGGGGAGACTCCATCAGCCATCCAGTGAAAACATTGCAGCACATCTCTGAGGGTGGAAAGGGGGGATGCTGGGCACCGGGAGAAAGAGGAAAGACCATGAAGAACAAAACCTGAACATAGTCACAGACTTCTTGAGGCTCACGTGAAGAGAGTACATCTATCTGTGCCTGCTGCAAGGTACCACTTTAGGTACACCCCTGTGCATTAAAAAGGGATACTCTTTTCCATCTGAGAGTACGATGCACGTGGGGTTCAAAGAAAAGAAGGGAGTGTGGGATAAGGATCTGGTTGTGGTCATTGTTGTCAAAGAAGCCAATTTAAGAAAATAAAAAAACCCCACACCTGTAGGATATTGTTATTTATGTGCAATCCCATAGTAGCCAGAAGCCAGTATCACAGATCAGAACCATACCGGAACACACCGAGCTCTTGCTCCTCTACGACCCTCAAATTCTTGTGATTGTGTTCTCATTTCTGGTTTTAGTTTAGTGGGGTTTTTTTGTTGATGCTGGTTTGGTTTTTACTATTGTCACTTCCTCTGGAGATTTATTGATTCTGCATTTGGGTGAGATTTTGAACTGCAGTTGGTGCTGCTTTAGCTTTCTTGCCATTTAACATAATAAGCTGGTTTAATTCTGTGTGCAGCGTACTGGCTCCTATAGGAATGGAGTTATGCCAGTATTGGTAGTTTTGGAAAATCATTTGCAAGTGTGTGCCAAAGCCCTGGAGGGTTTTCCATTTAGAAACACAGAAATCAGAAGAAAAGAATGGGTCCAGTGATCCAGTTCCTAAACTGTTCATTGTATGACCTTAGGCAGCTCATTTAATTTCTTTGTGCCACAGTTTATCTATGAAAAAAAAACCCAGGGATAATATCTATTTATCTCTTGCAATAGGTTGGGAAATCTAATAAACGTTGGCAATAAGCTTTTGATCCTGTAAAAGTAACAGAGAACAGCAAAAAGCTTTTGATTCTGTAAAAGTCACAGAGAACAGCAAAAGACAGTATTATTTACAAATTCACGTTTCATTTTTCATGTAATTGACATTGTTATGGTGCTATTTGGAATTAAGCTGGTGCTAAATAATTTACTGAAACAGAATTCAACAGACTCTTCAACAGACCCTGGCGTGTGGAAGGTTCTGTGTGACTCAAATTCAGAGTTTCTCTTTCATTTACTTCAGCAGTTAAGTCTTGTTGGGTGTGCAACCACAGACAGGCCACGTTGTAGAGCTTCCCTGGATCACACTTACTACTTCTCCATAGTCCACCCATCTCTCTTTCAGGCACATCAGATACAGGCTGGAGGCCACACATGGCTTGACCAGGTGGCTTTTGACTGTGTCCCCTGTCTTTCTGAAGATAATTCTGTGGTTTTAGCTTAGTGTGGAGAAAGGTGTTGATTGTGCTGTGCTTTTATATGGAAACTGGTTCATAAACAAAATAAATCGCAGACCCAGCTGGAGTTGGAACTGTGAAAGCAAGCAGCACTGGAAAATGAGCCTTATTTAGGGAGATTTATTGAAATGAGCCATATACTCACACCAATAGATGTTATCTCTCTGTGTGTTTGCTTACCTGTATCTGTACATGTGTGTAATTAGAAAGGTAGAAATCCAATAGTCATAGAGTAACCCTATAAAGCTTTAGGGGTGAAATGAACATGAATGACACGGAAAGTATTTCCTTCCCTAATGAGAAAAAGAAAATAAAAATTAAAAAAAAAAAAAACAAACCCCACACACAGATACATTCTGGGAACAAAACACTGTCAGCTGGAGCAGAGGTGCCAACAGGGTATCTGGCTCCCAAGGCTTTCTCAGGACTCTGGTCTGCCATTCCACTAAAACATCGTATTGGATGAGGAGAGCAGATCCCAGGTGAAGTCTCTTTCTCAAGGTCCCACAGACCTCACAAAGGGCCCAGAGGGCACGTGTGTGTCGAAGAGAAGCAGGCAAAATCATGCCACACAGAGAGGGAGAATTTAAGTCAGGCTTTGAAACACCCAAAAGGGGATTAATACACATAATTTGAAAAAAATAAATTATCTCCCGTCCATTAGAAAATCCTTTGCCCTCCTTGCAGGAGAGAGGAGACTGGGAACTGAGCAGAATGTAGGATGTAAGAGCAAACTGTAACCCAGTGAATTAGTCTTAACTATAGCGAAAACAGCACTTGCGTAAATGAGGCCCCTAAGGGCCAATAACCAAGCAGTAAAATGTTACAGGAGGGAAGTAAGTCAGGGCTATAAACCTGGGAAGTCGGGACTGGGTAGCCAGGATCTGGAGCATAAAACAGGCGAGATTAAAGGATGACAGATGAGGGCTGGGAAGGATGCATGAATCCTTCCCAACATGAGGATCCTAATTCTTGTGGCCTAAAGACAGGCTCGTTCCTCTGAGTACTGGCAGGTACCAGCAAATGACTGAGATGCCCACTGAGAACTTGTGAGGAGAGCAGAAGAGTGAGCGATGGATGATAAATAAAATAAGGAAATATAATCAAATCAACATCGAGTGTATTTGATTTAGGAGGACACCAATGAATAGAGAAGGGGAAGAAAGCGGCAGGGTGAGAGTTGCTGTTGGATAGGTCTGTGGCTTGAGTGAGATATAGTGCAAGCCCTAAATTATCATCATCATTATTTTTTGGCTGGGCTGTGTTGTGACATCAATACCAATTTACACTCCGGGTGAGTAGCACTTACTACCTTCTTGTCTTCATAAATTGTGCATTGTCCTTATTTATTTGCTTCCCTGTCCCCTTCCTCTCTTCCTGCATTGCCTCTCTCCTTCTTTATAGGCATGATGGGGACGGTGTATCCTTGCTACGTCCTTGATGAGTTTGACATTTAAACCCAGTTATGGATCCCCAGCTCCATTCTCCTTTCTTTTGTGCCAGGTGTGGGAATATTCCACTTGTACTCTTTCTTGTGAGGAGGACGGTGTGTACAAAAGGAGGCAAGGTTGGCATTACTCTTGATAGACCCCTTAGCAAGGGATTATTTTATCATCCTGCAGCTGGTATTTCCATGATACTTCTTGTTCCTCATGTCCAGCCAGGAGTAGACTTGTTGGCTGTTCTGAGTGAAAGCCTTCTTCCTGCCATCGTGTGGTGCGTGTTTAAAGGTTGCAATTTTTATACTTGCTCTCCCTCCAAATTTAGTAACCCACCTCATATTGTGAAGTCCCACAAAAGTGCTGCTTTGGCCTCACAAGGTATTTTCAAAACTACCTTCAAGTGTGGAAGGAGCAGGTTGCATCATGGCAACCTCAGCAGCGCCTGGAAGCAGGTCTGCTATTTTTGGTACATCCGTAGGACAGATCTACTCAATCTTTTCACCGTGTGGACTAAATCCTAATAGAGAAATCATTCTGCCTTTGCAGGGCATCCCTTTGATGCCTATTGTAATGTTAAAAAGACAGAGTGTCTATTGTTTTTCTTGGAGCATAATATAGCAGCTGAGGGAAAAAAACCC
>JAOXNH010000008.1:5435840-5448391 GCA_028566575.1 Bartramia longicauda
GGTGGACGGGAGGGAGCGGGGGGCGGCGCCGGCCCGGCCCGGCCCCAGGCAGCGCTCCAGGGGCCCGGCCCCAGCGGGGTCCCGCTCCGCTTTTCCTTCCCTCCCGGGTTTCTCGCCCCCTCCCGCCGGACCGGCTCCGGGGATGATGCCGAGGGGGAATCTGGCGCCCAGGATGTGTCCCCCTCCCGGTCCCGCGGGTGCTGCCTCGCTGGGAGCCCCCATTTGTGCTAATGGAGGGAGATACCAGCGGAAAACGGGAAAACCCTCCCCTCATTCCCATTGTTAAGTAATTCCGCGCGATAAACTATTCCCAGAGATGGCGCTAGGATTAGGGTAAAACCTCTCTCCCTGGCTATTTTGATTTCATAGAAGAGATAATCAGATTACTCGGAAAGTCCATCTGATTGAGGACCATACGTGTACAGTATAATAAAGTATTATTTTGTCACTCTGTGGATTCCCCCCCAGTACCAAATGAGCACCTTTAAATGTTCTGAATCTATAGCACATGTTGGTTTGGTACATTTTTTTTCTTAAAAAAAAAGAATTGTAGTCATTAGCCAGATTAAAAGAGAGCCCTTTATGAGGGGTTTATAAGTCTGTAGGAAGAGCGGCTTGTATTTTGGTTGGAAGGTTCAGTTTTCATGCTTTATGGACATACTGTGAGATCAGTTAAAAACTGAGCTGTGTAAATTTTTATACGTACGTGCAATAGGGCACAGACCCAGCATGTATATTGTTCTTTCTGGTTGGAGTGCTGAGGATGTTAAACCTATGGGATCCCAAAGAGGAAAATGAAAGAGCCTTCTCCTCCCTACTGTGGTGCTGTATGGCAAAGGGATTAGGGAAGGTGGGGCAAGATGAGAAGCTCCCTATATGTGGTTCCCATTTAGCCTTTTCAGGCACACACACGGAGGTTTTGTTGGCAGTAGAGCATAGCTTCTGGAAGAACTGGGAGTATAGGTTATACTGGGTGTGAAGGTACACCTTGCATTGGCTGTTAAAGTAAGGGGGAGATGCAGGTTTGGGATTAATGAAATGCGGAAGCGGGAGGGGGACAGAAGTACAAGACTTTGGATACTGTCATAATTATTGCTCTTTCTTCAATAAGAGCTATGGCTGCTTATCTCAGTCAATGAGGTTGTGTCAGGTGCCTGAATTTAGGCACCCAAGTTTGAAAAACGCCACCATCCTGACTCGTTGTCAGGATCCCATCGGCTCAGAGAGGGAACCCAGGCGTTCTGATCCCTCAGCCCTTTGCCTGGGGCAGGAGGGAGAGGAACCATCGAGCTGTAACTTAAGGAAAAAGAGGTATCATAATGAAGATGGTGCAGGAGCCAACTTAGATGCCTGGAAGGGAGAAGCACAGAGCTAGAACTGAAAAGATGAAGGACCTCATTGAACCCGGAGTGCCTCATTAAGTGCAATGCAGCTTGTGCGTGCACAGTGGCAGATTTTTCAGGAAATATGTGCAAAGCTCCAACTGGGAAGGGTGGGAGAAATGGGGAAAAACAGTTCCCCTTCTAGAAATACTAAAGTATCATTATATATAAGGAAGAGAATTGAATTATTTTATGCTTAGTAGGTAGTAACACGCACGGTCTGGTTTAGAATAGTCTGGTCGTGTGGAGCTGCCGGTGTAGAAGGAAACGGAGTTCTCTGCTCTTCCTGTCTCTGGATTCTGAAATGCCAAATGCTTCCTTTGTGCCTTTGTTTTTCCACAGATGAGTTGAGGGTAATAAGTTGATTTCTCTGAATCTTTGTGCATTGAATTGAAAGGCAGCAAACATCCAGCGGGTTGAACACCGTGAAGTAAAAACAAAAGCAGAATAGATAGAAGGAATTGATTTGGAAAGTCAACTATGTATTGAAATATTCAGGAATATTGAATAGCAAAATGTTTTTATGAGGTTCTTAGTGTTTGAGGGCACCGCTCCCAGAGCACAGGGTTTTTCTGACATCACCATCACACACATCAGAAACCATACTCATATTTGCCCATGTTTGGGCCTTCCCTGGCTCCCCACAGTACTACTGGAAAGCTGAGAAAGGACTGTTTGCCAAGCATTCCATGAACATCAGATGATTGTTGCTATTGCCCTGCAAAGAAGCATCATGGATTAAATCGAGGAGTTGCTGCCTATAGGGGAGAAAGAGGAGCAAGGGATCTGGAGAGGGACATCATCTGCCTGAAGTGCTGATCTCTCAGGAAGAGAGTGACCGAGGAACTCCTGGCAGTGTTCCTACTGTGGTGTTGAGATTTCAAGATGTGAGAATAGGAAGTGCACTGTTGCTTATAAAGGGTCTCAGCCACGCGCGCTGCTTAATTTATCTTCCTGGCTGGTCCTGCGCCGATAGCATTTAGCCTTGGAGGGGCCATTTCGCTGTTATTATTCAGATTAAGCTGGCAGGGTTTGAGCAAATGATGCAGACCGGATTTCCAGGGACTTGTTTGAGAATGGTTTGCAAGGGGGGCTACTCAGCTGAAGAGCTTTTTAAAAGCTTTAAAAGCTGCCTGCTTTTAACCTTTAACTGGACGCTGAAGTCCAGCTCCGTGTTGGCTGGCGAGGAATTTCTTGAGGCATCTGTTTGCTGCTGTGAAACCCACAGAAACTCGGTTTCCCCTCAACCTCTTGTCATTGCTTCACCAGAAATTTTAAAGAAATATAAACTTTTAAAATTTTTGAAGTTTGGTTTCATCTTTTTTTTTTGCCTGAGAGCTGGTCTTGGGGCAGTGTCTCAGTAAGGGATGTGAGGAAGGAATCGGGGAGGGGTGTGGAAGTGTCACCAGGTGTGGGTCCTCCAAGAGGTGGCATGGAGACAGTATTCCGACAGGTCCTGCCCGTGGTATGCTGCCAGCTTCTTGTACAGCAAGCGTGGCCCCGGCCAGGTGTTGATGGCAGCAAACCAAATTTGGAATAGGTTGCGATAAAGGGAGTTCTCTTGGGAAGTGGAAAAAGGGAGTAATAAATATCCTTAAACTGTTTGGTCACAGGGAAAATGAAGCTGTGCTTGTTGGAGCGCGCGGGAACTGTCCTCGCGTGCACCGAAAGTTGCAAGACAATCTGGGGGCCTGGTGGAAGCCTGAGAAGATTTGCATTAAATGTGCTTTCAGGATTTTTTTTCTCTCCAAGGGCAGAAATTCGCCTGCCCCAAGGACTTAAAATAAATTTTCCAGGAATTTGAGTCCCCATGTCCTGAAGGGAGAGTTGGCCTTTCTTATAAATAAGGAGCCCTGATTTCAGGTACCCTCTCAGTTGATCTGGATTTGAACCTGGTGGCTCTATTTCATCCTCATTTCAGGGTCCTTCTGCAGACAAGTAACCCTCTGCTTGCTCATTTTTTTTCAGTATCTGCTCCCAGTCATGATCTCAAACCTTGACTTCAAAAGGAACCAGTTTGGTTTTGTTTTTGTTTTCTAGCTTAGTCTGCAGCTTTAAACTGGAAAATCCAAACTGAGAGCAAGCTAGATAAAAATCAGAGTAGTGATGGTAAAAAGCATGGGATCTGTGAATCTGATAGAGAGAGAATCAGGGAAAAGCCCAGGATTTGTGTCCAGTGGCCAGGAACGTGTACGCAGTGCAAAAGGATTGCTTTTGCTAATGTAAGGGTTCTTTTTTCTGTGTGTCAGCGAAACAAGAAGGATATTTTGATAGCTTTTAAATGAGTTTTAATCCTCAACGTATTTCCCTCACTGAACTTTAAATACTTTGGAAATGAGAGTAAAGCATCCATTTTACAGAGGGGCGTTGAGGCGTTCTTATCATTCAAGGAAGAGAAAGCTCAAGCAATTGCCCAGCTACATCCAAGACTCAAGCTTCTTAACCTGCATCTGGAGATAGAACCATCTTGTGTACGACCCGGTTCTGTGCCAGTTCCTCCCTTCAAGGATGGTAGGAATTCCAGTCTCCTTTTATCCTCACGCATGCAACTTCCTTGCTCCTATTCCAGATACCTGAGAGAAGCTGGCAGGATGGTGGAAGCCTGTCATTCCCTTACACCGAGTGTTGTCAAAGAGCAGTGCTTTCATTAGAAACGTCACTGGTGAGTGGCAGAGTCCCTGCCTGTCACCACAGACACAGCGCCGTGCACACACCCGCCAGTATTCAGCTGGGGAGGGAGACTGGGGGAGAGGCGATGCAAAAGTGAGTTTGTGTAATTAAAGATGGAATAGCCATTTTTGCTGCCTTTCTCATGCAGCATAAAATAAGAGCGAGACTGAGGGGTTGGCTTCTGGCGATCTAGCTGTGGCAGCATGAAAAATGAGGAGGAGCGCGATAAGAAACTAATAATTTATGTTCCAAGCACAGACTCACACCAGTGTGGAGGGAAATTTGTGCCAATAACTCCTACTAACTCAGAAAGGCACGCAATCTTTTATTGCACAAATTATTAACGACCAGAAAATAAATGACTCTGTAATCAGATTGGTGCTGCCGGCGCTTTTCATTTCTTCTTTTATTTGTATAAATTCTGAAGCCAGTCCACCCCTGAAGCCGAGGCAGTGGGAACTTTTAGTGGCCCAGTGCCCTGCCTGCCAACAGAACAGATTAAACAATGATGAAACAGGAACGTCCCCGTATCTCCTTGCCTATCGGAGGTGGGTTTACTCAACAAACACTTTGTGGCCCCTTCAGCAGTACCAGCTCTGTAGGTACACGGGGATCTCTGATTTGGGACTCCAGCACACAGCGATTGGAATAGTCAGCAGCAGAGTGAACCTTTCCTTATGAAAATGTACAGAAAAATATCAGCTCCCCATCACCTCCTCTTGGCCCTGTCCCTTTTCAGGCTCATTTTTTCACATCCTCTCTGTGTCCTCAGGGCTGCTGGGGTTGCACTCCACGTGCTTCTGCTCTAGTTTTTCAGCATTTGTGCTTCATATTCAGAAGTGCAGGGCACCTGCAGTATCCTGGAATTGTGGATGCTCGGCCCTTCTCCAGGGCGAGGTGAATTTGGGCCTTGCATGGGGAAAGGACCATGAGGAGTTTGGTTCATTTAGACAGAGTCTGTGCAGAAACAGCGTGGAACATTCTCTCTACCACCAAACGATTACATCCTGTGATCTTTCTTGAATTAAAATCTTTATTATGATGATGAAGCGAAGTGTTGATGAAGAATGAAACATCTTAGAGGAAAGATGATGACTTTGGGATTTGCTGCAGGTTGCCTTCTGTTTACGTGGTTCTTTGTGTGATCTGAAGGGTGCCGATGTTCCTGTATTAGGTAGGAGTAGTTTGGGTGTGATGCCAAAGAAAGATGAGGAATTTGATTTGGGCTTGAACTGGTAGTTATTTGCAGGGAGACACAGGGTGAACTAGAATGGTAGAAGCAAACAACTTTGAGCCCACAGGTAACTCTGGATCAAGATCTGAGCTTCACTTGAAAGGTCTCATGATAACATACTGAACCTAAACCTCGGTCTGGGTTCCAACCCTGGGAGATATATTTGAATTTGAACCTGAAGTTTGTGGGACTTGCTGCATCCAGCCTGTGGGCTGGACTGTCCCTGCTTTGAAGCCCAAGCCTGTATTCCGAAGGCAAAAAGGTGTTCGGCCCTGGATCCAAATGGAGCTGCGAGGCCCACGTCTGCAACTTCCACAGGTTTGCTCTTGATTGAGATGGCCTCCCCAAGCCTGGGTGACCTGGCTAAGGCTCAGTTAAGGTTTGTAGGGTGGTGTTTCTTCAATAAACAGGGTTCCTTGAAGGCAAGGGAGTTACTCTGTGTGTGATTGGAACCTGCTGGTCTGTGTTTAGTCCGGACATTTTTCAGTTGGTGGGGGAGACCCATGTGTGAGGCCCAGACTTTTCCTCTCCCCTCCCGTTCCCCCTCCCTGTTTTGATGATGTGAACCATATGATAAGGAAGAAAAGTGTTTCTATTGTTAATTCAGGCCATTTGTTATCAATGGCACTATCTCCCTGATGGCTTCATCTGAATTATGGGGTGGGGGGAGAGTTGCTTTCCCTCTCTCTCTCTCTCTTTTTTTTATGGTGAGGGGGTGTTGGTGGAGGCGACTGCAGCCGGGCTGCAATAATGAATAATGTGCAGATTGTTCCTGGGGACTCCAAGTGTTTTATTAACGTAGGTTTTCTTAGACTGAATGCCCAATCACCACAGAACCATGAAACTCAAATTGCCTTACAGCTCTCTCATGAACATACTTTTAATCTCATTGACCTGTCGTTATACTACAACACATAAATTCAGATTTGGAGATCTTATGTCCAATCATAAATTGGGCTGGCAGACTTCCGATCAACAGAATAAAACTGTCTCCTGTGAGGTGGGTTTTTTATTCATCAGTGCTGTTCCAGCAGACGGAGTGGAGGGTACGGTCAGCTTTTTGTAATAAACCATTCTTTAAAAAATGGAGGGAAATAAGAAACCCAGCACAAAATTCACAGGAGAGAGAAGAAAAAAAAAAATAAGGTGATGTTTAAATAACATTAACATTGAACATAAACTTAGAATGTGGAAACCAGTGAATTAAGGGGTGTTAGCTTCTGCTAACATCATGGAGAAATGACAGAAAAAATAGAAGAGGTTGTGCAGTGAGTTTCAGGCATACAGTTTCGTCCATAATTCTGTGTGTTTTCAGGGTGGGCACGTATGTGCCAACTTCATACAGTCCCTTCCTCTTCTGTCTCTTTCGTCTTTCACTTAAATGGGAACTCAGGGAATCTAATGTCTCCCTCCCTCCTGTTTTGCAGTGTTTTATTTGGATTCAGCAGTGAATGGGGGATGTGAAATTTCTGTGGCTCGGTGGGAATTTGGAGATGAGGAGAAACTTTGCTGTGCTGGTATCAGGTGTGGGTACTCACACAGGAGGGTTTCCCTGTGGGAAGGAAGATTGCAACCAATACATCCTGCCACGTGCTGATCATGTTAAGAGTGGTCCAGCAGGGCCACCTGTGAGTGCTGTCATGGCATAGGGACAATTCCTATTGCCATCCTAAGTGCTGGCAGAACAGGTCAGATTATGTTTTGTGTATGCACATTTCCTCTTTACAGGTCATTGTACAAGAGAGTCCTGTGATGATGCAGAGCTGCTGGCAGTATTTCTGCCTCCTCAAATACAGCACACTGTTCATATATCCTTAGTGCTCTCATTTACATGAATGTCACCTTTTTAACATTCCCAAGTTGTATGTGTTAGTCCATAGATAACGCACATGGAGGAAAAAAAAAAGTGTATTTCATACTCTTGCAGAGTGATGAACCAATATTTTCTCTTTATCTCCAAAAGGGCTCTAAGAGACAGCAGCGTGGGCTTCCTCACACACAGCTGACTCCAGCGGACCTTGTATCCTACCTGTCAGGAGCAGCTCTGCAGATAGAAGGGTAAGTCAGTGACGTGCACCATCATCATGTGTGGCTCTGCCAGCCCGTGTTGGAGCTAAGCTGGCCATCTAGAAGTATTGTGTGTCTGTTCCTCTGTGTGGCTTCACTCGGGGGTGTGTTGCTCTAAGAGGAACCCCTCCCGAAAGACAAAGAGCAGATGAAGTTCTGTATTTCTCAAAATGGGGAGAAAGGCTCTTCCAGCCTTTCTAGGAGTCTATGGTGGAAGTGGCTCATTTCAAGAGCATCGTGGGCTTTTCAGTGTCTTTGGAGCAGTAGCAGGTGAGAACATTGCTAGAACCTGAGGAGTAGTTGCATTAATACACATCAGGCATCCGTTCCTCGCTCGAACTGCGCACTGGGCAGGCAGCAGTGCCCTCTCCTCAGCCCCTGTGCTGGTTCTCTTGCTCTCAGTCAGGCCAAGCAGGACAGCAAACGGGTTTTGGACAAAGGTGCAACTTCTGGCAACTGCTTCCCTTTAAATGCTGTCCTGTGACATCGCAGCTGCCACCGGCTCTGCCTTTGTTCCTCTCAGCTCTCCAGCCTCATACCTTTAACAATTTAGCAGCAGTCATTTGAGGAAATAAAGCACTTCGGACTCCCTCCCCCAGGGTTTTCTGTCCCTACAGTAATTTTTTGAAGGCCTCTGTTTTCACAGCACTGGGATAGATGGACTCCTAAAATATACAGCCAATTACACAGCAGAATTTATTAGACTTTACTGTGGTGCATGTTACATGGTGGGGGTGGGGGAGAAAGAGCGAACTCTGGAAGGAAACCCATAGCAACTGAAAATGTAAGTGTGAGGATTAGAAGTCCCCATAAATATACCTGACTTTGCCATCTCTTTTAATTAAACGCAAGTCATGAAACACCGGCACGGAGTACATGGGTGACAGGGTGCAGCGGCGTTCGGAGACAGGAGGGAAGAGTAAGTGGGGGGAACTGGCTCCATGGCCTGGGGCTGAGCTGCAGAGCAGAGCCAGGAGGGTTAAAGCCACGCGGGTGATTTAGAGTGAACTCTCCAATCAGTTATTAATGCTTCCTGGTTTATCTTGTCATCTTCATGGGTTTAATTGTAAATTATCCAGCATGCTGTACTCTTCTCCGCTGTGTTTCCTTCTCCCATCCCACATAGGTGGTAGAGGACAACACGCTGGTGCTAACAAGGGAAGAGGGGACGTAGGAAAGGCCTGAGCTTTGCCTCGGGGTTGTGCAGCTATGATTTGTGAAGCTCTCTGGGCCTTATGCTGTGATTCATTCAGCTTCCGAGGCCTTTTTCCCTCAAAATGACGTGCCAGAATTGGGCTTCTGTGAGCAGTGGCGCTTGGTTTCCCTCCAGATACACGTGGCCTGGAGGGTCTGAGAGACCAGGCTGAGGTACTGGGTTAATTCAGCCCTCCTGTAAACAGTTTCCTCATTTTCTCCCCCTTCTACGTATCCAAGCATTTTTCCTTTCCCAGCTCTGCTTCGCCGTTGGTGATCTCCCCGGCATGTACTCCATCAGCGCTCCTGTGGGGCTTCTGTGTGTAGGAAATAAAGCCCGTAGTTCAGCACTATCCATCTAATATCTTCTGACTGCTTTTAATCATAGCATTTGCCGTTTAATTGGGAAGGCAGGCACACTTTGCATATTAATCCAGCACAGCCTGCACCTCCTAAGCATTAAAACTGTAGATGGCTGGGGTGTGTGATGCAGCGGCTGTGAACCTGCTGGGTGTCCTTTAGCATCTCTGCGAATGGGGGATTTTCAGCAGGGCTGCTTTTTGCCCTCCTGGTGGAATTCAATTAAAATCAACAACAACAACGAATTCCCCCCTCCAAAAAAAAAAAAATAATTTAATTTGTATGGATTCTCTCCATTTAAATAATTGCTGTGCAGACAGTGCCGCCGTGCCTCTGCTGTTGTGTCCATTGTCTTTCTTAGATCATAACACTGCTGGGCCCATTGTCTATTCAGGACAGCCAAAGGGGAAAATATCATCTTCCCTTCAGAACTGCTGGTTGTGTAGCATGTTCCCCTTCTGTGATCCATCTATCCATGAAAGACCCATTCTTTCTTTTCTTGGCTTCATACTGCCACCCAGGAGTCTGTTTGTGTGAAACCAATAGTTTTGTCTTAATGTCATTGCGGTTTTCATGAGTCTCTCTCTTCTCCTTGATCAGAACTTGCCTTGGGACAGACATTGGGTTTGATTTGGAGGAGGTCTCAGTAGGTCTTCCACTTCTATGTTGAAATCAAGCTTTTCAAGAGCACATTGACATATGCACCTTGCTATGTGTAGGACACAGTGGGCAATTGTTGCTGTGATTTACTGTCAGCATCAGTTGATTGTACGTTAGGTGCTGTCCAGAGAGACAGCAAATGTGCAGCTCCGTTACAAAGAGGAGGTGTGTGTTTTAGACTCAAGATAGGTCCCACTTACAATTTTCATGTCCTTTTGAGGTCTCCCATTCTCCAGAGTTTAGGGTATATGTCTATAAGATTCCTGCTCAAAGTCAGCAGAGGAAGAAAATTGATGAACTGAGTCTGGACTAAGGTTTTAATATTTCCATTATTCTGAAGAATGCGGATCTAGAGTCCTGCCGTCTTTGGAAAACAGTTGTCCCTGGTTTTGTGCAAAAAAAGGAATATGATCAGACATTAATTTGCAGGCTATCTATGGCAGACACATTAACATCTCCTAATATCTCCACCATTCTTCCGTGGACAAAAGAGCCCTCAATCTTCCATGCACACATATTCTTTCATGTCTACACCCATCATCTCAGTGGCCTCTTGTCTGATCTCCTCATTGCCACCCCACAGCACCAAGACCACCCCTGCTGTCCACTGGTGACAGCTCCCGTGTACTTTGGCACCATTGTGTGTGAGTGTGTGTTGTGTGTGCCTGTGAGGAGATGCCATAGCATGGAGAGGGGCGTAATCTGCTCAGACAGCAGCTTTTTTCCATCACTCACCAGGCTCCTTTTTTTGTAAGCTGGAAGACTTTGTCTCAAATGCATGGGGAACTGTGATTTAGGGAGCAAGGTTGAGGGCCTGCATTGCTGCCTTAGGTGATGAGAGAAAAAGAATGTGCCAGTCTTTTGGTCTTGGCCTCAACTGAGGGTACCACAGACCCTTCCTACATCCCACCCCCATCCCTACACCCAGCTTCACCTTGGCTGGGTGTAGCTTCTGGGTTGCATGAGGGAGGGCTAGGATTCAAAATAGCACTCCAGATACAACAGGGCAGGAATGAGGGGCTGATACAGGGTTTGGAACTAGAAAGAGATGTTTTGAGTTGCAGTGTCACACTGTGTGTGAAGGACAAGTTATGTTCCCTGTCTGGCGTTAGCAAATTAAGGAGAAAATCAGTCAAAAACTTAACTCTTTGGGATGCTTCTACTCCAGGAGTCACATCCATCCTGGAGCTTGGATTCCCCATTTCACAAAGCAGTCTGTTGATCTGGCTGATTACTCTGCTCTGTCCAAACTGGTTGCACTTCATGGAACTGTGACCTGTCCTTCTACTGAAATAACAGCACTTCGTCATTCCCAGTGCTTGGATATCTCTGGGCTGTGTGTCAGTACTGGGTCTCGAGCATTGTGATGTGGTTGGTTGTAACACTTGCTCTCATATATGCAGAGACCTGCAAGTATTTTTATTTTTCCTTAAAAGCGTGCCTAAATTCAGCTGCCCTTTGCTTCTGCTCCCGTCTGCTTTTCTGGATTTGGATGATAAAAAGTTGCCAGTTCGATTACCCCATTGGTTTGCAGGTATTCCTGTTTGGAGACTACTTCTGGGATTTCCAACCAGAATTTTGGAAGGAGGACAGAGAATGGTGTTCTAGTTATAAAAATTAGTCAGATGTTTTCCATGGCTATGAAAATACAGCTTGAAAAAGGACAAAATAGAGCCAGATCTTGCATGCTGTGAGTATTTTCCTTACTGATCTGTCCCTGTTCCTGCAGTGTGTCCTAGTCATTCCTGTTTTTCTGGTCCGGTAAGAGCTACGTCATTGCGTCTCTGTCTTGACCTACAGTTCCCTGTAGACTTCATAATTATGGCCTTCTTTTAAAACAGACATCACATACCATGCCAGAAATTGTCACAGTGAGGAGAAGTAGATCAAAATCCATTAGGGAACAAGAGGTGACTAGATTAATTTCCACCTAAAATTTCAATTAAGCTTTTCAGCATAGAGTTAGTCTGTAAACCAAGCCTAGACATAACGACTCTGGGTTTTGAATTTTAGAATTGGTCTGATAGGAAGAAATAGACGGCGTTTTCTTGAGTTCGAAAGTATGTGGCACTGCGACAGACAGCTGAGTGGAGCTGCAGAGAGCTGTAAATATTTCAGATGTCAAAAGCCACAAATATGGAGAGGTTCTCCTCATTTTAATGTATCTGATGTGCTTAAAAGCTGGATATCCCGCTGGAAACGAATCAAACCAAATTCTTCTCCTCATTGTTATTTCAACTAGAGACTCAGTCCTCTTTGTGGCAGTTGGAGTACGCGATAAACCGGTCCCCAAGATAATATTGCTGTGCATTTATCTAATAGGTATCTATGTCTGAAGCATCCAAGAGGAGCAGTAGTAGTCTGTAAGTCTGCTTGGGCTCAGGGTACACACACCTGCATTGCTGGTCTCTTCTCAAAATTTCTAAGAGCAAACAACTTCTGAAGAGGCTTTTCCTATAGAGGAGCTATGGCTCACCAATCACTGCTTTTCACTACCTGCTCTCTTTTATGGGACGGAGAGGGACCAATAGCCAACCCCATCATCACTGGTGTTATAGACAATCTAAGTAAGACTTGTGCTGCGAAGTGCCTAAACCATTTTTGAAAGCAGAGATGGGATCCTGTGTGCTGAAACCCCTTCGCTGTTTCTGTTTATTCTGTTATTTCTGCCGTGACCTGGCAGTTTCCCTGTGCCGGCAGTATGGCTGCATCCCAGCAATGGTTGGGCTAGAAAACTGGAGTTTTCAGCTGAAAAATGCAAGCCTGATTCCCAGTACCTTTGGGGAGGTGGTTGGCTCTCTCCCTCTTACCATAGCAGCAGGCAGAGTGTACACATTCCCTGCCTTCAACACTGAAAAGCATTTGTTTGAAGCACCGCTGTGGAAATGGAAGAATAATATTGCTGGCCTTCTGCACCAGGCAGGAATATGGAATGCAGGATAAATGGAAATGGCAGTGGATCTTTTTTTTTTTTTTTTTTTGTG
>JAOXNH010000008.1:5455526-5466319 GCA_028566575.1 Bartramia longicauda
CAGTGTTTGCGCAGCCACCCCCTTCCCCCCCTCACCCCCCGTCTGGGGCCGGGTTGGGGCTGGCTCCAGGCTCCCGGGGGCGGGAGGTGATGATTTTCCAGTGGGTATTTGTCAGGTCAGAGTCTGCGCCGCCCGCCGGGCTCCGCGCCTCGCTCCCCGGGTTATTTATTACCTCTCTCCCCGGCGGCAGCGCTGCGGCTCCGGGGCTGCTGCCAGCAACCCGCGGCGGCGGCGGGGGACCCCACCGGGGGGTTCCCGAGCAGCGACGGGCCGGCCGGGAGCGCTGCTCGGCTGCCGGAGCCCGGCCGTGCCCTCATCCCTCTGCCCATCGCGGCTCCAGCGGCTCCTCTCTTTCCCCGGCCCGCCGGTGGCTCCGGGAGGGTTTGCTGCTTGGAGAGGGAGAGGAGGCAGGAAAAAAGCTCTTCTGAGGACTGGAAGAAGGGTGGGTGTTAAAAAGCAGTCTGGAGCTGAGTTAGAGGAAAAGGAACCTAATGTATTTCTAATCGTGATTTGATTTGGTGGAGCTAGAGACAGCCTTAGAGCAACCCCCCCTCCGCTGGTGTTGATCAGTTGTCTGAAACTCCTGATAGCCCAAAGAAGCTTATCCCCTCCTTATTCCTGAGCTCAGAAGTCTCTTGTCAAGCAAGGGGGAAAATTTGGTTTTGCAGATTTCTTGGTGACTCCAGTCCATGCCTTCACCCAGTGATCAGAGAGAGCTTCCACCCAGTGAGCACTGAACTGGGGGGCTCTGGAGCCGGGCAGAGCTGATCTCCAAGGCGAAAGGATGGGGCTGTGGCTCACCTGCAGCTCAAATGATAGGAGGGAGAGGGTAGGTTTGCCCGGGATAGGCTTTGAAGAGCTCTGGTGTGTGTGCTTAAGCAGTGAACAACCTGGACTGGAGAATGGGGTCAGAGCTGTGTCCCTCTGGCAGCCACCCAGTGTACTGTTCCTGGTGCAGAATTGCTCAAAATTCACATAACAAAACTGTTACAAGATACACATTTATTATATTTTGGTTGCGTCACTGTATGTAAAGTTGGATTTTAAGATCAAATTGAATGCAGTCCCTAGGCTGGCCTTACCTGCTCTTACTGGCTGAGTTATGTTCCTAGGATACCTTTAATCTTAGGATCTCTAGTGCTTTCCATATCTTCATTAACATTTCACCCTTATTTCAGCCTGTTTGTTTCTTTGCAGCAGGGTTCTTGTGTGCCCAGTCAGTTTGTTTCCCATGTCAGCAGAGAGTGTGACTCGAGTCCCTCCATGGGTTTTGTCTGTGGGATTGTGACATGAGCCCGCTCCAAGTGATGTGACAGGAATGCCATGGCATCGGGGAAAGGCCTGATCTGCTGGTTGACTTGCCAGAAGGAAATGCCCCTGTTTTTTGGGGAAAACAGTCCGGCTTCTGTTTGTGATGGAGATTCTTTACCTTTTCTGCCTTCAGTACTGGTCTGTGCCTTGGACAGAGGAGAATTGCCAACGGCTGTTTCTCCCTGAAAAGAGCAGGCACTTAAACCCAATCCAGCGCTGCAGCTCTCGGGTCCCCACAAGTGACAGACGTGCAGCCCACATTTCTTTTGCAAGGGCAAGCAACTCACAATTCAATCTCGCTCCTGACAGCTCGGCTCCTTCCCATTGTTCAGGTGCCTTTCAGACTTGAAACCCCTGCGTGGCTTGCCATGGATTAGCCAGTTCAAAAAAGAAAGCAGGAACCAGTGAGCAACTGTTTCTCTCTCACAGTGAGTTCTACCTCTCTCATCCTGGCCGGAGCTTCTTGGACACAGGGGAATTCAAGAAACCAAATAAATACTAATTTCTTATTATTTAACTGTATTTATCTCCTGGTATTGCCTGCTTGTCTGCAGATGCACCAGGATCCCCAGAGCTCCTGAATCCCTTCTGTTGTTTTATTTTGCCCCCATCTGTTGCCCTCGCTCCCACTCCCAAGCAGTGAAAATATATCCCAATATAGCCTCTGGTTAATGGGGAGAGGAGAAAAGAGTCCGCTATAAACTTCCAGGATGTGTCAAGACAACTGTTGTTCCAGGCAGGTTAAAAGAGACACACGTGGAGGGGAACTTGGTGCTCTGGAGGCCCAGGGGATGGCACAGGCAGGTGGGAAGGCCGGGGAAAAATGCTAACGAGTGAGAGGTGGTTAGCAGCAGTCAGAAGCTGCTAATTATCCCACGCTCCAGCTTGTTCTCATAAGAGCTGGGAAACTCTCTCTTTGATCCTCCTGCATTTCATCTTATAATTGGATGGGGGTTCCAGATGTTACTGCCGAGCGTTTTAGGGGGCTGATGGAAAGATGTATCTTGAATCGAGGGTCTGGGACAATCCCAGAGGTGTTCTCAGTGCAGAGCTTGGCCCACCGTTCACCTTCTTGTCCCTGTTGAGTTATTGCTGGGGTTCATTGGTATTGTCACTTGAATGGCCTTTTCTTTCCCATGTACATCCTTAAGGTTCCACCCTTTTTTTACTCAAGTTTCATGCAGAAGAGAGCTGAATGTTTATTTCCTCCTGCTTAGGAGAGGTTTGAATTGGATTAAGTTTGTGTCTCATCGCTGCAGTCCTGTATGACTATTCCAATAAATGGATTTACTGATTTAGTGGCATTTAGTGGTAGCTACTGCAGCAGCAAGGCTGAAGACAGCTCCAAGAACATCAATAGAAAAGGAATTTTGAATTTGTCTTTGCAAATATGCATGTTGAAAGCCTGACTCTGGCAGCTAGATCTTTTCATGAGCACTACATCCAACCTAAGGAAAACAACTTGAAATGCAAAGCTGTAATATTTGCAATAAGTTGCTCATTAATGTGCTACAGATGAAGGTATTAGCAGAAATCAGCTGGGGAGGAAGAGTCATGCTTCTTGGCTGTTCCATGAGGAGGCAAATCCACTCCCAAAATGCTTGGTCTGGTGACAAACTCTGATTGCACTGTGGGTTTCTTTAGTATTTCCAGAAGAATTTCTCCCGTGACACAGTACTTGCAGAAGGGAGAATAGTAGGGACTGAGAAAGATGGTTTGTTTGCTCGAAGTTACAAAAGCATCAGTGCAGTTAAAGAAGTGTAGGTATAACGGTATGATCTCAATTATTACTCCAAATAATAATAATGCCTTTCCCCAGTTGAGTAATACCAATAAGATCAGGAAAGTACCGCTCTCGGACGCGCTGCCCAGGTGGGAGTTATGCAGTATGAAATGGCTCTCTAATTTTAGTGGTAAAATTCTCAGTGCAGACAAACCCTGATTCTTGTAACAGACCCAAGGAATGTCACACAAGAGGACATTAGTGTTACTAAAGGGCCAGCAGTTTTCTAAGGAAATGTTTTCCATAATGAGCTATAATCTGGAATAAGGTAACAGTGCCTAGATGCCATAGCCAGCTGGGCTGTGCCAGCTACTCCCTGTAGCAACCAACCTCTTGAGGGTCTCCTTATGAATTAAACACCCAGTCACACTCTTCTCATGAAGGCTCATAGCTCCAGGTGGGAGAAAAAGCAGTGATCACTCAGGCTTGCCCTCTCTCATCCATCCTCCTCGGCTGTTGACTATGAGCACTGCATGGAGCTGTGTCCCCTTCCAGAACCGCTGGTGGACAGGAGACCGGGACCCATCATCCCTACGTGCTCAGGAGGTAGAACAAGAGCATAGAGGGGAGAGAGTGTCTTTGTCCTCTGTGAAACGTTATGTTTGCCTCCAGAGATAAAGGGACCAGGAAACTAAGGGAGGAAGGGAGAAAGAATGGGAGGCTCAGTCCCGAATAATGTGGATATAACATCCCTAAGCAAGTCTGTTTATCTGGGTTTGCACCATGTCCTGGACTTCTCAGGCTTGACATTAATAGATGTATTCCTCTTACAAAGAAAGAAACGAATGGCTTAGTTTGCATTACTGTATTTCAAGAATCCAGTAATGGTGTTTGTGGTAGTCTGAAGGTTAATCCAGACTGGGACTTGATTTCCATATTTACTCAGTGAGAACTGATACAGTCTTTGTAGTTATAACAAAAATACCAAATATACTGGAACAATGAGCATTCTTGGAGTCAGATACAGCAGATTCCCTGGGGAGTTATCCCAGCTCTGCTCTCTCGGGTATTAGCAGGAAAGAGGGGGAGACTCTTGCACTCAATAATTTATGGATCCATAAAGATTTTTTTTTTTTTGAACAAGTAATAATTCTTTGGAAATTAAGGCTAATTAAAAGCAATACCATCCCTATAAATGCATTCAGTTGCTTTGTCAAGACAGTTTTAGATTTGTTTCCTATGATGTTCCCATGTGCATCCTAATCAGTGTTTTGCTGTAACGTGATTAGAGACCGCTCCGCAGAGACAGACTCCTGAACCGCTGAAGGAAAGGAGCAGGCAGTTGGGCAGTAATAGACTTCGGTGTCTTCTGGATATTTACGGATTAGGCTTTTTGATTTTAGGGTCAGCGCAGCCTTAACCTATATGCAGTGGTTTATGGCTAATGCCAGCAGTGCTGCTGGGTGCAAAGCACGTGTGAGACATCTCTGCACGCTTGAGGTACTTAAAAGGGAAGACAGGAACTTAAAAGATCTCTTTCCTCCGCTACTCATCCTCAGTAATTGGCCCCAACTTCCTCCTAAGTCTTTCCCGGGTAGTGAAAAATCAAATGTGTGTTGGAACCCAGCTTTTTGCCCCTCCAGCTGTTGGCACATCTGTGAGTCTGCTGAGGGTGAGATGTGAGTTACCATATGGCTGAAACGTTAGCGACTGAAATGCTGATGGCTGCTCCCGTAAAGCCAAAGCAGCAGTTCAGCAGCCTGTCTCTTACCAGTTGATACACACAGAGCCTCAGGTTTGATACTTCAGCTCTTCCTAGCATTCTCAGGGCACAAAACAAAGAAAAATGAGCTCTCCTGTTTACCTGGAATCTATTTTCTGAATGCAGGTGCCCCTCGGTGTGTGTTGTGTCTGCCAGTGGGTGACCCTTGGTGCCAGGCTGTCACCACCAGCCTGTGCCTCAGTTCCTACGGGATGGTACCTGTTCCCATCATTTCATCCGCAGGTATGGCTACCTCTGTGCTACAGACAACAGATGAAAGGAATAATACACTTTGTGACAGTGTACAGAGTGATTTTTCAGGTGTGTGCTGACAAGGTATCTCCTTGCACACGTGCCTTCTGAGTGTGAAGAGGGAGTGAAAATAGTCCGTGCCATCTCTGGGTGCAGATTAGTTTTGGCTAAGGCAGGGAAGATGTGTGACTAACAAAATCCTTTTCTCCTGCTGTGAACAAAATAGTTATTTGTAAGTATTTGCCACAGAGCTTAGATGAACAGTTTTAGGCATCAGGCATCAAAATGAGTTGTAAGCTGCTTGCTCTGACATTTCTGCATTTGCCACGAGTGGTGTGTTATGGCTCACAATTACTTGGGTTTGCTCAGTGATTGAGTTGCTGAACTTGAGAAAAAGAGAGATACAGAAATATATAGAATGAGACAGAAATGAATGAGGGGTGTGAGCACCTGGAGAGTTGTGCTTCTCAACTCTGCTTCACAGAGATGCTTTGTGTCTGTTTTATGAGTGAAGAACCTGAGGTTGGAGTCGCTAGTGAAGCTAAAATAGGCAGAAATAGAAGTTGCGATGCCTGACTCCGCGTGTAGAAAAGGTTAAGTTTGGAAGTCTGACAAACAAATAAAACTCAGCACTAACTAGTTGCAGCAGGCAGCTTCTCTGTCCCCCAGAATGCTGCGTTTCCTATGAAGCAAGGCAAGGGAAGGAGCAGAGAAGTTACTCTTTTTCCAAGGCACTCGAATCACCATGAGAAAATTCAAACGCGTAAATGTCTGTGTGCATATTTTTTTTTAATTCCCTTTGTTTTGTTGTTGTTGTTCTTTTCTTACAGCTTATCTAAGTTTTTGTTTGATTAAAGCGCTCTGTTGCGGTGTAGTCATGGCAACGAGTTTACTTGTATTGCATCTCTTTTTCTAGGAATGTAGGATTTAAAAGAAAAGAAAAACAAACCCAAAGAAGACAAGTCTTCCTGTGGTCCTGACCCAGCATTTATTCTCAGCGATGGAGGCACGAGTGAGGAGTGAGTACAACATTGTCTATGTGCTTTTGTCTCCGTGAGTTCACTGGAGGCTGGTGATGCCTGTGACTGTCCGTAGGTATGTCTTTGGGTATGTTTGGTTCAAATACAGTGTACGTGTAGGAGAGACACCATAAGAGTTGTGGTCACAGTGACACTGACGTTATGACTGCCCTCCTGTACTGGCATTGACCTAGAGAGTCCGTGAAGCAATCGCAGAGAAAGCACAGCAACGCAAACTTCAGTGAGAATTCCCCACAGAAACACAGATCTGTCTTGATGGAGCTCCTGTGTGATGTCTTCTCAGGGTACCAGTCTTAATTTAATAACATTATGGCAGGAGGACACTTGCTGCAGTCATACCTGAAACTGCAGTGTAGGCGTAGCCATCACTAGGGCCTATCCACACCTGAAGTTTCACGTTGCCGGAACAGTAATTGTTCAGGAAGGTTCCTGGTGGAATTGGCACAGCTCTCTGGTGGGCTCAGGTACCCTAGTGGAGAGGTGAAGGATGCTGATCCATCATTACTAGGACATTGCCTGCACTACATCAATTTCTAGGAAGGAGGAGAACTAGAACAATACAGAACCTGGCTGCAGAGATGCCCAATGATTTAACGACTTCAGAACACACTGGCTCTAATTAACGTCTTGGAAAGCTGTAAGCCAGCTCAGGGGAGTGTGGACTTCAGCACCTCCTAAATTGGTTGAGGCAGGTTCTACCTAGTCTTTAATTTGATCTTTCTAGCATGTATTAAAAGCAGTCACACACATTAATTCCAAAGGATTAACTAACAAAGTTCATTAAAAAAGTGCTCTGGCTGTGCACACGCGTGTGTATACACTTATGGATGTGGGAGGAGACCCATGGCTCATTGATCCTTTGATGGCACTGTTTGACGTTGGGATGGCACACCTACTGTTACCTATTTTTCAATGGTCACTAATTTTTTCATTGTTTTAACCCAGCAATAGATTCCAGCCATACCCAGCTTCTTGGATAGTCAGTTTTTCAGGGCAATCTTTTTGTTACTACGGTTGTAGGAGGGAAGAGAGGCAGGAAGTTGGGGAAGTGGAGTAGCAAAGAGTGATCTACAAGTGTTGGGCCACAGCCAAGCTTTAGATTAATCCAATATGACCATCATTTCACCATCTTTTGATACAGTGAGTTTTTCTTAGCGATGGAGCAGAACAGAGTAGCACAAACAAAGGCTTTGGGGAAAAAAAAAAAGAGGGAATCTGGTGGAGGCTTTCTTCTGCATTACAACCCTGATATCTCAAGTCTTTCACAGCAGTTATGAATTAGCAATAAATAACCTTTGAGGAGAGAGGAACAGACAAGGGAGAAAGATGCATTTTTAATTGTAATATGTGCAAATAACTGTAGTTAATGCAGAGAGAAGCGCAGGGAAGCTATCCAACAGCTGGAACTGCAAAGAAAGCAGCTCTTGCCTTAAAAGTAAAGGCTTGGAGAGAATGGTTGGTTACTCCAACAGCAGCTTTGATACCTAAGGCCTTATTCCATTGGTCGTTTCTGTAAGTGTTTTTTTTACACCCTGAAGGCATCACTTGAGTGTAGCTAAACTTGTTGTTTTCCAAAACCTTTGCAGAGAAGGGCAATCTCTTGCTGTGTTATGGGGGATTAGAACATTGAAGTGTGAAGTCAGTAAAAATTTGCCGTTAGTTTTAATGGCAATAGGATCATGCCCTTTTAATTTAAACTACTTCTTCTAGAGATCTCAAGGCTGATTCTGATCTCAGTTACCCCAACGTACCAGAACCTCAACCAGTAAGGAAGAGAGATGAATGAGTCCTTCTGTCATTCCTTAGGTTTTCCAGTGCTGTATCCTCTGACAGCACAGGACAAAGGAAACGGGGTGATTCTCCCTGTGCAGTATCCGTAGCACCATACAGAGGTCTCGGAGCTACAGGCCAAGTGACCAGAGAACAGAAAATGTTCCCTGCATGGGAAGTTATTCATTATTTAGAAGAAGGCAGCATCTAGTTTAGAGTTAGAGTCCTTGCCTCCCAGATAAAAATTCTTCCACTTCTCCCCAACAGACATTTAGTCCCTCTAGTTCGTTGAGTACTGATCTACTCAGACTGGTCACATAATACAGGGAAAGGTGATTTGGAAGATATTTTGTGAGAATTGTTTGATGTTAAGGGAGTTCCTTAAACCACAATTGGCTGTTCCAGGCTCTTCTCTTGGAAGCAGACGAAATGCCTGCATTAGATGGGCTTGTATGCAATTTACAGCTCTGGTTTGTTGGGTAAGCTCATACTGCTGTGACCCTACTTTCAAGAAAGACAGAAGAAACCCCGAGTCCCATGGTGCTCCTTTCTCACTCTGGTAAATTGGTGTAAAAGGCAGTGTTCTATATCAGTGGGATTAAAAAGGGTACAACCCAGCAGCTCCTGAGAAAGCATTTTTTTGAGAGGCAAAGCCCTTTCCAGTGTCCTCCTTCCCAACCCTCCTCCCCTGAATACCCACCTGTGCCCTCCCCGCTGCTGCTCTTGCTGCTGGGCTGTCAAAATATCTCTCCTAATGAAGCAGTCTGGCCTGAGGCTACTATTACCTCCAATACCCATCCTGTGGATCCTCGCTCCAGCAGCATGGCTGGTTGTTCACACGCAGCGAGCATAGAGCTGGGCTACACCTGGCAAGGAATAAAAGGCAAAAAGCAGTGAACCTTGGCTTTTAGATGGTTTTGGTGTCCTCTGAGACTGGGGAAGAGACTGGGCAAGGCACGAATGTGACTGGCTTGGGAGGTGATAGTGGGACTGGTCTCCTTCCCTGGCTTTTGGTAGCCTCATGGATTTGGTAGGGACAGAGTTGTTGCTTTCCATCACTGGTGGGATAGTGGGATATAGATAGTCAGGGTAATTGTGTGGAAGGACAGGGACATGGAGAGAGGAGCTGTTAACTTGAGTCATAAGACTTGAGGCACCCCAGTTCTTTGGGGGAACACACCAGTTGTTGAAAGACCTGGTTTATTATCTATGCTCTTGTGTTGTGGAGGACAGAACTTTGCTGGCACAGGTGGGTTTGGACTATGAGAAACTCTGGCTACAGACCTGCTATGAGGAGGCTGGCAAGGTGCTGTAGGTGCAGCTGTGCTGACACAACGCTGTATCTGCTCGTTTAGGAACAGTGGTGCCAGAGACGGCATCCGTGCGGGAATCCTGCGGAGACAGAAGCTCTGGATTAGTTTGTGAACACAGGCTGGTTATTTGACATGTACCTGGGCGTCTCTCTCCTCCCAGCCTCAACCTGTCTTTCCTGTAAAGGGGCAGGGCCTGCATCTCCAATGAGTTTTTAAAACACTTAGCACAAAGGACCTTTGATCTCAGAAACTCAGAGGTTTAGTGTCACACATGTAAATAATAAATTACATTTAGGACGTTTCCCCTCCTTTTATAGGTGGAATAATGGAGGTATATCCAGGATAAGTAATTTGTCCATGAAATTGGTGATAGAATAAGGAGGAAAACCCTTATCTCTGAACTCTCAGACCTGTGCTTGAAGCACCAGTTCTTCTTGTAAAACGCTTTACAGCCCAGCTCTTTGCAGTTGTTGACACAGTCAACCTGAGAGAAATAAAAGATCCAGGTTTTGTTTCAATCCAACGTGACGTATCCCAGAGGTGGAGAACTAAATGCTGGAAAATGGTCACTATTTACTCTGTTTACTGTGGCAGTGCCTTTGTGAGTGTTCTTGTCCTGGGATCCTGCTTTCACTTCAACAAAAAATTGTGTGCTTTCAGACAACAAAAAGACACGGTGATTCCTGCCCCCAGCCTTGAAAACGTGTTCCAGTTCCAGTGTGGAATTTACCTGGTTCTCTCTAACCACGTGTGCATGGATTTGCTTACCTCTCCCTGATCTGCTCTCCAGAGGTGAATCTGTTCACACTAATCCTGAAAGCTCCACTCTACAGAGACCGGAGCTGAACAACTCCTGCTGTCGAACTCGGACATCCAGACAGAGCTCTTGTTCTTTATTCCAGTGGGGAGGGAGGACCTGTTAGTAACTTCTAGTGCTTGGAAGAGACTGAAGAGACTTGGATCTCTTGGAGTCTCTTGGAAGAGACTTGGGATCAGCCTGAACCTGTGCCTCTTGAATCCCCCCAAACTTCATCGAGTTCTGCCAGAACATCTTATGTGTGTGTGTGGGAACCCTGCCTGGTCCGAGCCATGCATCTCGTACTGAGCCACCATCATGAGGCCTTACTCTTCCAGTGACTGGCATCAAGCGCCTGTTTTTTCCAAGAATGAAACACAGCTGAGTGGATGCTGCCCTGCTGGAATGAAGACTGGGCATATTCGCTTCGCTTATGACTAGGTCCAGATTTGAGCCTAGTTTCTTTAGAGGTAAAAAGCAATGGAGCTGACATGGGGTGGGCAAACCCCATGGCAAGTCACCTTTTCCTTTAAAATTAAAGGTAAATAAAAGTTCTCTGGGTTAAGAAAGGGTTTTTTTTACAGCTATTTAAGAGGGGCAGACTGGATGGTAATGCAAAGAGCTGTTAGGAGATCTGAGTGTGCATCCAAAGCCCGGAGATCCGAGAAGATGAGAAGTAAGGACCACAGAAGGATTTGTTCCTGGAGGATGGAGGTAATTCTTGTCCTGCTTTCCTGTGACCCTTCCTGGAGGAAACATGGAGACTTTGGAGAAGGCTGCAGCCAAGCTCTCTCCACACTTGGAGGTGAAGTTGCCATGAGGAGCA
>JAOXNH010000008.1:5510842-5524876 GCA_028566575.1 Bartramia longicauda
TCTTAAAGGAAATCATATGGGAAATTCTCTCACTCCCTCATACTTGCTCCATATCCAAAATGCCTGTTTGCATTTGTTCCCAGGCAAACTCATGAATCATCCACAAGGTTTGCCTTAGAGGGTGCTCGGTGGCCTAGCCTAGGGCCGGGACCACTCTAAGGACTAATCAGAGTAGATATGGAACTCCAGCACACAAGAGGAATTCAGAGCCTGGCACTGCTTTGTTTGCAGGTAGTATGAACACCCTGCTCTACCTGTGGTTCTTCCTGAAACATCAATATTGCAGTAAGTGATGCTAGTATGTGGCCTAGGGTTCAATCATAAAAATGTCATTTTGTTTTGTTAAAGCCATTCTGTAGTTTAATTGCATTGAATAAAGGAATTCTGATGTTATAATTTATTTCTGTACCTTAATATTATTATTATTATTATTTTGATTTTGTGTTTAACCAGCTTTTTAATTAAAGATATGGAAGTTTACTAATGACTGAAATTCAAGCCCAATAGACTCTGTCCAATGATTGCACATCATTATGTCAATATTTTTTCATGCTTAAGAAAAATGGATTTAACAGTCAAGAAAGACATCAGTTTGTATTCCAGTTATTTCAAGGAACTGAAAACAGGAGACGAGGTGCTATATATATATTTTTTTTTCAGTAACCATTATAGTTTCCCTGGGTTTCCAGTGTACATCTTCCACTCCAAGTGCTCGTATTATGGCTCTCTGTCTTGGTCAATCATGGATCGAGCTGAACACCCCAAGTGCTAAAACCATCCTCTATCCCAGTGAGAGCTAAAATCCCAACACACTCCAGCTTAGGCAGCACTAGGCTCGTGGCTTCTTGTGGCACAAAGGGTGCAGAGGCAGAGTAATGTGTAATACGTCCTCACTGCTTGCAGAGGAGAGGAGGTTGGGAGCAGGGTCGTGTGGCGCTGGGTTCTGTACACAAATGCACATGGAGTGAAAAAGCAGCTTTTGCCTCCTGGGAGTTTTCCTCCTGTTTATTTGTGTCTTGTCAGAGGGAGTTGTTGAGGGAGGTGCGCTGCCAGGACCACCTAGGGGAAGTCTGCACAAGGCAAGAGCTGCTGGATTCATCTGAACACGCAAAGGAACGGTGAAAAGTACCCTCAGTGATCCCAGTTTAAATTGATGATGACTGTTCACGGGTGTGAGGGTCAAACCTGCTGCTGGCTGGCATAGGCAGTTTCCCTTTTGCAGTCAAAAGTATTCTAGATTATCTGAATCATGCCTTCCCAGGGCTACTAGTAAAGGTTTAATTTAACCTGTTCTGCTATGTTAATGTGCAACATTGGTAGGAAGTACCCTGGAGAGAGAGATTGGGGCCGAATTGTGCTGCCATCTTCCTTTCTTGTTGGTGTGGATGAGACGTGAGCTGGGAGTGAAGAGGTGGGGAGGGGTTGGCAGTGCATGACTTGAATATTAGAACTGGAAGAACTAGATACAGATACACCTCTGCTGAATAGTCTTTTGCAAAGCGACCATATCCTTTGCCCACCCAACGTACCAGTCTGAAACCGGCCGTGACTAACAACATTGCCTCCACAGCGCAGCCGTTTGGGAGGAGCTGTTTGGTGCTGGGTTCCTAACCAAATTCTTGTTTTCTTCTCTTTTCCTCCTGCCCTTTACCATTCCAACTAACTCCATTCAGAACCGGGGTCGCCTGGCAGAGAAGAGGACGATCCCCTTACCTCCAACCAGGATCCCGAAGAAAGAGCTGACCTCAATTTTCTCACACAGTGACGACAGCGAAGAGAGCGATAAGAGCAATGGTCAACACCCTGAAGTAAAGCAGGAGGAGGATCTCCATATCAGTATCATGAAAAGAAGGTACTTTCCTGCCAGGGGGGTGCATTGTGAGGGCAAAGACAGAGAAAACTGGGCAGCAGGTGACCAGCCTTTGTGGGCCAGTACTGCCCGGGCTGCCCAGGGGAGTCCCCTCCAGGGCCTGAAATTAAAATACAGATGTCACATTCAGCTAAGAAAGAGTTGTTGGGTCCTCTTTACTCGCTCACTCCTGTTTGGGGCGAGTAAGGCTCTGTGTTTTGCACCATGGGCCTTGTGTTTGCACTAAAGGCATCTGTATTTGCAGACTGTAAATTGTATTTCCCGCTCTGCCCAGGATTCTGTGTCTTTGTGCCTGCTGAGACCGACACACTGCATGACCAACAAGTCATCTGTGGGCCTTTTACGTAGCTGTCTGAAAATAGGCAGGGATGTATGGGCCCAAAGTTCTGCTTTTTGTTTTCAATTGTCCCCAGATGCTGATGCAATGTAAACTGGATAATTGAATGTTGGGGAGCAAAGTCTGGGAAGGAGGTAGCAGCAATAGTGGTTGTTATATGTTCTTGATTACAAGTATCAAAGAGCATCGCCGTATCTCACTGATCCTTAGTACCTGTGTAGTCTAAAGGTAGAAGTAATGGAGTTGCAGTAGGCAAAGAGTCACTCAGATTCTGGGTCTTACCTCAGTACTTACGTATTTCGGTCGTGTCTTTCTTGGTACCTTATACATATATCCCGGAATCATGCAGGGTTGAAGGAAGGGAAGGGATTGGCTTGAGTTACATTCTGGTAGCTGTCACCTGGGCTCTCATGTATGGTCTCAGCGGCCATAATATTCAGCTGCAAAATTTTGGGTTCTCTCATCCCTCTGCAAAAATAAGATGTTTAGAAGACGTGTAACTACAGGCAAATAAATACCTAAAGGCGCTGTGTCTCAGCCTCCCTTGCATATCATTGCAGCTCATCTTGATTGTCATCTTCCTCTGATGCAGAAAATCACTCAGATTCTGAGACAAGCCCTATAAAAACAGAGGAGTGGAAACCGAAGGCATGTAATTGCTTTTCTTATGTTTTATGTGTTTCTTGCTCCTGAGTAGATAAGCTCTTTCCCCCCTTGCCTTCCAGCAGATGCTGGTACGTTCAGCAGCCGAGAGCTAGAAAGCAGGGAGACGAAACAGTAACCAGCTCTTCTCATAAAACCTGCCTGTAATTAAAGTGTGGGTTTATCATTGCAGCTGCCCAACAGCCGTGTTCCAGGGTTATCACTTGGAAATGGAAAGGTGTTTGGGGAAGGCGTCCACACTGTGCGTGAGCACAGGAGGCACAGGGAAGAGGGAACCCTCCTAATCAGTTTGGGTAAAATGCCCTTCTTCTCCTGCCCTCTTTAATTATGCTTTTAATTCTGCAAAATTATAGTGCTAGATTGTCTCATTAGGAGGGAGAACAATGTGATAACTATATAATTGATATGCTGGGCTCCCCAAATATAAAGTGCTCTTATCTTAAATCTTTAATTACTGTAATTGCTTTGCCTTGTTTATTAGGAAATGAAGAAAAAATACTTAATAGTTATTAGCCAGTGGTCCCCCAGCTTGCCATTTCTGTGCTCTTCAGTATTTTTCAATCAGTTTGTCTAAAGGTCTCCTGTTTAAGCTTTGTCTTGATGCCTTAGAGAAGTGTGTGATTCTTAACAGGCAGGTGAGACTCTCCCTGCTCTTGTACAGTTGTTCTCCTTCCCATCTGCTTGGGAGCTCTGATGGAGTGTGTGGGGAAAAGCTGGAATAGCTGGGGCAAACTGGGGCCAGCCAGCGCTCCGAGGAGCACAGTAATAACAGAAAAAAAGAGCAGGGAATTCAGCTCTTGGTGCCCAGGCAGGGAACATCTACTGCTCAACTCCCTCAGCATTTCCAGTGTCCTTGCCAACGGGTCCCCAGCCCTCCTGTCCCAAAGAGGGGAAGGACAGGCCATTTCCACCTGCTCGAGAGCAGGGAAGGGAAGGCGACCTGACCCCACTCTTGCACAGCCGTGCCGGAGGGAGCAGGCTCTGGCTCCGTTCCCAGCATCATTAGCAGCCCAGGGAGCGGGGTGGAAGGTGTGATGGGGATGCTCTGGAGACAGCAGCGGCATCGGAAAGGCGAGACAGCTCGCAGACATGACAGCTGGGGCCCGGCAGAGACAGTGCCCCATCTGCTTTCTGGGTTTAATTCACCTGTTGTATCCTCCCCGATTGGTGATGGATTGGGCTGAGGTTTTATTGTCTCCCACTGAGATGAAGAAATAGGTTAAACTGCGATAGCAGGAAAACAAGGTCAGGGCCTGAGCAAACCTGTGTTTTCCTCTTGTACCCCTGGATGGCCCTCGTGCACACCTGCGTGGGCTTCTCATCATAAACACCTGCATTATTGCTTTGAACATTGTTGCCTTTTCTTTTTTCTCCTATTCCCAATTTCCTTTATATTTACTGTTTCCTTCTACTGTTGGCACAAGAGAATGTTTACTGCCACTTTGAGGTCTGGGCATTGGTGAAAAAAAGGCTCTAGGGATTAGAATAGGAGTCGGAAGCTTAGTTTCTTGGCTAGTCCCTCACCCTGGCCTTTGACAGTGATTTCCTCTGTAATCTGAGGCATCCTGGTGGTGGCCTTCAGAGGAGGTCTGAGGAAGAGAAAACCTGCCTCGTGATGTTCTTGCAGTCCTAGAAAGGAGCAGAGACCTGTAACTACCACTGAAGCTAGTGCATTTCAGCGCGTGCCAACTTCTTTCACAACCAAGTCCTTGCAAAACTGTGTCACTTTGCTGTCTTGCCCGCAGGTAATTAAGGAAACCGGGCCTCACACTGAGGGGAGCTTGGCTCATCTGCTTTGAAATCCAGGTGACCCAAGCTTAAAGGTGAATGTTTTCATCTTGTCGTGAGCCCCCTTGAGTCCTCTTTAGCCCGCTTTGCAGGGTGTGCTAAGCAGCCTTTGTGTTGTGCCTCCTGTCTGGAAGACAGAGGGCTTAAAATCTTGTCTCATGTAACCAGAGGCATCTGCTGAGCTTGATACCGTAGCTTGATACCCAGACTGTAAGCATCAGCTCTGGAGATTATTGGGACGGCGCTGCAGAAGAAAATCCTTTTTCTTCTGATCAGATTTCGGGTTCCTGAAAATCTTGCTCATTTACAACGTTACCTTTGCATTGCCTTAATTAGCGTGGTTTGATTAAGTTGTGCTGACTCCCAGTGAGAATGTGTGTCTGGCCGTGAAAAGAGCTTTTCCTATTTGGGGAAAAGAATGAGATCAGTGTAGGGCATTTCTGTACCGATGCACCTGTACGGTTATTTTAGTAATAATAATACTGGCATAAGTGAACTGCTACAAGTGCTACGTAGAGCAGACTCCAGTGAGAAACTTTGCCTTCATGAAGCCTTTTTTCTTTCTTGCAGACTGTTAACTAAGCTGCCTCCCCCCAGCAAGCTAAACTAAAAGTTGTGCCAGTCTGCTTTTCCGTTACTGCTCACGGGTTTATTATCCTAGACCCAAAATACAGCAATGCAGAGGAAGTTTGAGACTACAAATTTCGTAGTTTGGGGAGCATTAATTTCTTTACCCTCATTGGGAGATGCCAAGCGACATTGATAAATGCATTACCTCAGGAGCAGCCTCTGAGCTTTTTCACACTGAGGTTCAGTCTGCCTTTAAGGATCTCCATTATGTTATCCCCAAAATCTCCAAACAGAGGAAAGCCCCTGTAGCCAGAGAATAAGGTTCAGCTTTAACAGCAAGGTCCTCACGCGCTGTTGGATTTCAGCCCAGCATTGTCTTGTGGGTGCATGAATTTAATTTCTATTTTAAAGACCGGCCCTTTTCATTAGTAGAGGAGGGGAGGGAAAGAGAAGAGGAGACATGTAATGACAGCATCTGAGGTTTAACATGTTAGGTTAGGAACTGCTCACGTACAGCTTTGTCTTGAGTCCCCAGCAAAACGTGATGGCCCAGCTAATAATAAAAGGTAATAATACTTAAGCACCTGTTTAAAATGGTGAAAGTTTTTGATCTGACCTGTCTTTGAAGGAACCTCATGGGATATCAATAAACATGTGCACTGGGCTGAGTAATGGGCAGGGTAGGAGCAAATGGACATGTACAGTGAAAATGCCTTTGAAATTAAAAAAAGAGGGTTGGGAGCAAAAGTAGGAGCAGACTGTACAATGAGAGCACACAACAGGCTGGGTTCCTTGCTGGATATTGCTCTGCAATAAAATCCATTTTGAGGAGAAATAACAAAAGTTGTCCTGTAACAGGGTGCCTGTGCACTGAGATTTTGGGAGAACCTCGTATGGCGAGTCCTTCCTCCTTTTTTTATGTCAGTCCCTCCCACACCCCTGAATCTTTGGCTGTGTCAGCAGCGTGATCCCAGTGTAGGATTAGTGTTATTTCAAACAAGAGGACGTGAATTACTCAAGGAATGGTGGAACGCTGTCACCTTGTCCCTATTCACATCTAAACATGGATGGATGGAGTCCAGACAGGGGCAAGTTGCTCTCCCCGTCCCCCGGCATCCCTCACCTCACACACCAGCTCCACAGCCTTCTCCTCACTCAGCGTCCATTTTCTAATGGCGAAATTACTGACCTCCACTAAACCTTAATGGCCAGGGCTGTCAGCCTTTCCTCTGCCTGCCTTTCTAAGTGGAAAGCTATTTCTTCTATCCCGTAAGGCTGCTGCTCTTTGACTCCCTAATTGATTGAAGATCAATCCCAAGCACCCCCACATTATATTTGTCACATGCATCAGCTTGTAATTCGGGGCCATGAGGTCCCAGTGCCTTTTGGGCTGATGTGCAGGGCACACACCACTGCCTTCGCCGTCTTGGCCATTCCTGAAATGCTCCCAAACATCCACCCTGGGATGAGGGCTGTGTGACATCCCCTTTCCTACTGGATTTCATGGCAGGATATGCCACACAACGGTGATTTTCACCTTCTGGCAAAGCCAGAGCGTGTCTGGGGTCTGGGCTAAGCTGACATGGCTCTTCCTGGCCACATACAACTGACAGGAGCCCAGAGACATGGCAGAGCAGGGCTGTGGGCTCCAGCCCTGGATCAGGCTTTTAGATCAGGTTTGGCAGCCCTTCTTCTGATTGCTGTGACAAGAGGAGGAGGGAGGCAGGGCCCCGCTTGTGACTGGAGACATATTTTGTTGCTTTTTGACACTTTCACAGCTTCCACTGGTTATTTTCTGTCAATCTCTTTTCTTCCTCTGCAACCCTTTATTTTTTTTCTTTTCCTTTCTCTTTCCTCCCTCCTTCCCCTTTTTCCTATGAACCATGCACCACTTAATAACAGTCACTGTATTCAATAAATGTATTAAAGATCCCTCTGGGAAGCACAGGCTGGAGCTGGTCCAGAGTGCCAGGAAGCATGTCATTGACCTAATGAGGACATATATTTGAGGGGGAGAGAGAGGGGGAGAAAATGGCTACTTACTTCTCAGGGATGCTGCAGAATAAAATATAATAAACAGCAAAAATTCCTTCTTGCCCAGGAAGGAGATACGAGACCAGAAAGAAAGGTGAAGTGTGAGAATGAAAGCAAATGAAATCGTGACCCACAAGTGCTCTTGGCTGCTCTCTGTATCTCCTTTTGTCTGACCCTTGGAACATTAATTCCATGATGGAGAATAACCCAGATGCCCCAGGTCCAAGTCTCAGTCTCGCTGCAGTCTTAAGGCCATTCTTCCAGCCATCATGTATGAGGTTTCTGGGAGGAGCCCACCCCTGTTCGTTGCCCGCACGGAGCTTCTTGATGTTTGTTGCCTGAAAATAGCAATGCCTGGATAGAGGGAGACTGTGGAAGCTGAGACTGATACACGTGTGTGCCTGAGTGATCCGTGTTTGCAGGTGAGAAGGTGGTACCCAGGCCCTGACCCAGGGGACACTGAATTCCCAGTGACTGTGGTGGTGTTGGGCTGCACCAGTTGAACTGAAATCCTTAGTTCACCCTTTTGCCAGCACTGTCCCTATGGTGTGGTCTTCTGAACCAGAGGATGTGAGGAAACCATGTCAGTATTTTTCCCTTCTCTGTGGCCTTGCCTGTGCTAGAAAATTGAAAGGTACAGACAAACTCCATCCAAAGGAAGTGTGGGAGTAGGAAGGGAGAGTTGTGGGTAGGAGATGGGGCTGTGACGGGTTCTCCTCCTGGCAGTAATGACCTGTTCCTGTAGCTGGATGCTGCCCAGTATCCTCCACGCTGACGTGGCATGTGTACTGGTTTCTGCAGCACACACCTGGGATGGCGGAGCGAGCCCAGGGGAGCCACTGAAAGCAAACTGGCCGTGGTGTAGAAGCTGCAGAATGAGGTTGTTCCTGCCTCGGAGTGACAGGACATCAGGGGGATGCCTGGCTCACGCTGTCGGCCTCTTCCGTGAGGTGTTGAAAGCTTGGAGGGACCACGAGGGTAAAAAAGGAATGACAGGGAAGGAAAAAAACAACTTAAAAATTAAAAACTATCCCAGCTGCTCTCCGTTATTTTGCCAGCTCTGTCACTTTCTTTTCTGGGCTGGATTCTCATTCCAGTACAGCCTCCAGAGATGCCTTGAATAGCCTCAGCCCTTCCTGTTTATATAGGGGTTTTTTTGTTCACGTATATGTATAAGCAATTTCATTCTTCACACAGAGCAGAGCCTGACATTCTAGTCCCCCCTCTCTGAGGTGTCTGTGCAGTGGTTTGTTAATCCTCCCAGCTCCGTGCCCCCCAAACTGCCCTCCCCGTGTAGAGCTGGGCAGGGAACGGTCTCTGGATGTTGCTGGGGGCCCATCTGGTCACTTCTATTGAACATCTTCTGGCTGATCCCACTGTGTCTGAGATTTTGGGTGGGTGCAGAGGTGGGATACACGGTAGGAGCTGTAGAACCTTTCCTTGCCTGGCTGTGGTTTTTATTTCCCCCCCTCCTTTTCTGTTATTAATTTGTAAGGGACTGGCTCCTGCTCACCACTCTTTATACAACCCAAGGACAGGCTTGTGTAGCTGATAGTTTGCAAATTATTAGTAATTTGATTTCAATTGGATGAATAACCCGTTAAAGCAAGACGTACATTAGCCTCAGAAATCTAATTGGTGATAACGGCACAGAGATGTGGAACGAGTGCTTGGTTCTGCTCCCTATCCCTCTCCCCTCCCCCTCCCAAAAAAGATAATTAGGATTTAATTTCATTCTCACCTATTCATTTGTCTAAATATGGGTGTTTAATTATCCATCTCGGCAGATAGATGTCTCTGCCTCTATGTGGATCTGAGCTATTCCTTTGGCATGAGGTTTTCCCTCCCCCTTACTTACAACCCTCTGATGCCATGTTCTTACGCTTTGAAGTTCAGCTGAGCTAAGGCTCATCATGAGCCGTGCCTTCTCCCGACGCCGAGGATCGCTATCTGCAGTCGGTGGCTGCAGCAGACCATGAGAAGTTACATTTTATGAGTTTAACACAGAGACTGAACCCCAAGGGGAGAGCAGGGAGCCCATGCCAGCAGTTCAGAGTCTTGTGCAGGTCATTTCACCCTCCACCTTGTGCCCCCTTTGGTAGTGCTATGGCCAGGAGGAACCTGCCTACTTGCTTCCTTGCTGTTTGGATGGGATATGGACCTTCCCATTGAGGTACAGGGTCTGAGTCCGAGGGCTGGAAGTGATGGCAGTTCCCATTGTGGATGGGAGCTCTTGAATATTAGCTGCACAGGTAAAGGGAATGTTGCAGCACTGCTCTGAGACTCCAGTATGAAGAACACTTTTTACCTGCCAGGTAGGGTTATAGTAGATGGACGTTTGGTAGATGTGAGCTCCTG
This sequence comes from Bartramia longicauda, assembly GCA_028566575.1. Taxonomy (NCBI): domain Eukaryota; kingdom Metazoa; phylum Chordata; class Aves; order Charadriiformes; family Scolopacidae; genus Bartramia; species Bartramia longicauda. The sequence goes on from JAOXNH010000008.1 coordinate 5,520,463, forward strand.
AGCTGAGCATCTGTGGAAACAAGAGTTTCCCATAATTGGTGAGTTTTAGGGTGGGACAGAGGGGTTATTGGTGTGGCAGAATGTGGTGCTCTGTTGCTGTGCATCTTTGTGTGGCCTGAGGGAGCACACACTGGGGTGTAATGGGAGCACAGACGTGGTTCAGAGTGGACCAAGGGGTCCACTGTGGTCCAAGGTGGTCCAAGTTGTCAGGCTCTGGACACTGCTTGGAGGAGATGCATGTTGCCTTCGGAGACAGGTTTTCTGAATGGTAATTTTTTCATCGGGTAAGGGACCGTGGATTTTTAATCAGACAAATATGGCATCTAATCTACATACAGCTCAGGGCCAAACAAACCTTTTCTGTTTTTTTGAGAGTGCTGAAGAACGTTTTATGGACAGAGAAGCAGGAGAAGCACAAGGTTCCTTTTCAGACTTGCAGTTCGATTTCCCGCTGGTCCCATAGAGTTCATTGCTGTGCAGCGTTTGGAGCTCTCCCCACTTCCACTCTGCAGCTGCCAGGATCTGATTTGCACAGTGCAAGGTGCCGAGCTGGAAGTAAAGGGGGTTTATGAAGATTTTGTGTACGTAGGAAATCTCGTATTCTAGGGAAGGGTGTGAAATGAAGCTCACCATCCTCCACTGATTCCACAGGTCCAACCCTTCCAGGCCTGTTGGGCCATAAGGGCTTTGGCTGGCTTGAATTTGGACTCAGATCAGCTTACCTGGAAAGTCCAAATGTGTCCCAGAGTTTGACAAATCTTCAGTTTGTGGAAATTTTACTCACTGCCCCAGTTTGGCCTGTCCTTTCCAGAAGGTTGTCGAATGTCTGAATTTTAACTTTGAAGAACAACTGTTATTGCTATAAGCTCAGCAGCTGGGAAGTACCTATTCCATTTCTATTTGCAAATAAAATGTTGGGAAGATGGAAAGTTAGGACAGGTTTTCTAAAGTGTTTCATGTGAGGAAGAGGAATAGGAAAACTAGGTACATGTGGAACTATTAAGTACAGTTCTGAGCACAGCTTTGTTGGTGAAAGTTTAATATCCACTAAAATCTAACAATCCCCTAAAAGAACTACTCGGAGACCAACCAGTCTCCCCTTTCCGAGCCAGTCTTGCAGGAAGAGCACAAAGGTATGCTGTCACATCAGCAAAACTCGCAGCGGCATCATGTCTTGGGTGTGGAATTATTTCCGTGCTGAGAGTTGCTTCCAGTTGATTTCTGAACCGGGCTGAAGCAGGGGCACCCATTCAGGAAAGCACTTTAACAGGCACTCGAACCTGAGTTAAGTCCCATTGTCTTCACTGGTCATGCTGAAGTGTCTTCTGGCCCAACTCAAAGCACATTCAAATCAGAAGAAACGCTCTTTTTTACTTCCTCAGATTTTAGATTTGTGGGGTTTTTTCTGCATTCTTCAGCTCCAGACTGTTGCTTTTTCTAGGTGAAGACAGAGAGCTGTAGACATACACAAAATACACAAAACTGCATTTGGTCTCTGCTACTTGTAATATTTGCAGGCTCTTCTGCTCAATGCTTTTGGGAACCTACATCTGCAGGAGCTGATTTATACGCACAGCCAGGAACCGGCGTGCTCGCTGGCAGATGCTGGGAGACGGGGGAGTGGGGTTGTGCCGGGACGCTGGCTTGCTTGCCAGTTCGGTCTCAGATGGCTGGGGTTCTCATCCATCACGTTGACGTGGAGAAAGAGTGGTGGTCACAGACCTCCCCTGGGTAGCGGAGGAGATCAGTGCTCCCTGATACCCACTGGAGACACCAGACCACAGAAGGTCAAGCCTTAGCCCCCTGGGTTGGGGTAGATGCTGTCTAGTAGCAAGTCGGGGGGGGAAAGGAAACCAACAAAACCTCCACCTCCTTGGCTGCTCTGTCTTAATTTAGGATATTGTTCATCTAGAATCTGCTCTTCCTGCTTGTCAGCAGGCAGAGTGACAGAATATGTGAAATTAATTTCCGAGGTGGGAAATTGCTAATAATTTATTTACAGCTGGGGTGGGTGTGGAGGAGGGAATACAGTACAGACTTATCTGGGTTTTCTCCATAAAATATCAATGTTTAGCTCTTTCTGCTTCCTCTGAACATGTCCTGTTAGTTGAGACAACGTCCTATGGTCCCTACATCTATTAGGGAGGCTGCAGGCAGCAAAGAGAAGTTCTCTCCCAGCTGTAGAGTTCAGCTGCAGGTCGCTCGTTTGCAGCACCGTGAGCCCAGCTGTGGACACTCAGGACTGCCGTGTGTGTGCAGCGTGGCTTGTCACAGCACCTCACAGCTCAGAAGAAGACAGTAGTTGTGGTGGAGAACTAGGGAGAGCAAGTCTGAGAGGACCACGGGTGGGTTGTCATGACGGAGCAGATCTTCTAAGCGGTAAGAGATGAAGCGTTCAGCGTGTGCCATTGACCTTTCTGTTTGTTTGTTAACAGGATACACACCCACTGGGATTTAAACATCTCCTTCCGAGAGACCTCTTGCAGGTACCATTTTGGGGCACCCTCTTTGTATGGTAGGCTAAGAGTTTATGCTATGTTACTGGCGTATGGATGCTGTTAGATGTAAATGAACATTTCTAACTGTCCGTGCTGTGGGGTTTTTTCCTTTCTCCTTTGCTCCTCTTTCTCCCCTTACCACATACCCTTTCTTTTGTTTTTATTTTGGGGAAATTGTCTTTGGGTGGAAACAGTCTCTTTTGTGCTGGAAGAGAGAATTGATTAGACTTGTAAAGAAAACCCCTTATTGATTTTGATATGTTTACACTGGTTCCTTTTTGGAAGAATGTGAAGTTGGGGTGGCTCAGATCTATTTTGTGACATGAGAGACACGGGAATCTGCATCTCATTTTCAAAAGGGATTCTTGGCACAAAAGGGTCATTGAAAGCCAAAGAGATGCTCCCGAGTTGCTCCGAAGTTGCAGCGTTGTGCTTAACAAACTTAAAGCAGTGTTGAAGTATGAAGTATTGGAGCCAACAGGACTCTGTATTTTGCAATACAAAGTATGAATGGGTTGAACTGCAGCTGCAAAAGTGCAGTGCAAGTGTGTTTACAAGTCAGCTTGGGAAACAGTTGACATTAAAAAAATTACATAGAAGAAATTACAAAGAAATTACATAGAAGTGTGAATTGTGAGAAGGATTGCCAAAGTCTAGTTTCTTGCAGGAGGTGGAAATTCATAAATTGAAGATACTGAGTCACAACCATGAATATCCCTTTGTGAACTCTGGGTCAGTTGATACCCTGAGCGTCGTGCATTCTCTTTATGTGTTGCTAGTAGTCATAAACTTTTCTAATTCTTTAAAAATATAGCTGCAGAAATTTGCCTCTGTGCTAGAAAAAAAAAGAAGTGGAATTTAAAAATTTCTCTTCTATACTCAGTTGCCACATCAGAGTGAAATGGTTGAGCCTGGCAGGTGCTGCTTGTTTTCTGAAACAACAAAAAATCAGTCTGTGCAGCTGTGAGCTTCTTGGAGAACACATGAGAAAAGGAGGTGGATAGGGTGTAGAACAATCCAGAATCTGGTTCTGTGTGTGCTTCGTACACATGTGGGTACTGTAGGAATCGGGATCTGGTCCATTGGATCTGCTTGCAAAGAGCAGTCCACTAATAACTGTTTTGTTTTGCTAAAAGTAGTTTCTGATGGTTTGTCTAAACTTCTTGTTCAGTTAGAGATTTAAGAACAGTAGGAAAATATTACTACTGCTCCTTGTGGAAGTGCCCGCTGCGTGTTAGACGCTTCACAAACATTTAAGAAACAATTCATACTCTGTGGAGATCAGATTGTCTGGACAAGGGAGTGCAAATAATTTAATCTGATGACTTTTGTGACAGGACTTAATGTGTATAAGACTGAGTGCAGCAACTGTAGTGTTTACTCAGGAGAAGATTGTTTAAGAGCTTTAGAGGGACATACCTGTCAGTATTGCAGCTGCTGGGGGCCTTTCTCTCTTTTATCTGCAAGCCTCAGAATGTTTTCCAAATGTAAGCGTCCGTTACAGGAGCTGAGGGTGTTAGAAATTCCTTCCATCTCCACCACGTCCCCTTCAAACGCTGCGTGAACAAGTTCTGTCTGCTCCCAAAACCTGTGGCACGAGAGTGAAAGTGGGCAGCAGAGAAGGGAAGGACATCTAGGCTGGTATCAAAGCAAGCACAGGCTTTGGCCCTGAAGCATAAAACCCTGTAATTCCTAAAATTTGTGATGTTAAGAGTACAGCACCCCACCCTGATCAGAAAGCATCTAGAAGCCAGTCTGGAAGGCACATCTCACCCAGCACTCCTTGTAGGAGAGGTCAAACCTGATTTTCTTAAAAAAAAAAAACAACTAAAAAATTACCCCCCCAAAAAAACCCAACTGCAGTACATTGTCACCACTGTGGTTTGTGGTCCATCATCTGCTTCAGAGATAAAGAA
>JAOXNH010000008.1:5532041-5542044 GCA_028566575.1 Bartramia longicauda
AGGCCTGTCTGACAGGTTCTCAAACCCAGAAGCCCCACCTGCATTACTGCAGACAGGAGGGGAAATCTGAGGCTAAAATGTCTAGCATGGGCACCCCCCTTGGCCAGTGCTTGGTGGCACCTCCGTGGATGGACACGTGTCAAAACTGACTGTCAGGATAAGGTGTTGGTAATGATTGTCAGGGTTTGCTCTTCATTTGGGTGCTTTATCTCTTCCCCATCTCCAGTCCAACATCAATGTGGTGTCGTTCCATCTTATTTTTATTTATGGGCTTGCGGGGAGCCGAATGACAAAGCAGGATTACAATAAAAACATCTCTAGACTTATTTCCACCTAATTTTGGAGTTGCCAGCTCTACTGATCATTTTTATGAACTGCCATGAGCATTAATGAAATTTCATGAGCATTTTGCATGGGACATTGCAGGATGATATTTTTTTTTCAAGATAACTCTGCAGGAAGAATTAGGGCTGTGTTGCCCATGGTTGGGGTTGGGATTTTCAGGCCTTTCAGCTCCCTCTGGTTGGTAAAACTCGTTTAACCCTCCCTGTTTCCTCTTTTCCCTTCCCTTTTCTTTTCCCTTTCCTTCCCTTTTAGCCTGTGTCTGATGGGTGGCATCTCATCAGAAGGTGGGAGATACTGGGAGGCAGAAGTGAGGTTTTGGTAAATTGTTGTCAAGATCTATCAAGGCTGATGTCTAAGGACAGAGAGAGACTGAGAGGGTTTTTTTTTATCAACAATGAAGTTTTAAAAGGCAGCCAAAAGACTGAGCAATAAAAATATCACCGGGGAGGCCAAGGAGTGAGAGACAGCTCTGCCCTGAGCTTTGCCTGCTGGAAATGATGCTTCTGGCTTCCCTCTGGAGCGTGGAAATCTCCTGGGGTACAGCTCACTCCCGTGGCACTGGAGGTAGGTGGGAACCTTTCCATAAATTCATCAGACCCCAAGCTGGATTCCTGAATGACAGTTCAGCACGTCAAAGTGTTGGCTACAAATGTCAGTCACCAGGTAGATGCAGGGTCTGGGTTTTTTGCAGCCAATGGAGATGTTAGAGATGAACTCAGGAAATAAGGAGAGGGAGCTGGAAAGCGCATCTGAAGGTCACTTGCCTCCAGCAGGTTGCCACGGTGGCAGGTGCAGAGGCTTCCCAGCTTTTCCAGAGAGGTCCTGGAGTATGAGAGGTGGGATGGGGCGAGGCAGGAAGGCACAGGAAGGGATGGAGGGGGGAGGCAGCCCCTCTGCTCCCCAGAGCTGCACATCCACATGCCCGCTTCCATCCAGCTTCTTTGCCTGGGGCTGCTCTGCCTGTCTCTGATGGAGAAGTGACACAGCCTGTCAGCGGGTCATGCTGCCTATTGTTTAACAGCGAAACAAACTCTGCTGCTCCCCCTTGCACACACACACACACACACACCCCCACATCCCCCCCAGCCCCATCCACTTCTATTATTCGTCACCTGATCGGAGCCTTCAAATCCTTGACCCAAATCCTCCGGTGCCCAGCTTTAGGTCTTATCCTGCTGGGGCTGTTCTGTCACCGTCGACCCGAGAGGAGAGGTATTGGCTGGGCGCTGGGCGATTAGGGAGATGCTGCTGGATGGTTTGAGCTGTGCAAGGTGATAAGCAGGAGCGAGGGAGGAGGGGAAGAAGAGCCCTTGATCGCTCTGAGCTGCCAGCTTTCCCTGATCCCCATCCCTTCTCTCTTTTCTGCTGACTCAGTGACCCCAGTTTTACTGCCTGCCAGTGTCAGAGACAGTGACCTTGCCTGTCTGCTCAAGGACCTCTGGCACTCAAAGGCCATGCTAGGGCAAACCGAGAGATGCTGAGGAGAAAGTTATTTTGCAGAATTTCGTATCCCAAGCTGACTCTCAGCTCTGCTGGGCTGGAAGATGGTTAATCCTGCGCTGATGTGGTGCTGTGCGGCAGGGTGGGCATCTCCTGAAATGTGCTTTTTTTTTTTTTCTGCCTGGGTAGACAGGTTTACATACCAGTAAGGAAGAAGCTGAGAGGATTTCTCAGCTCTCGGGAATAAACAGATTATTTTACTCCCAGGGCACTCGATTCATTGCGGTTGGGGTTCTGAGACGGAGGGTCTCTGTTTGCTTCCTTGGTGGGCAGAGACATGGGTCACGCGTTTTTTTTCCACTCTGAGCCACCACTATTAACTGGGAGTGCGAGAGGGTGATTTCCTGACAGGTTCTGTGCAGGAGGTCAGACGAGGTAGATAGAAGGGTCCCTTCTGGGGCTTAAAATCAATGAAGCTGTGATTAAATGGCCCACAGAGGCTGGACATTGGAGGTTAAGGGAAAAGGAGTGATATTGGTGGCATTTGCTGTGGGAGCCACAGTCAGGTATTTCCCTTGTGGCACCCCAGTGGCCAGCAGTCCCCAGGTCACGTTGCCCCTTGGGGGTCCTTCTGAGGAGCCCCACATTCTCCTGTGCATCGCAGGGAGACAGAAGGTGGATATTTTAGTTTTTCAAGGGCTGGGCTGGAGCACGTGTGTTTCTTTGGAAATCGGTTGTTTTGGTTTGGGTTTAAAAAAAAAAGCCAACTAAAAAATGGGAGAGCCTTTGAGTGGCTGTTTTACCCCAATCCTGACGTTACAGAGCTGTGCTGTTACATAAGGCTGTTTCTCGGCCCTGTAATGATGCAACAGTATTTATAGACCAATCTGGGTTTTCCTTTAATGGCTTCCATAAAAAGCTCATTATTCCCTTCGCACAGTCACTGGCTGATTTACATGCTTGTCCTGTCCCTGGGCGTATGCTCCAGTTTGGGTAGCCCCGAGCGACACTCGCTCTGTCTGCTCCTCGCTAAACGGCTGTGACACAGTCGGGCTGTGACACCGCTCCCATCCTGACACCAGAAACTCATCTTTTGGGGAGATGATGAGGAAAGGGGAGAGGAGGTCGACAGAGGAGGAAAAAATAGCTTGTGTTTCTGCAGATTCTGGCAATATTGCCATCTCCTTGGAGCTGCAAAGTGTCCGTCATTCCTGGGGGATGGACCTGGCCAGGATGGGAATGGGCCTGGCGCGAATGGGTGCGTGTGGGATGTGGGAGGGAGTGACTGCAGAGTAAACAGACCCCCTGGATCTGTTCCCTGAGCCAGGGGTACCACCAAAATCTCCTCTCGAACCAGCCTTGCATCTGGTCAGGCTGAGCGTGAGGAAGGAAAAGAAACCCCGAGCGCATTCCTCGGAGCGACAGGGAAGGGTTTGTGGGGAGGATGGGTGGGCACACACCTGCCCTGATCTCTGCTTCCCCTGCCTTCATCGATGTCCTTGCGGCTTTTCCCCTGCAAGCCCTGACATTCCTCCTTTTGCATATTGGATATTTTTTTTCTTTATTGTAGGGAGGGGCAGAGGGTCGGGACAGTTTTATGGCAACTGTATTGATCGGTAAAATTTAATATAATCCCTGCACTTACTGTGTGATCGTTAAGGGGCTGGAGAGCCAGTGAAACATATTTAAAAAGAAATATTTTTCACTTTTATTCCCTCACATGCTACTTTCCCGAGTCTCTCTCCTCTTCCAAACCTGGCATCAGTCTCCTGCTTTGCATCCCTTCAAAGTCAGTCATATGCTTTTGACTGGCTTTTCCCAGTTTGCCTTTGATTTGATTAAGTATTAGGAAAAGATTTACCCAGTCTGGCCCGGTGCTAGGTTCATTCACCATTTCCTCAGCTGACTGTCTTGCAGTTTCTGAATCTATGCAATTTTGTGTCTACTGAGAATATCACTCCCTCTTTTTTTAATCCCAGCTCTATCTGGAACTCCTATTGCTGAAGTGCCAGGTTGTCTCTTGTTGGCTGGTGCCTCCCGCTCACACGGTGCCCTGTGCATCTCCATGTGGATGGATAAGAGCAGCACATAGGGATTAATGGATGGGCCAGCGAAGCCTGGGCAGGAAATCGGAGCAGAAAAAGGAGAGTTTGAGTTTTAAACTTGTGCTGGATACCCTGATCACTGGAGGAGCTTTTTTGGGGGCACTGCTGAGCGGTGCTGCCCCGCAGGTGAAACACCTCCTCTGCAGAGCGACACACACTTTTTGTGTGCCTGATATCCGGCACTGGAAGGTTCCTGTGTGTGTTCCTGCAGCTTGGAGCATGGGCAAACCCTGTCTGCCAGCGGGATGGACAGTCTCTGGGAGACACTCAGGGCTCATTCTGGCTCGCCCCATCAGGAGGACAGGGCATGGCGTTTGTAGGGAGGTTCCTGTTACTCTTCCCTCCTGATTTCAGAGAGGGCTGCAGCCATTATTGAAAATTATTTAATTTTTGACCAATTTTTCTCCTTCCCCTCTCCCTCCCCCTCTTTGCAGTCACTCTGAGCAGCGTGTTGCGAGAATCACCAGACCCTGCGGGCGCCTGGCTGCCTCCGCTAGATGCGGAGACTCTGACACTGATTTATATTTTGGTTAATTGTCTCCATCCATTAGTCTCCTCATCCTTCTCCTTGTTAAAGATGCAGTTGCTGCTAATGTCTGTAAATGAAACACATTTAAAAGGCATTGCTCCCAGTCTGAATCCGGCTTGGGTTAACGATCGCTGGAAGCTGCCACCTCCCGAGGACCTCGAGGGTGGTATGTCTCCATGCAGGTGTCCTACAGGCATTTGTCAGCCCCTCATGGGGCCAAGGGACTGAGGTGTCTGCCCCATTTGTCTCATCCCCTCTGTAAGTCACTGAATGTGCTGGCAGGGCTGGCTCCAGAACCGGGCTGGGAAGATGGCTCTCAGCAGGTGGAAGGAACTGGTTTGCCGGGACCATTTGAGATTGAGGAGAGATGACTGGAGTGAGGGTCCAAATGCTGGTCAGCATGAGGACCAGGGGACAAGAGAGGAGCAGAAGGGACCTTGGAGCAATAGCTGCTGGCTTCAGACGCTGCCAGTCAGAGGTTTATGGTGCAGATGTTGCTCAAAACCCAATTATTGTTCCCAGAAGTCAGTCACACGGGATTGCTGCATGTCTGCTTACCACAGCCTCCCCGAAAGGGCTTGCTCCTAATTCATTTATACAACCCAAGGGACAGCCACGCTTAGCAAATGTGACAGTTCAGTGGCAGTTCCCATCACAGACCTCTCCTTCCTCGAGCACGGGTTGTGGCTCATTAGCTGGACTAGATGACGATGCTCACGCAGTGTGTGCGGTGGTGGTACCACTGGTTGGGTTTTTGACCTGCAGGTGCTTCTCTGCAGACTCCCCAGATGAGTCCCTGGGTTACTGTGGCACCTTGTCCCAAACAGACACCTTCTGTCGGGGTGACAGTCGTTGAGGTGGCCGTCTGTCCCCTCGGGTGCCGTTTCCCGTAAGCAGCGCAGCTATCAGATGACCACTGGTGGACCATTATACTGCCATTACAGAAAGTCTCATCAGAACAACCAGCTTTGGGGCAGACGGAGGACCAGTTAGTTCCATTAAACATAGACAGGGCAGCAATCAAAGCATTCGTAGAGAACATTAGCAATGTTATTTTTTTCCTTCCCGTGGTAATTTTTGCAGCCGTTAGTTATTAGTGCGTCTCATTGCTGCTTTGCAGAGCAGGCTCCTCCTATCAATGTTGGGATGTGACAGGGAGGCTTAGGCTGTCAGCTCTGGGCTGTACCTGGGCTGCACAGTTATCTGTCTTGTCCTGACTACACTCCCGGAGTCCTACACCCTGATTCATTGGGTTTGGGATGAGGAAGACTTCTTTTGTTGTTTCCCAGACCCAGCATGGAACCTGCAGCATATGCCTCCTGTGCTGTGCTCCCGTGTTGCTGGTGTGACAGGTCAAGTGTCCAGTGTTTTCAGAAATACTCTCCAAGGTCAGGTGGCCCTTTGGTGGGAGAGCAGCTTTCATTTCATATTACAGCCAGGAAAAGGAGGCGTTTGGACTTGGCCCTTTAAAGCTTTGTGGTTGCTGCTTGCTCCGTGCACGGCCTGGCTCATGGTGTGCTGGTGAGCTGCTCGGCTGGCTGTGGCTCAGGCAGAACCCTTATCACAGCCTTCCTGCATTCCTAGTACATGGAGCTGTTGCTCCTGTGCCCTCTTTTCATTAGGATTTGAAAATTGCCCAAGCTGTAATAATATCCAGCCACTTCTCCGACTGTTGCTTTTGGCAGCAAGACAGAACCTCGTGGTAGAATGGGAATGGGAATGCTGTCAGATGGGAAGCAGCTTGGAGAAGCTTAGGATGTTCTTTCCAGTGGATGAATGGGCAAGGCAAAGGGAGGTTGGTGGGATGGTTACTTCTCTGATGCTATGTGGAGCACAGTAATAAACAGGCTCGTACACATCACCGCTGCCAGCTTTACTCCTTGTTGAAGTGTCCTCCTTACAAGGCCACGTTCATGACAAGGTCCGTGCCATTGCAGCTTGAGGGAGGGCTACGGTGCTGTTGGGAAGCCACCACCTTTCCCTTATTTCTTGGTGTGAGGGCTTTCTTTGTGAAGATGGGATCTCACTCTGTTATCAGCAGCCATCAAACACCTTTTTGCCACGTGAGATCCTCATCTTTTTTTAACATTTTATTCCTCTCCACAGCTGCTAAGTATGATGTTGCAAAATCAGGATGATGGATTCAAATAGAGAGTGAGCAGCAGTGCATCAGCTGTAACTGAAACAACATGACTTTATCTTTACTAGACGTGTTTAGATTCACTCTTCAGATAAAGGACAGCACAGATTTTAGCATTCTGGACTGAGGTTAAATGTGTATGGGGTTTGAAATTCAGACTCAAAAATCTTGTAGCGCTGCAAGTTCTTTTGTAAAACTTTGTCTAGCAAAATAGCAGAAATACCTGAAAAACACGTCTTGTGATCAGAGCTTCCATCATTCTGAGCCAGATATCAGAAGAAAGGTCTTACGAGGCTGTCAGTAACACTGAGTCACTTCCCAGTTTGAAAGCAAATCTGGACGTGGCCAACCAGCCTCGTGCCCTCTGGAATCCCTGACATGAGATCTCAATTTTCTACCCTTTATTTTACTGCAAGAGCAAAACTTGCTGCTCTGAGGTGGAAGTGCCCAGACAGTGATGCCTCAGAACATGTTCCCCTGCTGCTTGGAAACACACCTGCATTACTGCAGGTCCCCAAACCATTAATTACCAAACCCCATGCAAACTGAATGTTGCCATGGCAACCTGCAGCCCTACAGAAGGCTATTTGTCTCCTCCTTGACCTTTCAGGAGATCTGTATCTTGCTCGAGCCCCCTTCTCTAATCCGGTTTTTAAAATATAATATTATGCTACTGGAAGGGATCAGACCTTTAATCTGATTGTGTGTGCATGTGTCAGTGCATGGGTGAGGGGGTGCCTGCATTAACAGGCACCCGGCGGCGGCTCAGAGACAAGACAAAGGAAAAGCAGAGTGTGACTGTGCCCTGCTGGGGCTGCAAGTGAGCACCTGGCTGGAATTATTGGCTTGGGCACACAGATGGGGGAATCCTCTCCACGGGAAGGACCAGCCCTCTCCAATCCCTTAACGCCAGCTTCTTCCCACTGAGAGTTGTGCTCTTGCTGATGAGGATTTAGGAGAGGATGCTATTGCACCCGTTTTGGTTTCAAGGCCAGGTTGGATGGGGCTTGGAGCAACCTGGTCTGGTGGGAGGTGTCCCTGTGCATGGCAGGGGATTGGAACTACATGATCTTGAAGGTCCCTTCCAACCCAAACCATTCTATGATTCTACGAATCCCTCCCAGTGATCCCAGGAAAGAACCAGTTGCATTAGTCACAGCCCAGGCAGTCAAGTTTTAGGCATTGCTACCTGTATGTTGTGCCCAAAGTGCATCTTCTGGATCTCGACCCAAGGTGGATGTGGTTAGGGTTGGTGCCAGTGACTGTGATTTGGCTGAGGTGTTCCCTCAGGGCTGGGGGTAAGTTGGGGTCCTGGGCAGGACTGAGCTGTGAAGGAGTTTGCCCAGGCTGGATTTATAACCCATGTTTTGCAACTTTTGGTCTATGGACCAAGCAGATCTCCCAATGCCTGTGGCAATGCTATGTCTTTTGTCCTCCTGCTGGGCCACCCAGCCACGGACAATGGGATTTCAGGGTTGGGAGGGCAGTTGTGGTGTGGCAGTCCCAGGCAGTGAGTGTGGAAAAGCTGGGTAATTCCTGAAAATTGCTGGCAGCTGGGCAGAGCCCTTCTTCCTGGCTAAAGCTCTTGAGTAACTGGTGGAGTACCTGAAGAACTGAGGCTCAGTTAAAAATTAAAGTTTCACTAGCTTTATTAAATGGTACTGGAATGATAGCAGTTTGTTGGACTTTGCTCTGTGGAGCTTCAGGAGGGTCTCTTGTAAAAATGGTGTTTGTTGAGTATCTCACGCAGTCCTGGGTAAGGTGGAGGTGGCAGAGTTGTCAACATGCAGATCCAAAGCTGGTCTTTCATTCTGTTGGTCCAACATGGTGGTAGAAAGTCCTCTGTGGTCTCAGCAGAGCCTTACACGAGTATGTCCCTTATTAGAGAGCCCCCACCATCACCAGAGCCCAGTTGCAGCCCTGTGGAGCTGTGTTTGCTGGCCAGCTTGGCCTATGGTATTTTAAAAATGTTTAAATGCTTCACCTACACAGAAAGGTATCTCCATTTTTCATGAGAAGCTCTGGTTACCATTCACTCTCTTTTCTCAAACTTAGGCTGAGCCCCAGCTATAAGGTGCCTCCCGTTGTGCCAGGGGTAGAACAAGCCCAGAACAAAAAGGCAATCTCTGCTTCAAACCTCCCTGCACTAAGGGAAAAGGGACTGCTCCTGGGGACAGTTTGATGTGTTAAAAGCTGTCTGAGCCTGTTTGTCTTATCTCTGCTCTGTCTTTCCTTTCCTCTCAATGTCACCTTGGTGTTCAGTTTGCCTTCTGCAAAGGTATTCCCGCAAAGTCATGTTTTCCTGGGATCCTGCCTAATTGCGTGGGTAGAGCGAGTTGAATTCAAAGTGTAGAGTGTTCTGTCGGCGCCGCGGTACCTGCTCCTGTGTGGAGTTAGGACTTGCTAACACACCTTTGCATACCATGATGGTTTTAAGGCCATGGAAAATCTCCTAAACCCACAAGATTGTTGGAGAAGAATAATATAATTTCTGGCGTGGTAATGCTTCCTTCCACTGGTTTTAGTTTATGGTGGATATACCGTAGCGTTCCGCACTCTTTGCGTTTCGGAGAATCGAGTCATGTTAAGGAGTTGCTGTGCTCTGTTCCAGGAGGAGAGGTAGCTGCATTTTACTGGTGGATAAAACAATTCCTTCCCGTAGCTCTCTTAACGTGTTTACGTATCGGAGGTGCTTTGGGCTCGATTGGGATGCAAGACACTCCGCAAATGCAAAGATGTAATTATCCCATTTTTCTCTTCCTACTCCCTGCCTTTCTCCCTCTGCTCTTCGGGCTCATCTCCTCCGCCCTTTCCTGAGCATTGTGCTGATGGCAGCGTTTATCTGCATTTGTCCTCTGTCCCTGACATCCAGTTATTGATTGGCATGATTAAAAAGAACTGATAATCACTTCACATTAATCCCATAAATGACTTAAGACACCAAAATATTTGCATAATGCATCTTAAAGGTGGCAGCTAAAAGAGGATAAGACCCAAAACTGCTTGGCACAGGAGAAATGGGCTTCCCACTCACCTGTGGGCTTGCTTAAGTAATTAGCCTTCTGCTTGCATAAGGAGGAATCTGAACTGGTTTAGCGGAGGAAGATGCAATGGGTGCTCAAAGGCTTTGAGATCCGAGCATCCTATCTCCTTGCTGAGACCGGAGGCGGGGGGAGCGCGGGGGGGAGCAGCAGGGAACGGCGGCTGCTGAAATGAGAGTCTGTTTTTGTCTGCTACATCTTGCGAAAATCTGGAGCCAGACGCCCGCTGAAAGTACCTCTGTCTAAAGACTTTCTGTCATAAACTTATCTGATTAGCAGAGAGCTAGACGAGAGATTAGCCCCTGCTCCTGCACCAGGGATGGGCGCTGGGGAGCATCTGAGCAGATCCGCTCCTGTCGCCAGCCCCGAGAGCCTGGAGCTGGGGGTGCAGCAGGTGGGGAGG
>JAOXNH010000008.1:5546405-5556795 GCA_028566575.1 Bartramia longicauda
CAGGAATGGGCTGAAACTAATGGAAAAGAAAGGGTATATTTAATTTTGGGGCTTTTATGAGTTCTGGGACATGGGTGAGACTAGAGTCAGGATTCAAGGTAGAGCTGGGCTGATGTTCAGGTCAGAAGGGGCTGAAGAGACTGATGTGTTGCTGGAACATATTAAGCTTTTGGTTGGAAGACCATCACTGATATTAATACCCTTGGAAGGCCTATGGTTAATTTTGAAGTGAAAACAGGTCACTTCAATGGTGGTTATATTTGGGAACAGAGAGCCTGAAGAGCTTAGTTTGGCACAACAGAAGCTGAAAGACTTAGAAAATAACTGGGTCCTGAAAGACTAGGGTAGGGTTTGGCCCTGACTTGAAGAGGATGTAATAACCCACCTTGGTGAATATAACAACCCGTGGTGGTGGGTGCTACCTGTTTGGAACAATAATCCTAGAGGAGGTGCAGTCCTAGGGCTTGGGGTAGCCGGGACAAAAGAAGTTATTTTGGATCTTGTGAGGCCCAAAGAGCTAGGAAGAGTCTGGAGTCATCAAAACCAACTGGCTGTGCTGCCTGCTGCATTGCTAAGGTGTGATTAAGACCAGTGACTGTGACGTGTTGGCAAGTTTAGCATCTACAGAAATGTGGGCTAGCAAATCTGAGAGCTACAAAGCTTTGAAAATACACTTACAAAAAATGGAAAGGCTTATTGCTGGTCTACAGTGCTAAAGGGGAAAGGGAGGTGGTAACGTTGCCAGCAGGTAAAGTTCCATCAGAAATTGTTAGACAAGATGCATAATGACTTCCACCAGTTTTTGGAGTACGTTGTAGAGGGGCATGAGTCAGACGAGGCACAAACAGGCAAATTTGCCCAAGACCATAAAGCCAACTATGAGAGAACAACAGAGCTCACTTTCCTGTCTTGTCTTCCCTAACTTCTCTGCCGGGCCTGTGCGGTGTTGTTCGGCTGTGACAGTGTGGGATGGATGTGGATTATAGCCTACTTCCAGGGATTCAGCGTATGAGAGGTTTGGGGGTGGGTGGTGTCCCCCCCTGCTAGTGTGTGTGCTGAAGCAAGACGCCTAGATAAGAACAGCTGACAGCTTAACTCGTGCTTGAAGTGTCCCCTGATACTGGACCTTTAAAGGAAATAAAGAATACCACCAGCAAAAATCTACAAAAAAGGCAAAAATCTGCTCCAGCCAGTGCTTCTCAGTCATCTGGAGCCCCAGAACTGGCAGGGAGAACTGAGGCTTTTGCAGCGACAGCAGAAGTAGGTGGCCGAGAGGTGTGTACTGATAAAATCTAATTGCCCTATCGATTGGCTCCGGAGCCACCGTCAGCTGCGGTAATGATTGAGATATTCCTACGTGTTTGATGCACGTTAGCTGTATCTCACCGCTCTGGGCCCACTGGGGACCTTAAGGTATTACAGAGATCTCTTAATCACGGAGCAAACTTGCGTGTGTTGGGCCAGCTCTGCAGCACCACAGATTTATTACAATTACCACTGAGGCACTTGGATTTCCTTAGCTCCCAGGGGGGTCCTGGTTTTCGGGAAGAGCTGCCCTGTTTGTAACTCTGAATTCTGAACTGGCCGAGGAGATCCATCTCACTGGTTTAGGATTTTACCATCTGCACCCTCTCGTAGTGTTCTTCCTTGCTCCTCATCTGGGTTGAATGGTGACAGTATCGTGTCCTCGGGTTTTAAGAGCAGTGAACTTCTGCTTTCTCTGCATCTCTTTGTGACTGGGAGTGGAGGTGCTTGGCCTTGCAAAATAGCACTGGTTTCCACAGTCCCTGGATAGATGTCTGTTGGCCAAATGGTTGTGCAAATCTCAAGTGTTTGTTGTTCCCAACATGGATTGAAAGGGCAGTAAATTCTTTAGGAGGACCAGAGGATGTAGTGCAAAGGGAGGGCACTCTCCTCTCTGCCAGCTCTGCTGCTCTTCACTGACCAAAATGATAGCCAGCTCCTCTTCTGAAATACAGGGTTTGTCTACGCTGGGTTTATGGCTACACTGGGTTTATGTCTACACTGGGTTTATATCCAGCTGCTAGGTTTAATCTCCTCCTACTTCTCTGGCCAGTGCTGGACATCTTTGAATTTTTTTTTATTTAATTTTTTTTAAAGCTGGAGCCAGCTAATCCAGCTGCTGAGGGGTAAGGTTGGCTTTTGGGCAGAGAGATACTCCCTTTGCAGAGAGCAGATGTGAGATACTTCTCCAAAGTGCTGACAGTCTGCAGGACTGCATTTGGGGGGAACATATGTAGAACCTACCTGGAAAACCAGGCTTTGGTGATGCCCAGAGCTCCCAGGGCAGTTTACCAAAGAGATGTGAATGGTCTCTCCTCTCTTCACCCCATGGACTTGATTTTCTGCTGTGTCCTTCCCTGCTGGTGGCATTCTGTGGTGGAAAATGCCGGAGAATGTGTTGCTTGGTGCTAATTAAATTGCAGTCACGATGGGGATATAATACGGCAAATGGAGGAAGAAAGGAAAAGTAGGTATAACAGGGTCTGTAGTTCCTCGGGAGCGTACGGAGGCAGGCTGCGTTGGGGAGATTTAGTAAGAGGCTTAACAACATCTGCAAAGGTAGAGCAAGTCTGCTCAGCTGCCTCGGGGGGAGCCTGCGTGTGGGAGGGGAGGGCAGGCGATGAGCCTAATGAGAATATAAAAGTCGTTTCCAAATGGATCAGATAAAGGCGAGGCAGCAGACAGGGTACAGCACTGGCACTACAGAGGGGCTTACCTTGAGAGCGGATGATGGCACAAGGCGCTTTTAATCTTAATTGAGAGAGAGAGAGACACACACACACAAGGATGAGCAGAGCCAGGGCTGCTCGACAAAGGCACAGTAGCAAAGCTGACGGTTTGCACATCAAACACGGATTTAGAGCCCCTTTAAGCAGCTAGTGGTGTGGCTGTAAACAAGTCCAATCCCCTCTATCCAGTTTGGCTAATGCGGTCTGCCGGGGCGAGCCCGGGGTGGGGAGGACACAGGAGGCCTCGCGGGGCTCCATGGCTCAGAGAGAAAGTGTGGCTCCTTCTCCCTTGTCTCTGTGCTTTGGCCGCTGCTTTAGGTTTCAAAAAAACATTCTGTGATAGAGTCTTGGTCCCAAAGCCCTAAATAATTTCTCTCCTGCAAAAAATCCTCTTAATTTCTCCTCTTTCTCTCCTCAAATACCCTCTGTTCTGCAGCGCCAGATTTCATGACTTCCCAGTTGCAGTAGGACTGTTTGCGTGGATAGAAGTGGAGAGATCAGGCTCACTGGTGCTAGAGGAAGGTGGGTACATCTTCCCTCTCCTCCCTCTGCCCCTCGTGATTAGAGGGAGCTGGCTTGATGTCTGAATATTGTCTGAGAGAGGGCACTTAAAGGAGACATGGCAGAACATCAGGTCTCACCCCAAACAGCAAACGATTTGCTATGGTTCTGCGTATAATATTTGGGACTGTGCATGGATTAAAGATCCCTTCCCCAGTGATGAGAGGCTGCTTTGGCTGGGGTGTGGGAAGCAGCAGGCAGGCAGCTTTTTAATGTTGCAGAGCTCCCTGAGAGCTTGGGCTTTTTCTAAGGGTTGTTGGTCAATGTGATGGAGATGGCAAACCTCGAGAGCCTTGTCCTCAGTGACCAGTGTAGTTGCTTGTTAACCTGCAACGATTCCTGCGGAGACCCCACATGATAGGGAGAACGTGACATCTGTGTCCCTTGAGGAGTCCCACTTTATGGCCTGGAAAAGCACATTGGTGTTCATCTGCATGTCAAAAACACCCTGAAAAGAAGAGATATCTCTTTTCTCTCTGCGAGTTTATTTGTTCTTCTGTATTAACTCTCCTGTCTCATCTTTCCACTTGATGCTGTGTTGACTAAGCGAGGGAGAAGGAGAGATTTCAGGAGTGAACTGTAAACAAATTCACATTTAAAAGTTGGTCTTGGAATTTTTATTGACAAGGTGGTGCTGGTAGCTCACACATGGATCTGTAGCTGATGGAACTGGTTGTCTCAGGTTCTTCAGGCCTGTCCCTCAACTCTGTGTGCCTGCCACGGAAGGCTTTCCAGTGACTTTGTTTGGCTTTGCTCTGAGACCTAGAGCTTTCCTTTGCTAAGGAGGAGTTAATATTGGGGGTGAAAAAGAATTGGGATCAGGGATGTTACAGCTAATGGTTAGAGACAGAATCACAGTGAACGGCTGTTTTCCGAGCGTGTGATAATGAGCTGGGATGCAGACATGTTTTCATTTAACAAAGCCAAACAACAACAAAAAAAGCAGAAGCCTATATTGAACTGCTGCCTTAAATTGAGCAGAAAATCAGCACCAAACGGGCATCTAGGAGTTGTAAACCCAGCCACCTTTGTGTACGTGTTTTACCATGAAGGACAGTTGTTCACCGAGGCAACGTGAAGGTCTAGGCTCTGTCAGTGCCATTCATCCTCTTGGCTTAGATCTGCAGGACTGTCCTTTCTTCGTGCTCTATTTAAGTTCATTTTTATTTCTTCTGGAAAGCCTTGTGGGCTTTATTCTTGGCTTTGTCACTGCAGGAGGAAAAGGAGCCCAGGCAGTTTAGTGCCCTCTTCTTGGAGTTCAATAAACCTTGCTCTTGGCAGGGATTTGAATCCTGCGCCTGGCAGGAGGGTTCTTGCAGGATGGCTTCAAACACCTCTGGGAAGGTCAGGGATGTGTCTCGAGGTGTATCTCCCTTGCCTGCAGGAAGGGACTGCTGCAGGGCTCACCATGGCAGCTTAAACAGCTTGGCCTCCTCTGTGCCTGGCATGAACAGGGCAGCCTGATGGACAATGAGTCCATCACCCTCTGTCAGAGCCACCAAACTCATGGCCGCTACGTGTCGCAGCTTTGAAACGGAAACAAACACTGACTCTTTCTTCCTTTCCTTGCAGCTCTAGAAAGAGCAAGATTATCCTGCTTCCAAAAATAACCTTTCCCCACCCCCTGCTTCCACCTCTCTTCCCAGGTGCCTTTCAGGCAGATAGTAAAGAGCTGAAAACAAGCCATCACTGCCGTGACGTCTCGCTGATGTTATATATAGAAATCCAGTGCCGTTCCTAACGTGGCACCTGCCTTGTCCACTCTTGCTTTGTTGCTGGGTGGAAGCCCAGGGAAATTGAGTGGCTGCTCCTGACCCTGCCACAACTCAAGTCGATATTTCAGAGCCAGGGTTTTGACACTGTTCCTGCACAAGTGCCTGTGTGTATCTCTGTGTCACCAGGTTGGGATGCTGTGGTTTAGTCCCGTGAAGTTTTCTGCTCTTACTGCACAGCAGAGGTGATGCTGTCCCCTCAGAGCTCCCCACAGCTGTGTCTGGAGAGCTGGTGTTGTGATTAGATGTCCAGGTAGCAGGCACTGAGCTGCTGCTCGGCTCTGTGCTTCTTTCAAGCGATGAGCAGGGTGCTCTATAGCTCCCAGCTTCATGAGGGCTCTGCTGGAAGCGAGGGAGAAGTCCTGCCAAAGAGAAAGGGTTGTATGTGTTGGGAGATGTGTTGGAGACGACCCATGAAAATGTTGACCCAGCCTTTTAGATTGATAGACTTGAGAGAAGGCCACCAGGAAAACAGACCTGACCTCAGCAAGCGCTGTGCATTGAGAGCCCCGGGGCTGGCAGACCTACCAGGGCAGTGTGTGGCCATGATGGGCTTCCCTTGAAGCCCTGCCCGCTCAATCCCTGCCTTACGGCACTGCTCCAACACATGGACTCTGCCAAAACTGGCCTGCCCTGGGTTGAGCTCAGGTAAATGGGAAAGAAGATGATAACCATTACTGTAATTTCTGAAAGGTCATGCGTTATGGGTTTTTCTTCCTCCTGCTGTCTCTGCATTATACAGGTAGCACAGGTTTCCTCACAGGGGCACAGTAAAAACCCTCAACTCCTTTCCCTCTGCTCCGCACATCTGATGACTATCGATGGTTATTACCCTCTTCAGTGCAAGTCAAGGAGGTGGGTGGGGATTCTCGAGGGTTAAGTTGCACGTACAGCACTGTAGGGAACAGACTCATGAATTAAACTGGAATCTGTCTTAATGATGCCCTCTCCCCAGATGCAAGCTTGTGGCTTCAGACGTGGTCAAGGAGCCAGCAGTGCTGAATGCTTTACATCAGACACCAACAGACTTGGGAGGAGCTGTCTTAGGATGGAGGGCTGGGGGTTGGAAAGATTTTATTAACGATTTGCTGTGAGCAAGAAGAGGGTCAATTGCCTATTTCATTAATTTTTCAGTTCTGCACGATCTTTTTGTTCCCAATTCCTTTTCTTCTCTTTGCTCTTCTCCCCTTTCCTGCTTTCTTCCCTCCTCCATTTGTTTCTTTGGTTCTCAAACCCTTTTTCCCCCTTCCGTTTCCATTCTTAATCCCCATCTCACACATGCATGCTTCTTCCTTTCCATTTCTCTTCCTCTCTTTAGTTCCCTTGTCCTCCTCCCTGGTCTCCCTTCCCCACCCTTCCTCAATCTCCATGCTCCTCGGAAAGAAGACAATTTGAAGGCTTTCCGCTCCGCTCTCAGCTGAGAGGCTCCTTCCCTCAAGCCAATCAATGGCAGCCTTTCAGCCCCTGTGGGGCTTGGCAAACATTAGATCAATAAGTTATTAGCACCATTCTGTCAGCTGTAATGTGGAGATTGATCGGGGCCGGGGCTCCTGCATGCTGCCTGGCACTTCCCCAGCCTGATAAAGATGACAGATTAAGGGAATAAGAAAAAGGAATTAAGGAGTCTGGCTGTCAAAGCTGTCACGGGCTGGAGGAGCGCTGTTTTTTTCTGGGGCTGAATGAGTGCAATCGGACATTTAAATGGTGCTAAGGGTACAGCACCACCAGCAGCCCTGTTGGAAATCACTATCTTCAGCGTTCACTTTTCTAAAGAAACGCTGGAAGGGTTGTGGAAAGAGCAGCCAGAGGAGGTGGAGCCGCTGTCCCGGGCATTGGAGGGAATACCAGGTTGCTGGCACGGAGCACACGCAGAAGATCCAGCACTTAGGAGCCCCCAGGGAAACGCGAGTGCTGTCCCTGCCGCGTTGCCTTACCCACCTTCTGGCAGGGTTGGGTGCTGTGTGGCATTCCCCAGGACCGAGGCAGATATCTGTGTCACAGGAATGATGCCAGTTTTCCCAGCTTCTTATCGCAGAGAGATAAACTGAGGCCAAATGACCTTTGCATGAGAGGTTTGTGGTCCCTCAAGAAAATCCTGATCCTTATTGAAACCGTGCTTAAGTCTTCTGATTAAACAGGCATCCCCCTTCTCCTGTCTTAGCCACTGGAACGTGCTCCTTTCTAGAACTGGAAAGTGAGTCTCCAAAAGGCCTGGACTTCCAGCCCACCCCCGAGCCTAGTTCTTTACATCTTTTCTGGAAGACAGTGAGGATTCGCAAGTTTGCAATTGCTAAAAAGCCTCTCTGCAGCACATAAAATTAATTCAGATCTCTCTCTTAAGTGCAGTATATCCTCTCCATGAGTGTTTTTCATACTATGAATATTTACCACCTTTCTATGGCTTGGTGCATACTGTAAAAATGAAATTTGTAAGACTCTGGGAGACAAGGGGATGTTGGTGCACCTTCTTGGATAAACACCCTCCTTACAGACAGACAGGAGGACAGCTCCAGTGTGACCTCCGGCTGTTTCACTCCTTGGGAACTGAAATATTGGACAGTCGTTTTAGGAGCTTAGCTCCAGCTGGGAAAACCGAGTGAGCACGAGGAGGTGGGAAGTAGCAGGATACTGCTTGTGTGGTAGGAGGAAAGGCAGATGGCCAAGTGGTTAGAGCTGAGACAGGGGAGGCAGGCTCCTTCTCAAGCCTAGGAAAGGATAGTTGATATGTTATACTTTGGGAATCCTACTCAACTAGTGCCTAGCTTTCCATGTAGGCTGTGGTTAACTCGCATTTAGGAAGGGGTTAGTGACACTAGATCTGCCTTGGGGTGCTAATTGCTATGTAATGTGTTGAGATCAGTGAGCGATGGTCACTGACTTCCCCGTTGAAGTCCCTCTCTGCTGTTCAGAGGGATGACTGCGTGACCAGTCTGCCAAAGTTAAGTTCCCTCAAAGTGAGCAGGAAAGAGAAAAACATTTAATTACTCAATATTGCATCCTCCTTGCTTTGTAGTGAGAGACTATTAGTGTCCCCCATTCCTCCCTCCCCTTTGTTTCCTTTTTTCTTCCTGTTTCCAAGAGCTTCTTGTCCCGGGGAACTCAAAGTGTGATGCTCAGGGAACATTTGCAGATACCTTGGTCGAGGCTAGGGACAGTCCTGAGCCAGGAGTGCCCACCTCGCTCGGCTGGTTTTGCTATTTGTACTACTAAGAGTGGTGGAGCAGCTAATGAAAGGATGCTTCCTGCCCTGGAGGGCTTGCAATCTAAATCTAAATGACAGCCAACAAATAGATACAGATGTGGAGCCATAAAGGAATGACAGGATAGCCCAGCGCAATAGCTAAGGTGTGAAGCCTGCTGCCTGCCATGTCCCTAACGCCATTTAGCTGACCTGCTGGGAGGAAGATGCTACCTTTATTTTGCAGCTGTTTTGACATCCCCTTTGCCAAGATACAGCAATATTTCCCCCTCCCTCCCTAGAACTAACCCTGCCCCGTGAGCTGGCATGCACTCATATTGTTCTAGGATCCCAACTCCAGAAGCCCACTGCTTCCCTTCCCCCAGCTTCCCCAATATTATTTTTTTATTTCCATTCTCGTTGCCCTCCGTTAAATTATGGTCTGTTATTCCCATGACCTTGTGCTTCACTCTCCCTTTGTTCCATTGATTCCTGCTGGCAAGGGACGGGGCCGATGTGCAGCCAGATTCCACGCTGCGGCGCGCAGGCTACTGGCCCCTCGGCCGCCAGCCTTTGTTGAGAGCAGCTCTGGGCCTGCTGGGACCCACCAGGCTGGTGCTGCTGCTGCTGACAAAGGCACAAGCCCATCGCTGGGGAAATAAGTCTCCAGGATCCCTGGAAACCTGTCACATTCGGCACGGGAATGGAGCGAGTGGCAGGGCTGGAGCACCAGAGCTGTTGGAAGAGAGCGGCTCCTCTGGTGGCAGCCTGTTTGAGCCAAGAGAAGGGGAGAGCTGAATAACCAGAGGTGCTGCCAAGACATTTCAGACTGGTCAGTGGGAATTGTCATCTCCAGAGCTTAAGTTTGATGGGGGAGTTAAGAGCAAGGAAGAATGTTTTCCTCCTCTTAAAATAATGGGAAAAGAGGTGAAAAAGGGACTCTCTTCTCACTAGATGTTGGCTATCTGAGCCTGGGTGGTTTCCCATGTTAGTTGGCTCAGTTCTCTGTTTACTCAGGACTTCTGGGTCCAAGAAGCTTTCAGAGCAAAACCAGCGATACGGACAGGGAGCGTGAGATAGGTCTCCATCTCTTCCCCTTGTGTCTGTAGCGTAACACACTGCAGAAAAACTTGGTGCAGTTCCTCGGCCGTAACTGAGACTCACTCTGGTCCATCCATTTAACCACACTGTGAAGGCAAAAATTTTATGATCACCTCCTCCTTGTTCATTTTCCTTCTCCAGATGAAGCCCTGAGCTTAGTCATTGAGACATGGGCTCAGGTCTCACCCTGCCGTTGATGCCAATGTCTATCCTTGGTGCATCTTCTCAGCTGCAGATTCCCTTGTAAAGAGTGGAGATAAAGTCCTTCTCTTTGGAGAAACCTAGAGATAGGTTTTCTAATCTTCCCAGCTGACTTAGGCTCCCAAGTCCTCTCCTCAAAGCTGATAATGAGGCTTGGGATTCTTAGACGTGTTGGTGAACATGACGGTTAAGTCGCCCAGCTCTGCTGAGTGCTGGGAGGCTGAGGATTAGAGGCAGCGCAGGAGTACAAAGCACTGTTACTTCCAGGTGACATTTCCACCCATGGCCTCTAATCAGTGTGTCTCAAATCCCAAGAGGGCTGTGATTAGATAAAACCCACGTTGCCCTGGTTCTACACAAGCTCGTTTTATGGTTTATCTTCATGGTCGCAAGGCCATCGGGCGGTATTTCTGTACGGGGGTAGAAGTGCTGTCCTCTTCCAGCTGACCTCCTTTCCTGGCCTCTCTGTCTTCATTCCCTGCAGGTGAGCGCCGGACTTTCTCTTCCCATCAAAGAGGGAGGAAAAATTCCACTTTGATTTCTAGTTCTTGGGGGGGAAATATTCTACTTTTGTTTCCAAAATCCTCTCTGGATGACTCTCTGTACTGCCTTGTGGGGCTAGCGGGAGGTAATGGTTTTAAATTGAAAGAAGGGAGATTTAGATGAGATACTGGAAAGAAATTCTTTGCTGTGAGGGTGGTGAGAGCCTGGCCCAGGTTGCCCAGAAGAAGCTGTGGCTGCCCCATCCCTGGAGGGGTTCAAAGCCAGGCTGGACGGAACTTGGAGCAACCTGGTCTGGTGGGAGATGTCCCTGCCCAGGGCGG
>JAOXNH010000008.1:5556895-5571832 GCA_028566575.1 Bartramia longicauda
TTCCTCAGCCTCTCTTCATATGAGAGATGCTCCAAGCCCTTCATCATCTTAGTGGCCCTTTGCTGTCCCCTCTCCAGCAGTTCCCTGTCTTTCACCAGTCCCACCAGCTTTGTTCCTTACAAGGGATGGCTTTTCCACAAGAGGTGCTGCTACTGAGAAATTCACTCCTCGCTGCTGGGTGTCAGCTCAGACTGACTGGAGGCTTCTTCCAGCAGAGCAAACAATTGTAGAAGCAAAAATCATCACACTTTCTTTTTTTTTTTTTTTTTTAAATTTGTGCATGGTGTTTTGACCACTCGAAGGATTGGTGTTGGCATGAAATGCCCTCCTAGTCCTAAACTGTAAGGAAAAGGGAGAAATGATGGAATGAAAAAGTCTTTTACGGAGCCATTTAATAAAAAAAAAAAATAAATCTGCAAAATATGGCAAAGCGTTGTGAAAGGATGTGTGGTGTGTGCTCTGTGTGTGAGAAAGCAGAATAGACTGAACTGGAAAGTCTTACTGGTTTCAGGCTGGGCATTTCGGGACACTTGTTAAATCCCATTGCCTGAATTTTAGGTCTGATTACTGTAGAGAAGAAAGGAATAAAAATGTGAATATATGGCTCAGTTTTGAAGCGTAAGCCAGTCACTTCTGGGTGGAGACAGACTCATTTTTAGGTCTGATTCTTGTTTCCTTTGGAAATTGATCTTTTTATGCTGTGTCCAAGGAAGTTTCCCAATTCAAACAAACGTGGCCGGAGCCGTGCAGCAGGAAAGGGAGCTGTTGTTCAACGACACCTTGTAAAAACCCTTCCCTACAGCAGAGCAGGGCTGCTAGAGCTCCGTGAAGCAGTTGTACCCCCTCGCAGCCAGGGAGATGTATTTTTAGAGTTGTGATCTGGGAAATTTTTTTGTCTTTGAGGATTTTGGCTGAGGAACCTACAAGGAAACGGACGTTGGTGGGGTCATTTATCCTTCTGCATTTCCCAGAAGATGCGCGGTGCCCTTTAGGGCTGATTGGGTTGGATGGCAGCAGAAGTCTCCTGTCGTTACTTGTCTGCATGAGTTTGGGTTTTAAAATGCTGCTGTGTATGTCCAGAAAGCTCAGCACTGACTTTTCAAACTGCCTTTCATTTCAAAAAGAAATGAAAGATTCCCTCTGTGGGAGCCGAGCCGTGGGTCTGTTTGAACAGGATCCTTTCTTTGGATGGCAGGGAGTGTCCGCTGCCCCAGAATAGTGCCTGGGACCTTCTGTTATTCTGCCACAGAGTGAGGTAGAGGGGATGGGGGCTTCCTTCCAGCTCATTATTGAAAACTCACAGAGGTTTCCGTTCCAGGAGAAAAAACAAAACTTGTTTCTGAGTGGGTTATTGTATTCACCTGGAGCACTGTGTCCAGCTTTGGAGTCCTCAACGCAGGAAGGACGTGGACCTGTTGGAACGGGTCCAGCGGAGGGCCATGAAAATGATCAGAGGGATGGAGCAGATGGGATGTCCTCCTGCTATGAGGACAGGCTGAGAGAGTTGGGGTTGTTCACCTGGAGAAGAGAAGGCTCCGGGGAGACCTTAGAGCCCTTTCCAATACCTGAAGGGGGCCTACAGGAGAGATGGGGAGGGACTCTGGATCAGGGAGGAGAGCCATAGGACAAGGGGGAACACTTTTATACTGAAAGAGGGGAGATTGAGATGAGATCTGGGGAAGAAATTCTTTGCTGTGAGGGTGGTGAGAGCCTGGCCCAGGTTGCCCAGAGAAGCTGTGGCTGCCCCATCTCTGGAGGGGTTCAAGGCCAGGTTGGATGGGGCTTTGAGCAGCCTGGTCTGGTGGGAGGTTTCCCTGCCTAGGACAGGAGGGTGGGAACTGGATGGGCTTTAAGGTCCCTTCCAACTCTAAGGTTATCCTAGGATTCTAATGCAGGATGTGGGGAGCTGAGGGGGTGGGGGGGCTGCATTGGGTTGGTGGCAGTCAGTGATCAGTATGCCTGGGGCTCCCTCTCCCACTCCTGACTGGTGTTATTGCCTGGCCTGGCTTCATAACATTACGGTTCTACTGATAATGTCTTTCATTTTCAGCTTTAATATTAAAAAACTGCCCTGATTTGGCTTCCTTTCAACTGAAGTGCCTTGTAGAAGGCAGGAGAGAGGAGGCAAAAGCAGTGATTTGGGGAAAAAAAAGGCAAAAAATAAAAAGCCCCCCCCAAGTACCCTTCCCCATCCCCTGTGTGAGGTGGAGTGTTGCCTTTTGCAGGTGCGTGGGCTGAGCAAACAGCTCTCCTTTGGCTTTCTGGCCAGTGAGTAGCAACGTACTCTAAATGCAGAAGCTGTCTCTGGGAGGGTGGTGAGACATCCAGAAGCTGCTCTGCCAACTCATTTGCAAAACAGATTTGGTTTTGCTGCTGCTGCTGCAGTCAGGGGGAGCTGGACCGTGGGTGCTCCTGTCCCAGTGCCTTCAACCACTGGCCTGGTTCTCTGTGTGGGAGCTCAAAGAGTAGCTGGATGTGGACATAAAGGGATGAATTTAGAGTAAAAGGGTACGTGTTTACCAGGTGCTAGTGATATTCCAAAGCTGTGGATATGGCCTGAGTTGCAGAGAGGAAGGGATGGGTGCTGTAACGCACACACGTTGCCGTTGAGGTTGTACCCCAGGATCGGTGATTTTCCTGGGTAACTAATGAAAACACGACCTGCCTCTTCCCAGCTTTGAAGCCGAGAGGGGGGTATGACTCCATACAACACCAGACTGGAATTCAAAAAATCAGTACTCACTCCTGTGCTCTCCTGACTCAGTAAATTTGGGGCAGATTGTTAGATCTTTGTGCTTCCATACTGGCTACCACTGAAAATTATTCCCTTTTCCTTCCTTACTGTGTATCTTGTTGATTTAGTCCCTACGCTTCTGGGGGCAGAGGAAATCTCTGACACATCCCAGGACTTTGCCTTAAACAAAGGGAGGGGAAAGAAAAAAAAAAAGTGGAAAGTTTTCATTCTGTGATCTCATTGACTGCGATAAAAACTGCTGGGGGGCAACCCAAATATAAACTCGGTGTGTGGGATTTGGTGCTTTGGTAGAGTGTGAACCTGAGATGCTGGAAGGAAAATGCTGCAGATCATCCTAGAGATTAATACTCTCATGTGGGGTCTCTCTGGAGAGTTCATACCTCGACTGAAGGACGTCTGGGACCTTTTTTGGTGGCATGGCAGCGATGGCAGCTGCCAGCTCAGTTGTGTGCGTGGTGAGAAGTGGGTGTTTTGGGGACCCGTGGGGCATGGGTCTGATGGAGTTGGTGCCGCTTCAGAGTTCCTGCACTATCTAGGTCTTCCCCTGTGGAAGCTGAGGTGGTTGGGAGGGAGATGGGACTCGCAGCCTGTCCCGGTGACGTGTCTGGGAACAGCAGGGCACGGAGCGAGGCAGAGCCGGCGTCTGCTGGCAGATGGGCGCCGGGGGGTGGGAGTGACGGGAGGGTAATGAGGTGCCTTGGCAGAGCTGTGAAATCAAGGAATCTTTGCTGCTCATATTCATACTGCTGTCACACGTAACTGGTGCTTCTGTCACCACTTCTTCCATGGAGTCTCTTCTGCCTGAAGTACATGAGAACAAGCCCCGTTGGGTTTTGCTGCCTCCTGCCCAGGCTGGGAGGGGTGAGCGGAGCAACGGGACTTTGTTGTTTCAAAGCCACAAATCCCGGATGAGAACGCTTCTGAGGAGGATATATGATCTTGGCCTCCGGCGCTGAGGGTTTGCAGCATCAGACTAACATTTCCAGGAAAATCAGCATGAAGAATGAAGAGTTCTGTGGGGAGGGAGCTTGTGACTCTCTCTGTGCTGTCTGGCCAGGTGCTTCCTAGCGTTGGTGCCGGCTTGGGCAAGCCGAGACTCTGTGGCTTTGGAGAAAGTTATTTAAAGGGTAAACTGAGGCAGGAGGGTTGATAAAATTCCAATGGTATCGAAAGGCCGACTCAACAGCTGGGATGTGAAGTGCTGAGGAAAGCAAAGCTCTGTCAATGCCTGGCTCTGCCCTTTCCCATCTCCTTTCCAGTTGCCGCGGTTTTGTTGTGTATTTACTTTGCTTTCGGTCCCGGCTGGTTGCGAGCCTCTGCGGTTGTCTCCGAGCGCCAGTTGTGTTAACAGGCTGGGTGACAGGGTCATGGCAAGATAAGACGGGAGGCAGCTTGTGCTCTTTAAAAAACCTTGAGATGCCAGTTGTAACTTTGCGGAGTCCCAGAATGGCTGGTTGGATGAAGGCAGTGCCTGGCAGGCTCTGCCCTCGGCACCGCGCAGCCTCTGGCAGCCGCAGATCTCTGCTCCCCATCTCTTGATAAACCCAGTGCCAAGGCAGGAACCCGGACTCGCTTAGCTGAATCCAAACTAACAGGGAGGGATTCGGAGCGTGAGGGACAGTTGCTTGGCTTAAAATGTCCCCCGGAACATAAATAATGTTGTTGTTCTTATAAATAGCACCGAGGGGGTTTGTAACCTTTCTTAACCAACACACTTAGGGCAAATTGCAGCAGCTTTGCATGTGTGTTGACTCACAGACAGATGCAACCTGCACTCGCTCAAATATGGTGCTTGTTTGTGAGATTTTTATTTTTTTTATTATTTATTTTAAGATGCTGCATCTTTAACAAGCCCTTGATAGATGAGAATTTGATGCTTGCAGTGACAAACAGTCTCTTCCTTCCTGCCCATATGCAACATCATGCTTTCAGTTTCCCCAGCGTTATTATGGGAGGATATTGATTTTAAATCTGTTCGGGGAGGCTGTAATTGTATATTAGATATTTTGTGTTGGTTTGTAGGGCTGCAGTAATGCAAAAGGCTTGAGTGTTTCCGTACAATCTAGAGGGGGAAGATTGCTAAGGACCTTGAGGTTTTGAAGGAGGAGGGGGAAGAAAAGGGGGGGAGAGATTGAGAGAGAGAGAGAGAGAGAGAGAGATATACTGTGGTAGGAAGATTCAGAGATCTGTTGTGCTTTTTTTTTTCTGTGTGTGTGTTGTTTTTTTCCTCCCCTTACTCTCCCCCAGTTGCTTTGCATCAGGGCATGAAAGGAGTGGAAACACCAGGGGGACAAAAGGCAACAGAACAAATGATGAAACTCAGTAAGGAAATCAACTGGATTCAGAATTTATAGCTTTAAAACGTTGCATTGATCAGTGTGTGAATAGTCATTATGTGCTTTTGGACTGCGTGATTAGGAAAGCAGATCAAGGCTCTCAAGATGATGATTTTTCTTACTTTCTTTTTTTTTTTTTTCCTCTGCTTGTAATATATGTGTGTGTGTGTGTGTCTGTGTGTGTGTGAGAGAGAGAGGAGCAAAATACCAAAGTCTCTCTGGTTGCTTCTGCAAAGAGGAAAGTACAACCTTATCTGATGCTCAGGTTTCTCATCTCTCTTCTAGATGAAATTTTAGGCAAGAGAAGAGTATGTTCTCCCAACAGCAGCAGTGAGTGTCCTTTAGAAAGCAAGAAAGCCAGAAGTGAGTCCCCAAAGGGTAAGTGCTGCTTCTCCCTCCCCCATCCCCTTGCCCTTTCTTCTCTTTTCTTAAGAGTGGAACTTAATTGAAATTAAGGAGGGAGGGAGGGAAGGGAGGGTTGCGGGAGGCTGTGGTGTGGGAGCTGTGAGTATCCGGCAGCGAGGGTGCAGGCAGGAGGCTGCCAGGGCACTGTGCTTTCTTTATCTAATGGCAGGGAAGCTCGCAGTGCGAGAAAGGGATTGCCGCTTAATTAGAATAATTGTTTTATGATTAAAAAAAGCAAGCTGCAGCTTTGGAGGTGGATTTTCAGGGTGTTTCTACTTTTCAGGCAGAATGTCTTGATTATATGTTTAATGTAAAAGATACATCTAGGCTTATCATGCTGGCATCTGTTCCTTTAAAGGGGAAAAAAAGAAGCCTAGCAGGGAGAATAGGGCTGTCTAGTTCTTTCTTATGCATTTATGGCACTGTTTCTATAGAGATGGAATCTGTAGAAGGCTTCTCTTTTTAGGGATTTATTATTTTTCTAAATGTCCTGATTTGTCTTACGGTTCTTTCCTGTAAACATGATTTTTAAACTTTCTTTACAACTGGCAAAGTGCAGTGGGTAATGGAGCCTGCAGTTAATGAGTTTGTCTCGAGGTTGTGTAAATGAGGTTTTGCAGGCCGTTCACTTAAAGGCTTTGTTGTTAAGTTCAAACCAATTAGCTGTCAGTAATATCCATGTCGATCTCTGTGCTTAACCTGCGCTCTTGGGCCACTAAAAAATACGGAAAATAACAGCAGACTGGCTGTCTGAAGCTAGATCCTGTTTCCTGGGTTTGGAGTCCAGCAGCTTGAGACCCTTCAAGGTGTATATTCTCAGTAACCAGTCCAGGGAATCTCAAAGGGGACTTTTTGCAGCAGTTTGTCCTGAAGCCGTCTTAAACTACGTACCTTATGTTATGCTATATAAAGATATATTGTGGGGACCTGTACTGCATCCTAATTTCCCATAATGTTCCTCTGTATTGTCTCTTCTTGACTCCTTGTCCCCAAATTATGACCTGAAAGGCAGCATACTCTGAGAGGATGTTGAATGCTAGTGTCACTTAATATAATATTACTACCTAAAAATATACTGAATCTTTTCTTTCATGTAACCCTTTCCTGCCCGTTAGCTCTTTAATACAGGTAAAAGCACCTTAGCTTTTTACTGGGCTTTTCTGAAAGGTGTAAGGAGGAACTCTATATACAACTGCTCTTTGGCTGTTCTCCTCGATTGTTTTTCATCTGCCCTTATTCCTGTTATCACAGAAATGTTTCTTGTAGATGTGCAGGTAAGTTCCAGCAGGATGGAACTATAGATTTTGAAATACATTTGTTATATAGGGGCGTGAGACTCCTGTAACACACTCCTGCTGTCATCTTCACTCTTTCTGCTGAGTCTGTATCCGTTGTAATTCCAAGACAGTGCATGCTTAGGAACTGAATCCAGGTAACAGCACCCTTCGTGGCCTGGCTGAGAACGGGCTAAACTTTATCCAAGCCATCTGAAACCAAACTATTGAGTTTGGATTTACCCTAATGAAGTGATTGAACTTGTACAAACTGATGTATCTGCCATGGGAGCAGCAGGGTCAAATGATCCCATTCCATTGCTTTCCTCTGGCCTTCCCACCATCTCTCTTTACGTGAGTGGGGCAAGTGGAGTGTGAGGCAGATGAGCAGCCCTTGGCATTGCAGTGTGTCCTCGGGATCTCAATCCTGCTCCTTAACTCTGGATAACTCAGGGACTCCCCAAACTCATTAAGAGAGGCGTTCCTAGGAAGCCCTGAATAAAAGCAAATTTATGTTTTCTACTCCCACTTTTTCCTCAGAAAGCCTTTCCTCCCCTTTATAAGAGCGTGAGATGGAATGGGGATTCTGAGCTGGGCCTTTTAGGGCCTCCCCTGTTACCTGCTATTTATTGTATTAGATCATTGGGGAACCCCTGTTCTGACAGGCACTTTGAGCCCAGGCTGTGCTGAGGCCAGAATCCAGCAGGAGAGTGAGGGGCTGAGCAAGGGCAGAGTTTTGTTCTTTTGGGGTCTTTATCCACCCACCCCCTGCCATGAAAAGAGGGTCAAAGGAGGGGCTTTAGCCAGTGTTTCTGTGTCTTAAGCTCCAAAGAGAGCACCTTGCAGCCGACAACTCCCAGGAGACTTCCCATCTTGCTGGCAGACAGGCAGCATTCCGGTGGCGTGGGTACTGTGGAAGGCCAAGAGGGAAACCATCCCTGTGTTCCCAGCTCCGTACTAAGGAGCTGGTTGGAAACAGAAGGATCTGCATTACGCGACAAGCCGTTTTCAAACAAGAGGGACCCTGGTGGCTACTTACCTGGAATTTGGGAACTACTGCTGTAGAGCAGTGCTGTTAAGTGTGAGGTTGCGCTAGAGCCCCCTGCTTGGCTGGGACCCAGGTGCTGTGAGTGCAGGTTGTGAGTTCCAAGTGGGAAGGGAAGGAAACAAGGGCCACCGACTGCAGTTTTGTAGCCCATGTGGCCCCACGCTCTCCTACGGTAGCAACTAGGTCCTTTTTCTCCATCCCAGTGGTGTGCCTCCTGTGGGTGCTGGTCCTCTGCTGCGGTGGTGTATGACCCAAGGTGGGGACTGTCCCCCTCTCCATGGCCCTGAGTGCAGCTCTCGCTGCATTGTCTCCGGAACAGCCTTTGGAAGAGGAGAGGTGACCCCGTGCCCGCAGCACATCTCGTGCCACCGTGGCTGCGCCTGACAAGGCAAAGAGAAGAGAGGCAGCCAAGTAAATCACTGCTCCTCTCTGACTGAGCGAAAAAACACCTGTAGGGCTGGAGAAACCCTTCCAGCAGGGAAGCAGTAACCTTCCCTTCCCCCTCCCCGGTGCTCGCAGCGTGCGCACCAGAGATCAAAAGAGAGCCCTATCTCGGTGGAAACAGGGCCGCGCCAGCACCGCTGTCAAACAGAGCAGAACGTTCTCGCGTCTAATATGGAAATGTGAGCATATCAGAGACTGGGAGCGAGGGCTGCGCTGGCAGGTCACGGAGGAAGCTTTCTCCCCGGGAGACAATTCCCCAAGTAAAAACCCTCACTCCTGCGGCAACGGCGTGTCTGGAGATGTGCTTCTGCCATACCTCCAGACGTGAAATAGAACTGAAGGATTGCAAAAAGAGAAAAATCAGTAAAGAGCTTTTGGGTTCCTGTTTGAACTGCGGAGAAATAAATCTGGTAGAAGCCTCATCATTTGGGAAGATTTGAAACTAGGCTGGACTAAGTGCTGGAAAACACACGTAGGGAACAATATTGCACTCACCTCCTGGGGTGGCTGATGACCTCATAGGCTGCTCCTTCTGCCATTCTCTTTTCTTTGCTGTTGTAGATCATTTAAAACAAAACAAAATCTTACCACATCTTTGGTTAATGAAGTAGACCAGAACTGGGACTGGACTACAGCTGAGCCATTCAGATCCAGCCTCTCTCAATTTGTTCCTCCTGGGTTTTTTTTTTAGGGGGGAGGAGGGAGGGGGGATATCCATCTGTTGATTGGATTGGCAGCTGTCCAATTAGCCTAAATGAAGAAAAGATGTTTGGTCCCATTCTCCCTAACAGCTTCTCTGCCCCCCAAACCCTCTGCTGAATATGGTGGGAGTGGGCACGGGCCCTCTCTGCCCTGGCAAGTGAGAGCTCAGGCAGCAGAGACCTTCATGCTACTGACCAAGACCTGGCTTTGAAACTGGTGTGGGAGGCTGTTGCAGCAGATTCCTTGAGCTTTTATGGTGGATCAGTGAAGGGAGCCTTGGCCCATCATGGCTCTGTTGTAGCAGGAGAGGACATGGACAGGCTGGGTGCTCCTTTGGGATGATGAGCCTCCCGAAAGCTTGATGAAAAAGATTGTGCAGCAATGACACGTCCTTCAGGCTGAGCAGAAAGCCAGTGTCCTCTGAGAGCCCGAATTCCCTGTGGCTGCTGCCATTGGGTCCCTGCGGTGTTGGTGGTGAGTGGGAGAGGGGGGCTTGTCCTCGGCTTGGGCAAGCAGGGATGGAGAGCGTGATGGCCCAACAGATGCCTCCTTTGGCTGTGCCTTCCCGGTGACTGTTCCAGAGTCCATTTCACACCTGGCAGCTGGAGGAGATTTGGCGAGATCAGTCTCCCGCATTACCCCCTGGTAATGACAAAAGCAGACAGCAAAGCTTCAGCAGAGCTGGAATTAGTGCTGGCTGAGTCATGTGAAATCTTCCAAGTTTTAAGTGTGGAAATCCAGCCTTTCCCTGGACTCCTCCTTCCCCTTAGTCTCCCCTCGCCTCCCCCCCTGTCTTTGCACCTGAAATCTGCTCTGCGGCTGATCGGATAGAGTTTATGGTAATTAAGTGTTATTAAATCCCCTCCCCCCTCCCTTTTTTCTCTAATGACACAGCTGTGGGGGGAAAAAAAAAATGGGTGTTTTTCTATATCAGGTCTGTGGCGTGCAGCTTTGCTCCTGAGACCTTTGGTTAAGAGCATCAGAAGGGAACTGAAACAGTGGGTGCACTTCTGCGTTCCTGGGGGAGGTGGCAAGGGAGCGGAGAAGGATGTGGGAATCTGGTCCGACCTGATGGGAAGGGGATGTGGAAGGGAATTCTGCCCCCAACCCCCTGCTCCTTCCCCCGGTGTTTGGCAGGTTTGGGTACCGGTGGTGGGGAGAGGGAAGGAGCAGCCCTGGCGTGGTCCTCGCCTTGTGCAGCCACCCTCCTTCAGGGCTGGTTTCGAGGTGCCATGGGGACGTCCAGGGTGGGGACCCAGCTCCTCGCTGCCTGGAAGCAGGCCGTGAACCTGCCAGCTGCACAGGAAGCCTGTGGTCCCCGAGACACAGATACGTGTCGCTGGGGTAGAGATCCGTGGTTGCATACACAGCCACAAATTGCGCTGCTGATTGAGAATCCTTGCTGAGACGGGTCCCTGACCCGAGCCGGAGGGGACTGAAGTCATTTCCCTTTTGCGGAGGAAGAGTGTCTTGGGAGCCAGTGATGCAACCCCTTTTTTATCGAAACTTTGTGCAGCTCAGGCTCTTTATTGTTTATTAGCACGTTGCTATGTTTTGGGGAGGTGATTTCATTACGTGTGAAGGTTGCATCCCCAAAATCTGAGCCCCTGTGTGCTTGGTTGTGTGATGAGCTTGGTGACAGACAGCACTTGCCACTAATGGCCTCTCGTTCTGGCCACGGCAGAGGTGACCCAGTCCCTGCGGTAGTGTGGCAGGGCCACGCTTTGCTCTGTCTCTTGGGCTGTGTTTGTTTGCCACTTACCTTTTCTAATAGCAAGCTTAAGGGGCCGTTCTCTCACCTGAGAGAGATCCACAGCTCTTTTTCCAGCAAGATGGCACACATTTTGGTCAGAGCTCTGAGGCTCTGCCTGTGCTCAGAGCCACCACCTTGAATTTGGAGCCAGTCTAGCAGCAGAGTCACCTGCCGTGAGCCCGGAGGGACTCTTGGCTGCCAAACGAGGTGGATGAAGGAGCAGGAATCTGGGGCACACGGTAGGGTGGGCTTGTCATTCACTGAACGTAGCGGTGGTCTGGTGACTGCAACACGGGGAGGAGGGGGGGGGGGTGCCCTTCCCTCTCCCTCCCTTCCCTCTCCCTCCCTTCCCTTCTGCCTGTTCAGATTGTTACTGGGAGTTCCTCTCCCAGTAATGAAAAGGTTTTGCCTGTGGGGAAGATCCAAGATAAAATAGTGTTAGAGCAGCCACCACCAAGGCGGAGAAAGGTAATTACTCTTGAGTTCTGCTTACAGTAAACACAAAGCCTCCCTGGTTTTATCTCCCTGATTGTCAGACTGGGATCCCGACTGCCCAGGGAGCAGGCAGGGCCTTCCTCAAAGCGCCTCCCTCCTGAGCTTTGCATCTTCCTTCTGGGAAGATGGAGACATGGTGGGCATGTCAGGTGTCATTTTAATGGCCTCAGGGTGCTCAGCCATATGTACAGATCCTAAACAACCTACTTTTGTGCCTTGCCTCCAAGAGCTGGGCAGGTGGACTGTCACTGCTGGCTGTTGTGCAGTTGTCAGCATCACCTACACCAGGTGTTGGGACATCTCTCCCATCGTCGTGTCCTTGTGGGTGTTCAGAAGGTGGGGGGAAGAGGTGCGTGTCTGATGAGGTTGAACAAAAAAGAGCTCACGTTCCCTAACGTGGAAGGGTGAGAATTCAGTGGACTCTCTCATCCTGCTTGTCCTCTTTGCCACCCTGGGAGTAAGACCCCGCTGGTAATTTTGTGTTATTATAACGCAAGGCTTGTTGCTTCGGGGGGGAAAGTTGTACATGAGTTTTTTGGGTGCTGTGGCAGTAGAAGCTGGAGACTTTTCTGTATATCGATGTGCCCACGTTTGGAGGTTTAGAAAGTTGTAGGGGTGTCTTGACCGCATCTAATGGTACATCTTGGAGCACAAAGCTCCATTGGGCAGGTTGGTACATGGAGTTCAGTGGGTACGCTACAGAGTTGTGCTAATATCCCTCTTACTCCTCCTTTCTCTTTCTTCTGCACTATCCCTATACTTATGTGATTTTCCACTGTATTTCTCTCTGGAAAAAAAAAACCAAATCTTTTTGCTCTTCAGAAAACTCCCACACGCCTCTGCTTGAGGACTCAGTGACTCAGATGACCCCGGAGGAGCACTATAGACGCATGATGTCGGCACTGAATGAACACGGCACGTTTGAGGAGCAGCAACAACAACGTCTCTACCAGCTGGCCAACAGCATGGCAGTGCCCAGCCATGGAGGTACGGGCTCACGCCAGGAGGGTTTGCGGGCTGCAATTTTCCATGTTTATCATGCAATGAATAGGTGGTGCTAAAGAGTGTCCTACAGACCGTTCCTCTGTGGTGGCATCTACCCTGAGCCATCTCTAAATGCTAATACCTTCTGTAGCTATCTGCTGAAATAGATTAGCTGCACCATCACTCCTGTGTGTTTTGCAGTGATAGTGAGGGGGTTCCTTTTTTTTTCTTTTGTTTCAAGAGGTCATGTCAATCTGAATAGAATCATAGAAGTGTCTGGGTTGGAAGGGACCTTTAAGAAATCCAGTCCAACCATCAACCTGACTCTGATAAAAAACTATCACTAAACCATATCTCTAAGCTCTATGTCAACCCGGCTTTTGAATACCTCCAGGGATGGTGCCTCAACCACTCCCCTGGGCAGCCCATTCCAAGGCTTAATAACCCTTTCAGTGTAAAAATTTTTCCCAGTATCCAACCTGAACCTCCCCTGGCGCAACTTGAGGCCATCTCACCTTGTCCCATCACCTGTGACTTGGGAGAATATTCAGGATCTGTGAGATGTAGGCAGTGCCCGGTGCTCCTGCTGTTTAGTGATGAGGTCTGGAACAGCAAGGTGAATGCTGCAGGGTTTAGTTAAGCATTGATAGTGCTCTCTTTAGAAAGTTTGTGTAATGGTGGCTACACACAGACATAGCATAAATTGGTGTTAGAGACCTTTCTCCTTAATGAGAATTAGATGTCTTACGATTTTACGGACAATTAAAATATGCAGATGAAGCTAAGTTGCAGTGAAGACAGCTTAGCAGGCAAATGCTGAAGTCTGTGGGACAGGTTCATCCATGGAATCATCTATTGAAAGCAGTGATGTTTACATCACCAGGGATCCATCTGGTCCTTCAGTAGCCGGAACCAGATCCGCTGTGGAAAAGCGAGGGAAAGGGTTGCTGAAAGGCAGAAGACTGCACCCACCTGTCTGCTGTCTCTAGGCTTCAGCAGCCCAGGACGTTTCTGCACCAAATGCTGCTCGTTGAAAGGAGGCTGGTGCTTGTACGGTTACGTTAATGCAAAGAGGGGAAAATCCAAAACCTCTTCCCGAAGCAGCCTCCTCATTAACAGATAGAATTGTCCAATGCTGCTGCCTTGTCCTGGGGCTGGAGTGGTGTCCTGAGGGGATAAGGGTCCTGCAGTACCAGGATCTAATGGGTCCCGCAGGAATTGAAGGATTGCTGGGAGGTTTTGCTGGGGTTGTGGGGGAAGCTGCTAAATCTCGCTGGGCTGCAGCATCCTGCGCTGTGCCTAAAGGGGGCACCAGGCAGTTACGGGTCCCACCCTGGGAACCGCTTGGCAGAGAGCAGGAGCCACAAGCGTCCCTCCAAGGGTTGAAGGCTCCCAACCCACAGGGACACTTCACCTTCCCTGGCTTTGGTCCATGGTAAAAATTGTACCCGAGTCCTCTGCTGCAGGAGCGAGGGAGGTAACGCAGCGGTCTGGATCGGGCGAAGGCAGGGAGAAGGAACGTGAGGCTGTTTCAGTCTGGAAAGCAGAGGGTTGAGGCATCACTGGAAAGCAGTGATACACAAGAACAGCCCCTGTGCTGTTTCCTGCCCACGGCGGGGAGGGCTGACACCCACCTGTCTGGATGATCCAGGGAAGGAGCACCAGCAACGTCGGCGAAGCATCCAACGAGAGCTGGAGGAGAATCTCTGGTCTAGAGTGCAAATCCCCAGGGCTCCTTGTTAGGTTAATGAAGAGGCTGTCTTCTTTTCCACTCTGTTTGATTTGATTGGCTTCTCCGGGGGCAAGAAGGTGATTCCTTTTGCTGTGGAGTAAGGATTTGCTTATCGGCAAAGGCATGGCATAAACCCGTGCAGAGACAGACCGCAGTGAACGTGGCACATGCTCCTGAGTGTGGTGTTTGGCTGTCCCAGACCTTTACAGCCATGCAGAGCTCCTGCCAGCGTGATGCATAGGTACAGGGCCACACCGTGGGGCTGGGGTTTGTACACACATGTGTGATGAACACAAGCACAGTGCAGGAGAGGGTGGTATGTAACGTGTGCCAAGCGTGTTAACGTGTGGCAGTATCATGACAGACACGATGGACCGCTTCACCTGGGCACCTGATGGTATCTGGACATGGGAACACGTCCATCCCAGCAGAGCCTGTGCTGTGGGGCAGCTGGTATCGCCCCGTCTCCCCCTGGTTTAGCGAGCAAAAAGTAGCTCATTACATTAAAAGCCTGATGTATTTTTTTTATGATTATGATTAAATTGTCTCCTCGGCATGTGTGAGAGGAGGGGTCACGCTGAGGTTTTGGGGTGGGCAGGGGGGAGAAAAGGAGCCTGCACAGACAGACTCTCTGGTGTAACATTGACAAGACAAAACTTGGTGTATTTTGGATTGTCTCCACACCACAGGGCTCTGGTTGGGCTATAAATTATTAGTGCCAGTACAAAGCGCAGTTTATCTGCGGGCTCACATGGAGGCACCAATAACATTAATAATTTAAAAAATGTTAATAATTTAGAAATCTTTTTTTTTTAATTGCTTTTCCACCCTCCCCCCTCCTCCGCCCCCGTTCTCCCAGTGGCATTCATCCCACATTCTGAATTCAGTCTGTCTCCGTGCCTGGAACCTCCATCCGCCAGCGTCCCACTGTCAATCAACCTGATTTCCCAACTGTCAGCGTGCAGGATTGTAAATAACAGATCCTCGGGGGGGGGGCGCAGGGGGAGGG
>JAOXNH010000008.1:5574019-5585310 GCA_028566575.1 Bartramia longicauda
CCCGCGGGCGAGCCGGGAGCAGCCCCGCGGGGGAACCGGGGCAGCCCCCGTGGCGGAGGGAAGGCGGGCGGTGGGTGCCTTCGTGGGTCCGGGGAGGAGGAAGTGGGAAGGGGGACTGTCGTCGGGGCCGGTTGTGGGCATCGGCTCATCCCGTCCCTCTTCCCCAGATCTCCTCCGGGCGCGGCAAGAGGTGGCGGCGGCGGCGGCAGCGCGCAACCCCGGCGCGATGGAAGCGCACATCCCCTCGGCCAGCAACTCTTCCAGCCAGCGGAGGAAGCAGGGCCTCCCCCAGCACAGGGATACCCACTTCCCAGAGAGGTACCGGGAGAAGGGAGAGGGGGGAACGGGATGGGGAAGGGCCGGCCGAGACTCACCCACGCCCCCCGGGCGGGGTTTGCTCCAGCGGCCGTGGCATCACACCGGGAAGGGGGGGACGGACGAGGCGAGAGGGGGGGCTCTGGGCAGCGGGACGGGGAGGGGGTGATGCATTGCAGCCCTCTTGCATCGGTGTGCACCCCCAGTCTGCAAAGGCATAGGTGCCATAAGGCTCCAGGAGGGGAGTGTGCCCCGGGTGTGGGCAGGTTTGATTTGCCCCCGTGATGTGTTAACGGCTCCCCTGGGCATTACACAGGTGCAAAAGTGTGGGGTTTGCCTGTATTCCTGACACGTGCTGGGGTGTCTGGGCACAAAAGGGGGTGATTTATGCACTGGGGCATTCACATGCAGCTTGGCAAGTGGCTGGCTGCTGGGAACGATCCCAGTCCTGCCTTGGATCTCCAGATGCTAGAGTCTAACCTGTCCCTTGGCACAGAGCAAGTTAAGATGTTTAAGTTTGCATTTTATAGCATCCCCAGATAATGAGAGAGAACGAATGCTCTAGGATGGAATAGAAAGAGAAGAAATTTTACTTTTTGAGGAAGAAAGAGGCACGGTTTCCCTTTATCACTGATAGGAGCGCTGGAAAGCCGATTTCCCCCTCCCGAAAATTCGAGCTCATTTATCTTGCTCTGTGCCACAAGCCATTCCCTCCGCAATCAAGAACTTCAGAAGGAAATTAAATTAAAGCTGGGTGCATTTCTGACGAGGGTAGCAGAGGAGGGGAGGGCCTGGCAGCCGCGGGGACACAAAGGCTTTGGATATCACGGGACGAGCCGTGAAAGGCTCTAGCATCTCCACTTTCTTTGGCTTTCACCTCGGGGTGGGGGCAGGCAGCAGGCTGCAATATCAGTTCTATAGCATGCGTATGGATGTGTTGAGTTCAAAGTTATTCCCCCCACGTTTATAACCTTGGAGATCCTGTCTGGTTTTCCTTCTTTCTGACCGATGGGTTCGCAATGTGCAAGGGCTGGGCACAGCTGGTAAACCTTTCTCCTCCAGGCTGTACTTTGGCTAACCCACCCTCATAAAATCCAACCCCATCCATACGGATTGTAGGCAGCCCTGTGAGGAATGCAGAGATAGAGGAGTTTCATGGCAGCCAGTCACGGGGAAAGTTTCTCCAGCTCTGTGTGGGCTGGAGAAGCGCCAGGCCAGCCGGAGGCCTGGCTGAAAAGGCATGTACGGAAGGGTGGAGGTTGCTTACGGGGAGGTGCTGCACACAGGAGGGGCAAACTGAAAATTAATCAGATATGTATCATATCCAGAGGTACTTGCCACTGCCAGACAGGTGTTCCAGCTAATGGAGATGGGCTAGGCCAGGAAGCCTTGGATGGTTTGGGAAGAGGGTGTTATCTAGCAGTTTGAACAGGGTACTGGAGTTAGGGCTGGTGTTCCACCCCACATGTGGAAGGGAAAGAGGAGTTACTCGCTCAGGGGACGGAGGTTGAAGGCCAGGAGTTAAGGTTGGAAAAGACCACTGCTTTCCATCTTGATTCAGTTCTCCAGGTAGCCCTGTGAATAGCTGCGTTGGTGTGAGAGGGAAATCCTGGCGAGGTGAGGTGGGGGAAAGGAACACACAGGGACACGACCTGCCTTTGACGTTGCGAGAAACACCCGTGGGACCTTGGATTAAGTTTGCAGGAGTCACTCTGTGTCTCAGTTTCCCTTGCTGCGCGGTGACAGAGGTTCTCATTTTGAGATCAGGTTGTACTCAGTGTTGGGGAAGGCCTTTGAGCACCTCAGTTCAAAGACCAGTATAACGTGGTGTGTTGCATGGAGCAAGGATGTTTGCTCCACAGACCATGCACCACGGGCGTTTTAAGTACCAGGAGAAGCCGTGACCACGTATTGCAAGCAGCAAAGCACTGTATGGGTTAATTTCTCCCTTCCATTCTCCCTCTTGCTGTTAGCCTTGGGTTTTGTACTTGGTTGCCATGGTCTTTGTCAACAGGGTAAATAAAAGCGGCCTCTGTGCACCTTTATTATGAAGGTATAGAAATTTTAAAAGGTTTAGGTAGGCACTGTCAGAGGAGAAGGCGATGGAGGAATACTGGCTCGCAGACGTAGGCAAACTGTAGGTAGATTTACGGCGTCTCCTTTCCCAGGAGCAGAAGTAATAACGCATGATGCGGGGGGATGTGAACTGTTTGGCATGGTGTTAAAATTCCATTTCAGCTTCCTTTCGGGAGATCTGTGGGGATCAGGTCAGCTCTCAAGTGCAGCAGCTTTGTGGGCAAGAATAATTAGCCACCTCAGACTTCAACCATTACGTCTGGCAAAGCACGGGGAGGAACACCCGTACTGGTGACCCAGCTTTATTTATCAAGGCAGTGCTGCTATTTTTGCAAAGACAGGAAAGTGGAGGCCTTTGACTGTTACCGGGAACTATATATGCAGTTTTCCAGTTTCCAGGTGTGAAAAGGTGGGTGAGTCTGAGCTAGGGAACACTTGGGAAGATGACTAGACACTCGTCACCTAGCTAGCATCCATTTTTGCTGGTCAGAAATGGGCTAGTAGGTTTAGTGGTACTAAGCCCAAGGCAGGCAGGTGGGTATCTGAAGGGGATGATACACACACAT
The DNA here is from genome assembly GCA_028566575.1 of Bartramia longicauda. NCBI lineage: Eukaryota > Metazoa > Chordata > Aves > Charadriiformes > Scolopacidae > Bartramia > Bartramia longicauda. The sequence continues at coordinate 5,576,977 of JAOXNH010000008.1, forward strand.
GTGCACACACACACACTGAATATGGAATTTCTTGGACCAAGTTCCAAGGAGTCATGGAGTTGTGGTCCCTTGATCTCTTTGCTCCAGCTTCCTCATCTGTCAAAAAGAGTTAGTAAAACCGATAGGTCTTGCCAGAGGTAGACTCAAGCTGCGGGCTTTGAGAATCCATTTGGTTTCATGGTTTTGGTTTCCTAGTTCCTTGTCTAGATGGACTCAGACTTGGCTTACAGAGTGCCAGCACCCTGTGGTTTATTTGAAAAGATTGTTGAGTTCAGTGTTATAAAAAGACTTGGAAGAGGAAAGGGTACAACTCAAAGGTGTCACTGTAACTGCTCCAGCCTGGAGCACTTCCCATCTCCAAACTGCTGTGTCTCCTGCAAAAACGGCAGGTGGCCGTGCCCTGGAGAGCTGCTTGGATCCTACTGCTTGGATCCTGTCTCCAAAATTTGTTGGCAAGGTACTTGGTTTTGCTGGGGTCGTTTAAGCCTGGTGTGTTCATACCCAAGGTGCTCATCTCCTGGTAGATGCTGCAGAAGTTGCTCCTGGACTTTGAACCGAGCAGACGGCTGCTGGTGCCCATGGAGCCTGGGGAACGCTCGCAGTTACCCCGCTTTAGGGAAAAACTTCCGTACCCTGCAAATGGGAAGGCATTTTGTAGGTGCTCAGACTGGGCTGGAGGAGCTGCTTCCCGGCATGGTGAAGCTGGTGGGCCAAATACGATACATCAGGTTGATGTCATGAGTTGCCAGGAGGTTGTTCACGTGCGTCTGTATGGCGTGGGGTCTGTGTGGGAGAACCTACCCCTCACAGGATGGGGGAGAAGGCAGATGATGGCCAGAGAAAGGGCAGATGTTGAGGCAGATACTTTGGTGATAGCATTTGGCTGTCTCTGGAACTGTCTGTAAGAAGCATCAGGGACACAGTTCATCTTCCAGGACCACAGACAATTATGGGGTGAAAGCAGGAGGAATGCCAAGGAGCAAGAAATACTGACCACATGAGATGCCGTCAGCATCCTGATCTGCCGGGGGTCCTGGGAAGCCGAGCCCTTTGGCCAGAGTGTCCTGGGAATGGGAACCGCAGGGTCTCAGAGCTGCACTCGCTGCCCTTTGGTTGCAGGGACCTGACAAACACTGTGCATCAGCCTTTCTCTGTGCAAAGACTTTCCTGAAATACCCAGTGAGGATTTTTGGATTGGGTTCTTCCCATCTGCTGTTGCTACCATTTGTTCTTTCACCGCCTAATTCCTCCCCCCGGCATCGCAGAGGCTTTTCTTTTCACTCCTGAGCTCCTTGGGCACATTATTCTCTCTGGACAGGTTCTCTCTCCTGATGTTACCTACCCCAGCCTCGCATCCCCCTCTGCTCTGACTGCTGTATCCCTTATTCTCCAGTTTTGGCACTGGGAGGGTTCCTCACCAGATCCCAGCTGGCTGAATGTTACGTGGAGCAAAGGCCAAAGAGCTTGACCTGATTTAACTAATTTGGTTTTAGCACCACTTTGGATTTTGAGGGAGCGATTTCCCTTGGCAGCCATAACCCAGACCCTCTCTGCGTCCAGGCCTGGTTGCTGCCCCAGAAGGGCAGTGCCAGTTTGTGTCTCTGCCTGCCTGGAAATCCCAAACACCATTTTTAGAAAGCCCTTTCATTTTATTTATTTTCCCTTCCTGGCACAGACAGTGTCTGCGGATGGCGACCAGCGAGGAGCTGTGCGCTGCTTGCCTATTACCTCGGGTTTAAAGTGTCTCTTCCTATCAAATGCAAAGCAGAAGAAAGCAGAGCTTTCATGCATTCTTTTTCCACCCTCCCTTTCCCATCCGTTCTAAATTTATTTCCATGCCTTGCCGGTTTCAATCTGCATTTCCTGACCCTCTCACATCTCCAGTCACAGCCTGTGCTCCGAGCCTTCCTTTTGAGCTTGGAGGGAGTCGGCGGGGGGGGGAAGCACTGCTCTGGGCTTGGGGGGATATGATGGGGTTAAAGTGAAAGGCTTGGTTTTAACAGTATAATGTGTAACCCCATAATGACTTTAAATATTGATTATTTGAAGGCCATTAGTGCTTATTGTTAAAGAAAAGTCGATACTTTTTAAGCCTTGTGAACCATTTGTCTCCTGTTAAAGGACATATCAAATTTAGCAGCATGCAGTGCAAATCCCCTAATACCCTGCTCACAAGCCTCCAGCTGGCATGTTAGGGGGGAAAAAAAAAAAGGGGGGGGTAGGGGGAGGAATACACAGTAACACAGAATTGCTCTCTGCAAGGTAAGGACAAGGCTTATCAGATGTAATTGCCAAGGGCTAAATTCACATTCTCCGAGTATGGGACTGCAATTCAGCCCTTGCTCTGAAGGGTGGAAGAAGAGGAGGAAGGAAATTAAATGGGTGTGTGGGGGTGCTGATGGCTGATACGTACCTGGAAGAAGATGTAAGGATTTGTGGTTTGGTCCACGTCTGTCTAAAAGCACAGTAGGTGCTTTGTTAAGATCTCTGGGCCTTTTTACTCTGGGGTTGCCAGTTCATTACCAAGCTTGTTGGGAGCATTTGGCTGTGTCTGGACCAGGCAGCCTGGAAAGGCTTCCCAGCTCTGTGCCAGGACAGGACCTGGTTGTCCTCCCTCGCCAGGTTTCCACGCCAAGGATCAGGCAGATGGGCTGGAAGGGAGCAGGATAACCAAGTTCTCTCCTGCTGGGGACTGATGCTGAGTGTTAGAGGGGTGGCAGGAGGGGTGCAATGACTCCTTTGGCCACAGGTGACATCCCTTCTCCGACCTCAGGCCACAAACTCCATGGGTGTAACGGTGCCAGGTGTGGAACCTTTGGCTGGTCCTGTTTATCTGGCCTCACCCACCAGCTTTGCCTTATGCACATGTTTGGTGGAGAGCTCCAGTGTTGCTGAGAGAACGACTCTGGAGTCTCCGTGTGGTCTGCTGTGTTAGGCAGGCATGATGACAGCACGTGTAAATGTGTCTCCCTGAATTTTCTAAACCTTTGGACTCATCCCCAGTATGTGTTGAGTGTGTAACACAAGCAGTGAGCAACCTCTCACATTCGAAGCAGCTCCTGATGGGCTCTTCCAGCCCCTTCCAGCTACCTCCAGCCCCTTCCAAGCCACCACAGGCTGCTGTGCTCAGCCGTGTGCATCGCAGCCGGATCAGGTCCCACAGCAGTTCCTTCCCTGGCTCGTCCCCCCGCTTCCCAGCTCATTTCTCCCTTCCCCAGACCATCCCCGCTTCCCACCACTCCCTGGCCAGTCCAAAGTGTGAGCTGGTCCCTGGTCCCCAAAGGCAGGGAAGCTGCACAGCTCTGATGAGTGGACAGAGGGAATGAACCGCAGGGTCTTGAGCAGATGTGAATTCCTTAGGGATCAAAGTTAGGCCCTGCAGTGCGACGTTAAAGCATAAAAATAGTCTCTGATTAACGTTGGGCTGCCACCAAAGGGAGAACCTTCCATTTTCCAGTGCCCAGTCCTGGTCCCCATCAAACAATATCCTTCCTGGGCACAGATTGTCTCTTCTTGCCTAAAATCTAGGCGCTGTCTTTGTTTTTAGCATTTCCTTCTGAGCTCTCTGTGTGCAGCCGGCACCTGGGGCTCCTGTGCATTGTTATCTCTCCTACAGGATCCCCTTCTCCGCGTTTATAAAAGGCGGGGAGGGCACGGCCACTGCTTGCCTGGCCGGGGAATGGTTAAAAGCGACTTGATTTCCTAAATTGCTTCTTATAAAACGAACAGCACGTCTGCCAGCCTCGTCTCCCCATGATTACAGCTAATTACGATCGAACGGACACCTCCTAGCCCCCGTCATGCCGCTTTAATTGTCCGTTATTCATCTGCAGGCTGTCCGGGGTGGCAAAGCACTTGGCAGCCCAGCGACCGAGGCCTCGGCTAATTGTGAGGCCTCGGGGATTAGGGCAGGTGATTACACACTTCATGGTGTAATTACATGAGCATCGCTTGGCTGCTGCCCCGGCTCTGAGCCGAAGGTCGCGGGCTGCGTTACCTGAGATTAATTGGAGCTGCCACTGAAGTGCGAGGTGCTGGCGGAGCGGTTATACGATTAGCATTAACATTTCAACAGCGACGGATCGATCTGTGGCTCTCCTCCAGACACAGCGAGCTGTGCAATTAGTTTAGAGGAGAGCTAGGGGAGGAAGGAGGAGGAAAGGAGAGATGGAGACAGGCAGGGGAAGGGGAGAAGGGGAGTGGAGACAGACGGGAAAGGGAGGGGGGGAGGCAGAGACAGGCAGATGGGCAAGGGGTAGGGAGAAGGAGGAATTTTGAGGGGGAATCTCACCCCTTTCTGCGCTGCGGATCAGTGTGTGGCAGGGTTTTGCTGTGGCTGTTGCATAGAATGAGGATAAAACTACACTGGGAAGATCTAGGGAAAGGACAGGAATCCTTCTCTTGCCTGCCTCATCCCCAAAGGGTCCTCATCTGGCTTTTCGTGAGCCATGGTGATAATCCATCCCCAGCTGTGCGGGATGGGGGGGATGGCTGGGGGTCTCTCATTATCCCACACCCACACATCATCCCCCCACTGAGAAGGGTTGTGTCTAAGGTCTGTTTGTTGCAAAGTCACACGCACCTTCTTTGCTCCCTTTCTCTTGCCCTCCAGTCTCTCCCGAAGCAGATTTTATAGGGAGATATTGTAAAATGAAAATGAACGGCACAGCACTTGGCTTTGCCTCTAGATGCCCTGGTGAAGGTAATAATGTTGTAAGTGGCCATCAAAAGGAATTAAGAGACGTGCAGCCGGAAAGCAGAGATTTGCTTGCAGGCTCCCAGGGCGGATTTGACTAATGGAAGAGACCTTGGCTCTTATTCCCTTCCTGCCTTTTTTTTTCCCTTTATTTCCACCCCCCTGCAAGCAAGCAAGCACTACCTGCCTTGCTTCCAGGCATTGTCCTCTTCCCCACCCCTCAAACCTGCCACTTCCAGCTTACTTGTCACCTTACACCTGCTCTACCCATTCTGGCCAGCATCATCCACCCCTTCTCTGGCCGAGCTCCTTTCCACTGACCCCGTGGCGCTTTCTCCTCACATCCCTCTCCCCATCTCTCCTGTCTGTGTCTTTCTCTGCCTCAATTACAGCCTTTCTCTCCAGAATTAAAGATCACCCAGGAAGGACAACAGTGATTTTTTTGCAAGGCATGCCAGCGATGCCTTCAGATCTTCCCAGATTTGAATCCCAAAATACAGAACCTTTTCAGTTGTAAGGTAGTTGAGACAGAGAGCCAAGCTTGCTAAGGGGACAGGCAGGCACAGCATCTCCAGCCTTGCCTTTGCTCGCCCCGGGAAGCCAACAGCCCAGCTGAAAGGCCACAGAACCAAAGATGTCACAGTGGGAAGTATGGGAACCCTTCTGGTTCTGCTTCTTTTCTTTTTTCTCTCCCTTTTAAAAGTTTGGCACGCGGGTGAATCTTTCTGTCTCAGAACAGCCGCTGGCACAGAACTCAGGTCGTCTGCAGAAAGGATGCTCTTCCTGAGCTTAGGCCTTTGGGGCACTGTGGATGGTTTTCAACATGAATTTGTTTTCTGGTTTCCGCAGGGAGATATCCCACCCGCCGCCTCTGCTTTCACCCCAGAATGCACCCCATATTGCCCTGGGCCCCCACTTGAGACCTCCGTTCCTTGGGGTGCCGTCGGCTCTGTGCCAGACACCAGGTGAGTGGTGAGAAGGGGCTTGTGGTCAGCCAGGGGAGGTGGATGGTGGGGAGGTGGGGGCTGTGACAAACTGTCCTGTAGCCAAACAGCCCAGACACGTTTTCTGTGTTTCCCTGTTGCTGTTGTGCTACTTCACCCTTGTTTTGCAGTGACAGGAGCAGGTCGCCTTGGCTGCTCTCTCTTTTCATCCCCACCAGCCTCCCTGGTCCCACATTTCAGCATCAGGCTGCACTGCCTGGGGAGCGAGGGAGTAGATGGGCTCTAGAACAGAAAGGCAGCTCTTGGTTGCCCTTTCCTGCTCCGTTTGCCCTCTGGGGAGCCAGCCCTGTGCTAGCAAAGAGTCAATGCTGAGATTAATAACCCCCTATTATTGTTCTCCCTGTCCCCAGGTTACGGGTTCCTGCAGCCGGCACAAGCAGAGATGTTTGCACGGCAGCAAGAGATGCTACGAAAGCAAAACCTGGCAAGGTAAAGAATGTGGAGGGGTGGCCTCCCTGGGTTTGGGTTGGATTGTTCCTTCCCTTTCCTAGCAGCAGCTAATGCAGAGTGCTGGGTTGGATGAACTGTGCAGGAGACAGAGCGGTGTCCAAGCGAGACCCATGGAAACCATGTGTGGGTGTGGAGGTGGCACTTTGGTCCTTCAAGCTCTGGTTCAACGTGGCTGGGGGGTAGCAAGTGACTTGTGTAGCCCCCCATTGACATTCCCTCTCCGCCTCTCCCAATTTAGGTTAGAGATGTCGGCCGAGATCATCCGCCAGAAGGAGCTGGAGAACCTCCACAGGCAAAGGCTACTGGCTGGTGACCCGCTGAGCCTGCATCCCGGCTTGCCTCCGGATCACCCGGCCCTGCGCAACGTGCACGACATCCCCGAGGGCCACCCGCTGCGGGAAGAGCTTTCCCGGAGGAACGCCATGCTGGTGCTGCGGCACAACAACACCCCCCTGCTGTCCCTCAACCCCAGCGTCCCCAGCAGTGCCACGCCGCCCAAGGAGCAGCCCCGGCGGGGCAGTCGGAAATCGGCACATCACCGCGCGGAGCCGCAGGGGCTGAGCGAGGCCAAGGAGCTGGCGGAGCCCCGGGCACGGGACGGGGCACCAGACTGTAACGATGAGGAGATGAAGGACTCTGAGAGCGACGCCGACGTGAGCGACGAGAAGCCGGAGAGCCTGAAGGCTGAGAGCAGCAGCTCGGCCGCCGAGCTTAAGGAGTGCAAAGAGACGGGCAAAGCCTGTGAAGGGGCCAAGGAGTTGGGTGAAGCCTCTGCTGGCCAAAACGCCCCCTGCAGCTCCTCGAGCGCCGAGTCCCCCAGCCATTTGCTTGGCCCCAGCATCAACAAAAATGAGGTGAAATACCTCCCGCCGGCCTCCATCCCACCGCCTCAGCCGCTGCCCTTCGGATTCCCGTACACCATGAGCCCCTACTTCCACGCGGGTGAGTGCCTGGGTGCCTGTTGCTGGTTGGAGCAGTGACATGTTTTGCAGAGTGCTAAAAGTGGGACTCTTCCCCGCGTTGTGCAGCGTGGTTGTAGTTCTTCTGTCTCTGCAGGGAACCAGGCACCTTCTTTTAATTAGTATAAAGGGCTCCTGTTTGCAGTGAAGCAAATCAAGGGTCATAAAGAGGGTCAGCAGGGACCAAGTGGGTCTCAAGCACTTGAGAAGGGAGATGGCAAAATGATGGATCTGGCAATTGCTTCAGCCTTCATATGTCCCAGGACAGATGCCAGTAAACTATAGGGGGCTTCAGGGAGAGGCAACAAAAGTTATTAATGGCTGCAAAGCGCTGCCCTACAAAGTAAAGGGCCAGAAGTATCTGGAAGGGTGGCCTGGCAGGCTGTAAAGACTGTTGGGCTGTGATCATGGAATTTCCAAGCAGTGGGGATTGGAGGGGCTGGGGTGGAGAGAAATACCCAGATACAGCAGGACAAAGGGATGGAAGTGGTGGCTTCCCGGGGTGGCTTGGGTCTGCCCTGCATGGGCAGAAGCTGTTGCACAGGGAGAGGTGTGGATGGCTCTGGGGATGTGTGGGGCTGGAGCAGGGTTGGCTGGTTCCCATGTGCTCGCTTCTCCCTCTGTGCATCGCCGTGGTTGGAAATGAAGGATTAAGGCTGCAGCATTTTCCTCCTTGCTGAGTGTCATATCTGGGATGTTTCCAGGGTAGCAGGTGAGGTGACACCTTTGGGATGGGGTGTCAAAAGAGTCCCCAGTGGTGACATACAAATTTTGGCCTGCCTGTGCCCTTGGAGGTGTCAGAGCTACCACTGCTGTGCCCCTTTCCCAGGGCAGAGAGAGAGGGGCTCTTTCCCCTGCCTGTGGTGTATTCCTCGGTATCCCAGACACTGGAAAGAGCTGGATTGGTGCCTGTTGGATTGGGACAGGCAGGCAGGGAAGTCCTTGCCAGCTTCCCAGTCCCCATCGAGCTATGGAGATGCGCAGCAGAGGCAGGCACAGCCGGAGCCAGCTGTGAGCAGTGAGTCCTGGTGGTACAAACCGGGGTTTCAGACCCCGGTAACTGCTCTGCACAGGGGACTCCTGTTGGCAGAGCAGGGTGGCAGCCCCGCTAGCCTAGCCAGGAGCCAAAATCTGCCTCAGCTAATTACTTGGCTGAGCAATTAGCAGGAGGTAGGAGCTCCTACCACGTGGAGGAGGGGGAAAGGAGGGAGGGGGGATGGCATGT
>JAOXNH010000008.1:5600870-5617496 GCA_028566575.1 Bartramia longicauda
CCCCTCCCTTTTTTTTTTTGTTTAAACGTTGCACGTGCTACCGTTTTTCTTACAAAATAGCTTGGTGGTACATTAGCTTCTTTATATTGTAAAATAAAACAAAAGAAAAAGTCATTATCCATCACATCACGATAAAAAAAAATGCTTTCCAGCAATCAATTTAAATAAAAAAGAAAAACACTTAATTTACAAATGGTACCTGGCTTCCTGAGCTCCTTGCGAGGGGTTGCTTTACCCAGAGGTCTCCTGTTGTTCCCCCTGTGTGGGATGCGTGTGGCCGGATGCCGGGAGCTGGTAGCTCCTGGAGCATCGGAGCTGCTCCGTTTCTGGCCCCTCTGAGGTTTGGGGGTCACAGCTGCCGAAGGGCAGCCAGCACCTCCCCAGCCAAGGGGGAGAAAGGAGGAAAAGGAACTCCTTTCTCTTTTGGAAGAAAAGGTAAGTTAAAACCTTTTTCTTACAGTTAGGGCCTTAAAGTTCTCATCTTTGCAGTCGTATCCCGGCCTCCCGTACGGAATTCCTGAAGACATGAGGCTTCACCAGCTGTGGGGAACCTCAGCCTTGAGCCCTCCTGAACCCCTAATGGAGCAGCAGGTGCTTCCACCCCCTCAGAGTGGGCTATAAACAATGACAGTAATTACAATAACAATGATGTTAATAATAAACCCCAAATTACTAATTTCTGTGGGTACTTCCTCCTCCTCATGGGATGGCAGGCAGCTGGGTGCATGTCTCGGGAGGGCAGGTAAGGGGAGCTGGAAAAAAAAGACTTCCTATCCCTATTCCTGCTGCTAAGCTCTGAAAAGACGTAACGGAGTCTGAATGAAGCAAACACCCCACACCACTGTACCACTGCAGTAATTACCTGTGCGGTAACGATGTCTGGAAGCAGGAAAGGAGCAGTATTCCGTGTAGGATGGGAAGAGCTTAATTAATTACCCCTTTGCACACCCTGAGTTACCACTTCCACGTGTGGGTGAGAGGGAGACCACCAGCCAGGCTACAGCAGGTGTGGGGGGTTATCTGCAATAGGGCTGTGGTTCTTCTGACTCCATGAAAATAAAACTTTAAAAAGAAAAGGAAAAAGATGGTTCTTTCAAGAAGTTTTTCTTCAAAAAGGCATCTTGTCCCGTGGTGGGCAGGAGTAAGGATGCCTGGAGAAGGTGCCAGAGATGAGCATGCCAGGTGGCTTGGCCACCCCCAGCGCTGACAGACAGCTACGGAATGGTGGCAGAGGAGAATAAAGATCATAATTCGTCCTGGCCCTCCTGTCCTCTGTCCCAAAAAAAAATCTGCATTAACAAATAGCAATGCTCTTGGTATATTATTTAACTCAGGAGTGATTCTGTCAGATATGCCCTAAGAACACACAACTTTTCCCAGCAATTCTTAAATAAATACTTAAATACTTAACCTTTTTCTCAGCAAATACCCTGTTTCCAGTTTATTTTCCAAAGAAACACGTTTCCTAGCTGTCAGTCCTGCAAACTGACAGTGGTCTCAGGAGAGCAGCTGTGTGTATTTCCGCAGGGGAGCACAAGCTGCCTTTACCCACCTGGAGCTACACCGTGTCCTCCCGCAAGCTCCGCTCCTACAGGAAGAGCCACAACGAGCTGCATCCAGGAGCTGCCCGGGTGTTGCCATGGTTTGAGGTGATAAAAACAGTCTAAAAACCACCCCTGCTGTTTTCAGGCCTCACACAAGTCAGTGGTGACCACCACTGGCAGCTGGGCCTGTCCCTAGAAGGAGGAATGTTGTGTCACGGGGTAACGACAGGGCTGGTAAAAGCAGGGGCTCAGGTTTGTCATTTGTTTTCGATAAATAAATGTCTCCCACCCAAACCCAACAGCCCCCCCAGCATGAAAGGGTGTTTCCTGCATTATTATTTTTACCTCTTCTTACTCCTTTCTGCCTGTACAACCTCCCTCCCGTCTCCACCCCCGTGTCCTAAGGCACTTAATTAAAGTTACCTTCTTTAGCAGACTTCCAGCCAGCTTGATTGAACGGACGGAGCTGCTCCTGGTGGTGCTGATAAAGGCTTCCTTTGCCATGAAGATGCAAAGCTCTGGAACACCCTACACAATCCCTAACAACATCCTGGCAGAAGGGAAGGGCTTGGGGAGGGCCCCAGAGGAAAATACGGGGTCACTTGAGTGGTTGGGCTGAACAGACACGAGGACCCTTAGACAAAAGGACTTCTCACCCATGGGCAGCTCGCTCAGGCCCCAGCAGGAGCTGAAACTGAACCCTATGCTATTTAAACCAGCAGATTTTAATGAGGGCTTTTTATTACCCACGCTGAGCAGTTTTACTGGCTTTGACGTGGCCACAATTTTACTGTTAACAAAAACATAACCGGTAGAAAAAGTCTGGAAGTCGAAGTAGCATCTCTGCTGTGTCACTGAGAAAGTCCGTGGTGGCACCTGGGGGTGACAGCCCACCCTCCGTGCTCCCCAGCTCTTACCACCTCTTTGAGCCCCAGCTACAGGTGCTGAGGGCTGGTGACCCAGTGCACAGCAGCTCCGTTGGGGAGAAGCTCGGAGAGGGTGGTCCCGAGGGGGCTCAGTCGTCATCAGAGAAAGCCAAGTCCTCCACGATGTCCTCTTCTCCTTGGGCCAGCTGTTGGAGGTCGGAGCGTGACATCCCGCGAGTGCGGTTCCTCTGCTTCTGTGTCCTCGGGGAAGCCCGAGCACCTTCCTCACCTTCCTCACCTTCCTCTGTGGGTGGAAAGAGTGAGAGGTGTTAATCCTGCTTTACTGGGAGCCAGCGTGAGGCGAGTCGAGGCAACGCACCGCTAATTAATCCCAGACACTCATTAATTTATTGGCGCCACTGCAGCTCCCAGATAGCGGTAGGAGAGTGCTGCGGGGTGCTCGGTGCAGCTCCGGGGTGAGAGAAGGAGAGACTTCACCCACTGCTCTGCCTGAGGCAGGAACCCAAAATAAGACCTGGTGGGGGGCAGGAGGCAGGCGGTGCCCCCCCAGCTCTCCCAGTTCAGGTCAGCCTTCCTCACTGGAGATGCTGGGCTGGGCAGTAAGAGGTGGCAGAAAGGAGCCGTCACAGGTAACTGTGAGACTTGCAAATGCAAACCCAGCCCTAAGCTCTCTCCTTTTGGAAATGGAATTTCAAGAGTGGGGGGCACAAGTGAGAACTGGTTTCCAGGGGCTGTGCAGGACTGTACACGTCCTCATTCCCAGTGGCCTTTCCGCTCATTCCACGTGTGGCTTGAGCTTCCAACACCTTACTTCCAAAGGGGGGCCCTGCAGACCATCCTTCCTAGGTTCTACCAGCAAAGCATCTGCTCAGCACCAGTTCCTACCTCTGGTTTTATGCCCTCAGCCTCTGGCAGGTTGGAGTGGGCCATGGCTGCCTCCTCCTCCTCCTCCTCAGCACTCCCTGGATCAGCTCCCACAGCCCAAAGCGAAGGAAGCTGCCATCAGGGGGTGAAGGAAGGGAAGCTCAGGGTTCCCGCTCCCCCAGGAAGGGTGCTTTTCCTTCAGCTTATCTGAGTCCTCCCGTGGGCAGAGAGGGGAAAGCGCTCCCTCTTTATCCTTTACAGCATTGTCAGAACATGCATCAAATACCCATCTATTCTCGGCGCCAAGGTCTGGGTGTGCATGCCAAGCCACAGCCATCTGCCATGCTAAATCAGTCGGATTTTGCTCTCACTTGGACTCTTTCCCCCTTCCTGCTCCCCAGACTGGTAAAGAAAGCCCGCACACAGGAGCTTTTGTGGCTGCTCCCCACAACCACACATCACACCCGGTGGGATGCTGAGGAGCAGAGCCTTTGGCTCTCTCACACAAAGGCCTAAAGCAAGAGGCACACAAAAACCAGGGCAGGAACACCACGGTGGCCAGAGCCCCTGGCAGGGCCAGCTTCCGTCTGCGGGGTCCGCAGAGTGACTTGGCAAAGATGGGCAAGACCGAGCCAACCGTGGCTGGCTAGCAGCACTGCTGGGGTGCTGAGCAGGCTCTCGAACTGGCCGTGGCTCTGCCGTGGCAAGGGATGGAAGGGGAAGATATCCCCTCCTCAGCTGTGACAGAGCCTGGCTTGGCCTCTAGCACAGCCCTGGTGGCACGGCTGGCAGCTTCCTCCAGTAGCCGTTTAGGCAGCCGTGGCTCTGGCCCGCCAGGAGCACCCCAAACTGGTCACCTCCCGCTGACACCCACCACTCTGACAGCTACTGTCATAGGGACCAAGCAGAGAGTGAAGCCAACGGTTCTAGCAGCATCCATACCCAACCAGCAAATACAATAACAGAATAAATACCTCTGCCCCAGCACAGAAACCCCAGGTGAACAGAGGACTGGGACAAGATCTCCTGCCAGTCCTACCCTGCTGGGAAGCAGCAGCTAAAGGGTTACCCCCCGTACCAGCACCCCACACCCCAGGCACCGCTCAGATGAAAAGGGAAGCGCACCCTGCACACCCCCACGCACCTGTAACCCGTGGAGAGCCTTGAAGCAAGGTTTCTGTACCCCGGTGGGGTGGGCTGTGCTTCAAGAGTTTGTTTGAGCCTCTCTGCAGGAGGCCCCTGAAAAGAGATGAAAGGGAACTGGTGGCTTGTTAGAGCAAGGCCTGCAGAGGCCTTAACCCTTTCACTCTCTTCATGGTATAAACTCAGAACTGCCAGGTCTTCCTGTCCAGGGCGAGTGTCTAAGTCCCTCCTGACACCCCGCAGCTCACAACAGCAGCACAGCGAGAAAAGAGGAGACAGTTCCTTTGTAGAGGAGCCCCCAGAATGCAAAAGAGCCCTCGAGACACCAGTGCTGTCAGTAATTCCCTTCCCCTTTGCCCAGCTCTGCCACTTACCCTCTGAATCACTGTCGTCTTCTTCCAATTCTTCCTCCTCTTCTTCAATTTCATACTTTCCTTCTTCTTCATCATCATCCTCGCCGTACTCCTCGCTGCTTGCTTCTGAACTGTCGTCTGATGCCTGCTTGGCTTTGGCTTTACCTGCAAGTATTTTTACTGTGTAAATGGAAACAGAAAGTGCACACACACACAGGCAGTGGATGCAAAGAGCAAAGTACCCTGATCCCAACACTCATCCTCAGGAGCACACCATAAAGGGGAAAATTACCATATTTCTCCAAAAGCCATGTCCCTTTGGACTGGAGGCCGAGAGAAGGATGTGTTTCATTTCAGAGGCCAGGAAGGCCAAGGCACAGAGAGGCAGAGAAGCCCCCTCAGAAGCCCACAGTGGGGTTTTACTGCTAAAGCTCGGGATTTGCTGCTCCCTGGTATTTACGGAGCTTCACCGGCGCAGCACCCAACCTGTCTGCCCTGCTCAGAGAGACATGAGAGCTGGGAGAGGCAGGCAGACAGAGGAGTACAATGAGGAGAAACAGGCCTACTGAACAGACAGGAGAAAGGAGAAGGAATAATTCACAAAGCTGAGAGCTGGGCTGGCTCCGCTGAGAACCAGTGCCTGCTTTATACCCACCTCCACCCCTCCGTGGTTACACACGGGGGTGTGTAACAGGGGTAGACTCTGGTTCAGGGCATCCCTGTAAACATCTCTTAGCTTTATTCCCCCTATTAGTCACAAGATAAAGGTCTAGGAACAGATATTGCTGCAAATTCCCCCTGCAGATGGCTAGCCAGGACCAAGTAGTAAGATCCTCTGGGTGTTTGGCCTGTGGGAAAATCATCTGCCCCTGGAACCAGACTTTTTTTACTCAGGTTGAGTCCACGTCAGTGGAGAAGAGCTTCTCCCTTCTGCCTCCTCAGGACCATGAGAGTCACCAGGCATTTCAATGACCGAGCACAAATTCTGTACGGAGGGAGCAGATCCACCAGCTTCTTCTCACCTCCTTCCAGGAGCAAAGCCCAGCTCGGTGCCGCAGGCTGCCTGCCCTTGCTTCCAAACCTGCTGCAGAAGCTGTGTATCCACACTTCAGACTCTCTGCTCGGGAACTGGCTGTCCATCTTTCTCACACTGTGATTCCTGGGCCCCACAGTGGCATTTGTTACCCTGCACTCCCTCCTCAGCTGCTGACCCACGTTACTCACTGAGCTGGATAGAGAGCCATGAATAAGCCGGCTGCCAGCGTTCCCGGCTCCCCGTCATCGCCCTGCTCGCTCTGCTTTCACCCATCTGTCAGCTCCGCCAGCATCCAGCCTCCGTGCCATTGCCCCCCGAGGGATGGGAAGCTACATCTCATGGAGGGAGCTCTCTGGGGCGCCCGCAGCCATGCGGAGAGCACCCACTCCCCGGGAGATGGATAGCGGTGCTGTTCTCTGCACCACATCATTTTGATGGGCACCTGAGCAGCTCAGGCAACCGCCGAGAGGGGCAAGGCTCTCATCCATCAGGCAGCACCAGCAAAAGCACCGACACATCCAGCCACCAGCACATCTCAGAGCGTGTAGAGAAACCAGCCGTGGGTAGGAACTGGGTATCGGGGCATTCCTACGCGCTACAACACAGGCAGCAGCCACCAAGAGGAATTTAATGGACTCCTCCAGCCCCTGCCTTCCCCTTCCACCCGTGTCCCCATCCAGCTTTCACACAGAACTCCAGCTGCCATCTCCCGAAGGTGAAGTGCACCAGCAGGACTCCAGAAGACAATGCTCAGGGTGCTCCAGTCAAGCAGGGCTGCTCCCCTCTTCCTCCTCACTCTGCCGACAGCCCTCCACCAGGAATTTTGCCACCGAAAAGGGCCGTCCGTGATTATTCTGCTAGGAAATGAAAATGTCTGACCTCTCCTTCCACGCCCCTGGCCCCCACCAGCCTGGCATTAAATTGATGTAATATGATTACGTGAGGGATAAATGAAGAAACCTGTTCAAGTTCATTAGAGGCACAGCAACACCTAATGTGGACAGATCACTCATTACAGGCAGGCCCGGAGAGACGCTGCAGCCACGCTCCCTTCTCGTCTTTAATTGCCTCCTGACGAGGCAAGTCCAGCACCTCTTTCCAAAGCCATTAATAATTTCCAGGAGCCTTTCCTCCCAGAGACGTGTCAGCCGGGAAATGAGAGGAAGGCAGGAACTTCCCCACCCGTGGCACACAGATTGATCAAATCCATGCTCTTTCCTCCCCATCTCCCAGCCCTTTCCGTCCTTGTCTGCTGGGGGGTTCCTGAAACGTCCAAACTTGTTTCTCTCCCCTCTCCAGGCCCTGCAGAGACCCCAGGAAGGGAGTCTCTCCTGCCTGCCAAATGCTTTCTCCGTTCCAGAGGGCGGCTTGTCTTGATGTGATGGAATTGTTTGCGGGGGGTGCAGATCCACAAAATTAAAAAATGATTGCAAATTCATCGCTTCCCTTCCTTTTCCTGTGCAGCCCAAAACAAAGCCACCAGGAACAGACAGCCAAGAGGCAGCATTGCCTTGTTAGAAAGACACATGAACTCAAAGTCCTGTCTCAAACTCCACTCCAACCGTGCTGAGACATCCCTCCCTCTCCCGCCTCAATTACGCCTGGAATTTTCATATTGACTCACTGAGCAGGGCCTTCCCAAGCAGCAGCACCCCCCAATCTTCATCTCTGGGTTGAGGTCCCCCAGAGGAACATAAGATGCATCAACCAGGAGCTAACCAGTACTCCCAGTTTCCAGGAGCAGATATGGATTTGTGCTGATGAACTTACTGACCAAATTCCCAAGAACTGTCCACCACCCTCTCCGTTCTTTCAGCAGCCCCTAAAACAAACAGAAGGGCCAGAACTGACAGAGCAGGAGGCTCAAACCACAAAGAAGCCCAATGAGACTTCTCCAAACGTGACACCAGACACAGATACATCTGTTATTGCCAGTCTTGCTAGGATTCAGAAGAGATTCATTCATTCATCCTTGGATTTGGCAAGGCCTGAGAAGCGAGAATGAAGATTCAGATGGGTGGGAAGCTTCTACCAGGGACCTGTGGCCGACTGCGAAGGCTGAAGTCAGGGTTGGGACTCAGGAACGAAGAGACTGAAGACCTGCAGAGCTTATGGAGCTAGGAAAAGGGCTGCTGCTGGCAAAGATAAATGGCTGGGCTGCGGTGAGGCTGCTGGTGAAGGTGAAGGTAAGGAGGGATCAGAGAGCTTAGCTACTGCTGGGTCCTGCCATACCTGAAGGACTCGAAAGAAGGCCTGGCTGGGCCAAGGGGAACGGATGGCCTGCTATCAGCCTTTCAGATCCGGCTTAATGCAGAACTGGGGTTGGGATTCAGAAGAAGACAGGCATATGCCTGAATCCTACACAGTCCATTAAAGCAGACTGAGGCCCATCAGTGAGTTCAGTGGGCAGCAGGCTTAAAGAAAAAATGGAGTTTTTTCAAACAATATCTAAGTTAAAGTTGTGGCGTGTCTTACCATGTTACTGGAGGACGCTGTGGAAGCCACATTAACAACGAGGATCAGGCACAATCAAGGAACCAACAGATTCATCAGTGGATATTAAATGAAAGGGTCTCTCTGCAATCCTCAGGTGAGAACATCTCTAAGCTGCTGCCCATCCTGTAACCTCCCCTGCCCCAAACATACTTGTTCCTCTTCCCTGGTATCCCAATACACTGCAAGAGCTCCGGAGGTGTTTAACTTGCACCTCCATCTTTATGTACCTGCTTCATTCAAGGCTTCCATTCCCAGAGCAGGGAGGGTGTAGCCCACCAGCCCCATCTCCTTCTGCCCACATCTGGAAGTAGTGTTGTATCAGAAGGGCTGATCTGCTCTGATGAGCTCCCCAGATCCCCACAGCACCTCAGTCTCACGGTTACTTTCATAGCACCAACCTGTCTTGGATCAGGTCACTTTTCAAGGAGGTCAGCACCACTGGGCACTCTGGGCTATATTTATTGCTTTCCAGCTATATTTCTCATTTTCCTCTCCCAGAAGGTCCATCCACATCAGTCTTACCTTCCTGCCTAGATTTCTGCCATCAACATGTCTCTCCTGGAAGTAGTTTGAGGCTGATTCAAGATGAACCAAAGTCCTTCCATTGTCCCAGACTCTCCTGTTGCCTTATTCAAGGAGAGGAGACTGCGATGCCTTCAAACCTCACAGGTAAAGCAGCAAATACCCAGGCCCCAGCAGGGCCTCCCAAATCCCCTCACATCTGGCCACCCGGTAGAACAATGGCCACAAAGACAGGGAACTGTAGCACTGGTTTCCCCGACGTCCATCTGCAGCCAGCCCTGACAGATACTGAATGCAGAGCGCGGCTGGGAACATCTCACACCCCACACAGAGCAAGAACAAGAGCTCATTGTCTGCATCTCCCAAGACACAGGCGCTTTTCCCAGCCTCCCTGCTCCCTGTCCCTTTCCCACTGCGGAGTCACACCATTGCCTGGAGGGGACTTCACCCTACGCGACAGCACAGACCCAGAGCTACGCCATCTCCACCCAGCGCCTCGGGATCCCTGGTGGGGCCCAGCACAGTCGCTCCTTGAGATGGAAGCTGCCTTCAGGGCCTGTTGCCTCCCTCCAGAAAACACCCTACTAAGAACAAAGGCCTTAGAGAGGGAGCTGCCCCAGGAATGTTGAAAGGCAAGACCCATTACTGACACTGGAGTGATGATGGTGCTCAGCGAACAGATACCGCAGACCAGATACCACCAGATACCACAGATTGGATACCACCAGATACCACCAGATACTGCAGACTGGATACCACCACACACCACAGGTTGGATAATGCAGCTGTGGAACCCCTGCAAGCAGAGTAGGGACAGCCCTTTGATATCACGTGGACCTCAGTCCTCATTTGCACTCTCTTCACAATGCATGTCAGCCCCTCAAAGCTGCCAAAGAACCTCGTGGACAGAGGTCACCAGAGGCTGGGAGGGGACAACCATGCCTAACAAGGAGGTTGCAAATCTTTATATTCAGCAGATTTCTACAGCGAGCAGGCAAGCAAGGTAGAAGTTGGGTACGTTAGGTGCCAGAGACCTTGTATTGTGACTTTCATCACAGATGTGCCTCGTCAGGATCCCAATGTACATCCAGAAGTCCATCAGTCTGACAAACCTCCCAAGTGTACATAAAGTCAGTTCCTGGGAAGCGCAGGAAGAGACCCTGGGGTTTCCCTTCTCCCAGCAACCTGTGCAGTTATCACTGCCTTTTTGGAAGCCACTGGGATTCTTCTAAGGCACTGACTCACATGGCAGACAGGACAGCCCCAGATCTCAAGGATCTACCTCAGCAAATCACTTTGATGTCACACTGTTCTCTCAATAGCTCTGTGAGTCAAGTGCTCACTTTTGTTCTCCTCCCATTTTTTGCTGGGTCTCCTACAAAACTCCACAGACTTCAACCTGGAGCTATCAAACAAGAGTTTTCCAACCTTTTCTTCCTCCCGTGTCACAGATGCCCATGGGGGAGACAATGCTCCTTGGTTCTGTGATAGGTCTCAAGACTTATCCTCACACCTTACGATGTGCACAACAAACTAGGACTTTACCTGTAGATTAAATCTCCAAACAAGAAAACTCCGTATTCCTGCAAGTCACCCTTTTATACAAATGACAACAACACATTTAGGAAATCTGTGATATCCCAAACGTTCCAAATTACAAAAAGAACACCTAAGTTTTCCCTCAAACTGTGTGGTGAACTTCTGAGGCAGGTTCCACAATTTACTGTGGCCCCCTCGTGGTCACAGCCAGAGAGTGACATCACTCCATTTTCTCTGAAAGCTCTAGACTTTCTTGGCTTGTCAAGAATACTTGCAACATCAGTCACTATAAAATAAATAAATCAGAAGTGCAGGCAAAGAGGGGATAACCATCAAAAATCCTTGTTCTGTAGCCAGCCCCTAGGACAGCTACTGTTTGCAGCGACGTACACAGCAAAGACCCAGCAGGCTGTCACTTAAAAACACATTCTTAACTCTTCTTTTGTAGGTGAGGAAACAAAAAATGGGTTTCTGCACCTCCACTCATGATGCAAAAAGACAGCAAACACTTCTACATTCTCTAAGGTGAGACTTCAGCCCAGAACCTGCACGGGTTATAAGCACAAGGAGAACTCACTCTTTGGGAATTACAGTGGGAACCACGGCTGCTGCTTTGAAAAGCCTCTGAAAGCAGGATCTGCTTCAGCCAAACATCCCCCCAGTTCTTGGGCTGTCACGTTGAGGTCAGTGTTTGTGACAAGAGGAAGGTGCTAAGGGGAGGAGAGAGCATGGGTCATGTATAGAAAAAGACTAATGTAGGACTAAGGCTTTAAAAAGAGCTGGAATGACAAAGTAGGAGAGGGAGAGAAAGATAAAAGCCTTCCAACTACTTTCTGCCTGTCACTTTGAAATGCCTCCAAAAGGCATCATCATCCTGTGCTCTCTCTGCCCAACAGTGTAACTTTGGAGCTGAACATGGCCAGCATTTCATCCCCCTTAGGGCAGGGCTGTGCTGACCCACACCGTACAGAATTGTGGGCAAGGAGAAGGTATGCCCAGCCCCAGCCCCATACCTTTTATAGGGAATCCATCATTCTCCTCATCAGAGTCACTGTCCAGGTCAAAGAGGTCCTTGAATTCCTTCTTATCTTCCTCCTTGCTTTCATTCTGCCTCTTACGCTTAATTTCTGGGAAGTTCAAGTCTTCAAGCTGGAAAAAACCAAAACCAACAGTAAGAACAACCTTAATTTGTACTTTTAAACATAAAATGTTGAGCTTAAACACAAGAACTTGGCTTTGTCCAGTATGTGCAAGCCCCACTGCCAAGGACAGTTGGGTCTGCCTGCTGCCAACTAAGGGGACAACAGATCTGTGAGTCAGTTACAAAGCACCACTGCTCTATTAATCTTTACCTAACAAACTACTTCTGCTAATGGGCCATCTACTGCTGGTACCTTAGCATGGATAAAAATGCAAGATGCCCATGACAAGCTGGCTGTCCTATATCTCTGCACCAAAAGCCAGGCAGGGCCCTGAGAGCTTGGGCAGCCAAGCATGATCGAGCCAGGCTGTGCTGGTCATCTCGGAATTAGCAGTTTTCCACAAACGCCAAAAGCTGTGACAGCTACAGCAAAGGCACTGTCTTTTTGGGTGCAGATTTCAGGAGGGTTAAATGACAAGGTACTGAAGATGCTTAAGGTCTGCCTGCACCACGTCTTCCCTGGTTGCTAGCCCTTATGGAGATCAATGGGCCAAGAGCCTTGCTGCTGCAGACAGCCAATATCGGTGCCATTAAGTACTTGCAATTGACACCACCTCACTGCTCTTTACACCTCTCTGGAGGGGGATTAGGGGGAGGATTTACTTGCAAGGGCTCAGGCCAGCAGGGCAAAGATAATCAGAATGCAAATTAAATCCCAAGTGCTCTCCCAACGTCAGCTGCCCGCTGCCCGTGCCTGGCTGCACACCTCCTGGGAAGCACTCATGCATTAGCACACATTAGCTTGCTTGGAAACATTCGCCCCGCGAGTAATAACTCATTTGCTCTCTCCCACCCGTCGGACCACCCCTCAACACACTCCTCTCTTGACCACATCCACTTCAACCCTCCCATGAGCTTCCCCCAGCGGGAAGAGCAGCAAAGCACAGTCTGTATAGAAAAGCAGCTCCCAGCGGAGAGAGAGAAAGAGTGAGAGAATGGGGATGAGGGGGAAGAGAGGACGAGAGACACGGAGACGCGCATTTGCTCCTGCAGCCAATTCCAGCAATTTCTCCCAGCCCGTTTCATGGTTATGGTCCCCAGCTGGGCAATATTGATTCTGGGAGCTGAGCACTTACAAGCAATAACCTGCAGTTCCAGGATGGAAAGTCAGAAGCTGGCCAGAGAAGGGGAGAAAAATCACCAACCACCATTGGCAAGGTCCTCATTTTAAATCATCTTCCCACTTGCTCTTTTCCACTCAGAGATGCCTCTCTTTCCCACTCAGAGATGCCTCTCCTTCCCCCGGCCCTGCAGAGACCTGCTGGGCTGTCTCTCTGCTGGGAAGATGCTTGAAGAAAGCAGCCCATGACTCGGCTTTCCAAACAGCAGTTCTTGCATGCCAGAAAAGAGACTTGGGAAGCAAAATGCAGGAAGAGCAGCAATCCAGAGTCACTGCCCAACTGCCGTCAGCTGCCCTCATGACATCCTCTTTCTAGGATGGTTATGCTCCCGCAGGCTCCATCGTGGGGCAGGGGAGCTGCTGGGCAAAAACATTTTCTTTAGCCCCTACCAGTTCTGGTGGACAAGGCAGGTTCATACCTCACTCCTCTCATCTGTTCCAGCACGTAACTTTAGGGTGGGAGGGTAGAGAGAGATGCTCCAGAAATACTGATTCAATGACAGGCTCCAGAAATAAAACACAAAGGTCTAGACTGGATGATCTCCAGAGGTCCTCTGGACTAGGTGACCTCCAGAGGTCCCTTCCAACCCCACGTGATTCTGTCTCAGAAGCTAAAATAAATGAGCTGCTACGCTTCCAAACCAGCATTAGGCTGTGATCACAGACAAACATTCCTTGCCTCTGGAAGTGCCTCAGCCAGGTCACACTGCCATCATCCCAGCCTTGGGGAAAAGCACTGGGGCTTCCTGCAGCCCAAGACCTGGACCCCCATGTCCCTCCCCTGGTAACTCCATTTGGGTCAAGGCCTCTTGTGTCCCAGAGATGGTCACTCCAACAAGTACTGGGAAGTGTACCCTGTGGCATGTCACCAGTATGACACGCTGAGCTCACTCTGGCAGTCTCCCAGTCACAGGCAGCACCTTTGAGCCCTCTTCTACCCGTAGAGTCCCTGTCTGGCAAGGGTGGTAGCCACCTCTCTTCAGCAGCAGTTAAAGAGGAGCCCAGCACTGCCTGCCTAGGAAATAGTTGAGCCTCAAACTGTCACAAACAGAAGCAGAAATTCAGTTTTGACAACACTGTCCAAGTCCCTGTTGGCTAGTCCTGTTCTCCATGACCCTGGTCACTGTTACTGCTCAGCAGCAGCAAATGAAACGCAAAAATCATCCAAGATCTTATGCTCCCTCCTCACACATCCTGAGCATGGGATGTTTCCATGGAACACATCACTTAGTAGGTTTGAAGTGGAAATGGAGCTGTGTATGAGTAAAATGTCTCATGTATGTGACGGAGAACAGACTCCTCCAATTCAAGGCAGCAAAAGAGAGAGACTTATCTCAGCATTGTGAAACATTTCTCCTGTGCAGGACACGTACAGCAGGGAGCAGAGGCTGTTAGTTGGGAATTCCCTGTATTTTCATACCGCTTAGGAAAAGTCCCCATTTCCACAGGCAGCCCACAGTTTTGGGTGACATCAGTACTGGCTGAACTCAACCCGAGTGTATTAAAAAGGACCTGGTGTTGAATCGTGCTGAGTTGTGCTGCCTCCAACTTTCTGAGACTCCCCGGGAGTGCCTTCAAGATGGGCATCTCAAAATAAAGGCACCAGAAAACCCTACTAGCTGCAGAATGATCACAAGGCAAAGGCATGAGGCTTGCACTGAGCCACAGCTCACAGATATAGCCTGTGTTCATCACACAGTGGCAATAATTAGGTAATTTGGGGGCCAGTCTTTTAATCCCCAGCTAGAGGGTTACTATCTACTGAGTCTCACGAAGCTGATTAGTCTACATCCCATTAAAAACCATTGGGAAAAGCAAATGGAATGGGCAGACGGGGTCAGCGTTGTTATAGAAGGCAAGCTGCAGCTCATACCAGCTGAGAGCCAGGCTGATTTTTTTTCTGTTATTATTTCTTCCCCCCAATGGCTGCTAATGGGACATGGATTTTCCCAGCCCTAATGGGCCTCATGGTGTTCACTCTCCTGCTGGGGCTCACAATGCTGCATCATTAAGCCAGCAGTCCCCACCGAGAGAGACAACAGCCCCATTCACCAAGCAAAGATGTCAGGCAGCCACAGGCCTTTCGGAAAGCGAACTCTAAAGTCTGCCTTTCTCTCTCCCTCCAGCTTATCTGTTCAGCCCACTTTCTCCAAGAGAAAACAAGTCCTTGTCAGTGCCCTTCAGACTTCCCGTGGTTTCAGAAGTCACCGTCTTGAGCAATGCCCCTCAAGGGGAGCACTCCACCTCAGCTGGTCCTGGCCACCCCAAGGAGCTCCAGCTCCTCTTCCCCCTTTAACATGAGACAGGGCTTTGTCTACACCGAGGGCTGCTCCCCTCCCCTTGTGATAGCTGCTTCCGTACCAGGAGAGTGCCAGCTCACACCAGCAGGCCACTTTTGGGCAAGAACTTAGCCCCAGTCACAGCTTCCCCTCCCTAATTTTCTTTCTGCAAAGGCCACGTTCTCCTGCTGGGTTTTCCCAGAGCACAAGCGTGCTTTTTGTTCCCTCTGCGCGGCCGCCCCGGGGAATTTTCAGCCTCCTTTCCTTATCTCAGGCTGGTACACGATACCGAGCATTTCTAGGATCTCCCAGGTCTTCTACCACGCTCGGGGACTTGGCTCAGAGCCAACCATCCTCATGTCCCATCGATTATTTTAATTGTTCCCTACCATACGCTGGAGACACCAATTATATCTATTTCCTGCTCCCTTGGCCAAGAGCCGAGCTCAGCCACTTTCATTGCATTAGCATCGAGACAGCTTTCCTTTAGACTCCTAATGCAAAGCAAGCTCCCGCCCCCACCTTCTGCATCCCGGAGCGCAGTGCCGTGAGGACCGGCCAAGGAGCCTTCCCTTGGGCAGAAGATGTGGGAAACGGCAGCCTGAGCACTTCTGTCCAGACAGCGAGTCCCACCTCACAACCCCCACATGGGTGAAATGAGAAAACACAAACCAAAACTCATCTCTGATATTCCCTTGGCTAAGAAGAGAGGCGTCTTCCTTCCCCCCCTGACTTTCTTGCAAATGTGGGTTTTAGTGTGATGATCCAGCCATGTTCTGCAGAGCTGGAAAAAGAGCTAAAGGCCCACACGAGCTCTACCCATTCTGATTTACTATCTGGAAAACAATGCAAAGAAACAATGCAAACTGTCCAAAGTAATGCGAGGAAGCCCATGAATGCAGGGATCAACACATAGAACCAAAACTGTGTAAAATTTAAACTTCAGAATTACATCAGACGCTCAATCCAAAAGTAACATCCGTTGCCCCAGCTGCTCAGGCACTGTGAGCCAGCGTTATCCTGTTGAGCAGCCACCAAGACATGGTTCTCCCGCCTTCCCATGGCACAAGGTGATGTCCAGTAAATTAGAAAATGTCATTCTTACCCTTTCTTTGCCGCTGATTTCCAGTTGTATCTCCTTCTCTCTTAGCTTCTTCCACTGAGCGTAATACTTGGTCAGAGGTGTCCCCTCCTCTTTGACCTGCTTCTCCCACTGTTCCTGTGGAGGAAGGGGGTGCAAATTTAAGAAAGGTTCTCAAAGCAGTTTTCCAATACAACTTTGGCAAACACAGTGAGTCAAGACTCTTTCCCAAACCACCTTTTCCAAACCTCTGGGTAGGAAATTGGCACCCATGACTAGGAATGCAAGCGGGACTAAGTCTGAATTCAGGCACAGGTATTTGAGTAACTACTGAGTCAGGAGTGGTGTGTGACTGACAACGCTCCGTGCACAAAGCAATGCCTGGGCACCGCAGGGAGATCAAAGAAAGCCAAAAGATGAAACGGACAGGCTGGCCAATGCAACAGCTTATGTGACACCAAAGCACAGGACAGCAATGGCAGTGAAGGACAGTATGAAGTCCAAAAAAAAGGAGCATCTAAATGGTAGTGTATAAGATCCTTTAGCTTAGGGAAGATCACC
>JAOXNH010000008.1:5631754-5642109 GCA_028566575.1 Bartramia longicauda
GGATGTTCATGTCTCTCATCCTGGAGAGTCCTGACCTAGACACAGCACTCCAGCTGTGGTCTTATTCTTGCTCAGCAGAGGGCAAAGACCACAGTCAAAGCTGGCAAAGCTCTGCCAAATGCAGCCCAGCTTGCCCTTGGCTTTCTTTACTGCAAGGGGGGTATCACTGGCTCTTGGTCAACTCGTTGTCCATGTCCATTTCTGCAAAGCTGCTTTCCAGTCAGCCCCCGGGATGTTGTCATTATGGAGTTATTCTTCATCAGGTGCATGACATCATTGCCTTTCTGTTGAACTACATGAGGTTTCCATCTGCCAGTTTCTCCAACCTGTCAAGGTCCCTGTGAACTGCAAGACCCTCATCTGGTTTATCAACAACTCCTTCCAAGTTCATATCATCTGCAAGCTCTGCCCCACCATTCAAACCATTAATGCATGACAACCAGTATTGGTCCCGTGGTATGCCACTAGTGGCCTCTGCTTAGATTTCACCCACTGATCACTACATGAGTCTGGAAGCTCAGCCAGTTGTCAATACACCTCCCAGGCTCCTTATCTAGTCCGCAATTCATCAGCTTGTCTGCGAGGAAGTTATGGGAGATGGTATCCAAAGCCTTGATAAAGGGAAGATAAACAACATCCACTGCTCTCTTGTCATCCACGGAGCCAGTCATCTCGCTGTAGAAGTCTATTAGATTGGTCAGGCATGATTTCACTCAACACCTGGTACCTGCAGGGCTGTGATCCAGATTTTAAGAGCTACAATATAGCAGCAGAGGGAGGAGAATGAGGAGGAGGAAAGATGCATCTTCAGTTGGTGCAGTGGTTCAGCTTAGTCTGTCCAAGCTTACAGTTTTTCCTCACTGTGTAAAGGAGGCATTGAGCCCGTGTCTTGTAGAAAACTAATCTCAGATCTGTGCTGAAATGTATGACAGTGTCCAGTATCATCAATTCTCCAACTACAATCTTCACATCAGCCCATTTCCTCTGACACAATCTGCTGCCCACTCCCTATATGTTGCACTCCAAGCCCCTGGGGACTTTCTCCGAAGCAAGCTGCACGCCCAAAACCAGACTCAAGCCATTTAAGTGTCAAAGTGAAAAACTCGTGCCCTCTTAAGCACATCAGGGTTAACCTCCTCTCCCATCCCTCCACAGGGGAAGCCAATTTTAAATTGGCATGTGAACTCTGCCTGTGGGGAGATTTCCACCTTGTTTATCCATACCTGCCTGCCAGCAGATGAGCCACCAATTTTCCTGCTGCAGAAACTAATGCCTGTCACACAATAACTGAAGTGATAGGGAAAAAAAAAGCCTGGGATCTCACAGGCCCTTCAAGAGGAGTAACAATATGAAAATAAAAGCCTGCCTGCTTTACACTCTCCCAAGCCACCTCCCTCCTATCCAAGATGTAATTTTAGCAAGCTGCTCCGTTAGCTCCATCCTGGAACACAGAGTAAGAGAGGAGACAGCACTGGATTCCCACGCTGGGAGCATCAGCCCTTGTCAAGATGCATCAAGTAGCCAGCTCTCATTTCTGCTGGCAGGGGCTTGGGGAATTCCTGTTCCTACGGGAATTGCACAAACATTCAATCTGCCATCTCTCGAAAGCACGGCAGCAAGAGGGCTGAGACAAGGGTTGGGTTTCCTTGATGGAGAAGGGAAAGGAAACAGAGTTACACAGGAAACTTCACAGTATCTACATTTTAAGGCCACGCAAAGCCCTCTCCAAGAAGTGCACAAAACAAACTCCACAGCCATTCTTTTACTGCAGTTAGATTCATTTGTGACAGTGACAGACAGAGCAGCCTGTCCTTCTTCCTATCAAATGGAACTACTTTGGGGAAGGCTTCATTCCGCTCCCCCAGCCCCAGTCATGCCCCTCAAATCTACTCCCGCTCAGTACTAACACACTGATCAGATCCCTCCATCTCACGATGGATGGATGGATTTTGTTTCATGCTATGGTGCAGCAAGGAACTATTGACTGCTGGATTTATGGGCTGGTAGAAACTGGCTCATAGTTAAAGCACAAGGCTGGGCATCAGAACACACAGATTCTCCTCCCAGCATCACCACAGCCACCCTGGGACTTCAGGCAGGTCATTGCCCCTCCGTGTGCTAAAGCTTCCTATCATCTCATCTGCACAGCAGGAATACATCTCCTGCCTGAAGACAGTTGTGGAGACACACTAAGGGTTGTGCTCGGATACCTCTGTAACAGAGAAGAGGAGGGAGTTGGGAAAAGATGGAAGCACCAAGGGAATATCGATACCCCATCCCTGGAAGTGTTCAAGGCCAGGCTGGATGGGGCTTTGAGCAGGCTGGTCTGGTGGGAGGTGTCCCTGCCCAGGACAGGGGGTTGGAACTGGATGATCTTTAAGGTCACTTCTAACCCAAACCATTCTATGATTCTATGAAGCAGAGAACCAGCCAGATAGCCCTGAATGCTCTTGGGAACTCGACAGAATATTTGGGATCCCTGGCAGGAGATAGGCAGGAAGAAGGGAAAGGCTGGCAGCTGCAGGGAGATAGGGGAGTTTGACATCATACCAGTTACCTTGAGTTACAGAATTTAAAGCAAAATAAGCGCTAAAGTAACGTGGAAGAGTATGCAAGCAACACACATGCACACATTTACCCTGCCCCCATCTTTTCCCTGTCACCAACACCTGGAGAAGCTAAGCCCAGCAGTGCCTCGCAAACAAACACAGCAGGATCGGATGTGGGCAGGGGCTTGTGGAAGCCGGGAGGAAGCTCAGCGTGCGGTGTGGTAACGTCTGGCTGGGGCCCGACACACAAATTACAGCCAAGGTGCCGGGGCCAGAATGCAAAGAGGGGCAGGAGGGGGGGGGCTCCGAGAGGAAAAAGGCTTTATCTCTCAGAGCACTAAAAAGTACAAAGCAGAGAAACCATCCTCACCCCAAGCTGCACTGCCCCCGAGGGGAGATGCCTCTATCATTAAATCTGGTTGGCAGAATTTCAAATATGCATGAACAAGAGGAAGGAAGCAGGCGAATGGCAAAGCCACACAGGCCAGGGAGCAGCGGAGGAGGCGGGAGAGCAGGAGGTGATTTATAAACATCGCTGCCTTCCACAGGCTCAGAGGATGTGGTTTGCAGAGGACGTTTACAACACAAACCCACAGAAGCCTCTGCTTCAACAGAACTTGGTCAGGAATGAGCCTGGCTGACTGGGGTCATTTATTATAGAAGTCTCCCTCCCTCCTCCTCCTCAGTATCCAGCCTCACACTGACCTACCCGGGCTGCTCATTCCCCACCCAGTCTTGCTCGTGCTTTTTCAGTGAGATTTGGCTGCACCACTTCTGTATCACCTTCCTACAGCAGCAAGGCTGGAGACATCCATGTGGAGAGATGCCAGGCCTCTGATATTTGGGAAAGGCTGGGTGGTCTCTTAGTGCCAGCATTTCACCAAACATAGTGCACGGTTGTGTTCACCGAGATCTTTTTTTCCTAAAAAAGTTATTAATTCTTGAAGGGCTTTTTCCTTCCATTTCCCTTTGTCTGCAGATAGGAGAAACTCTTCCTTTTGCTAAGATGTGAGCACATCAGCAGGATCAAGCAACAACAGCTTGGGGAGTTACTGCAACCACTTGAATCTCCAAATCTCTTCTTTGGCAAACCCTTTGCATTAGTTAAACCACCTAGGAATGTATTTTTGCACCCACCTGATCTCAGATACTCTCTGCTCACAGGCCAATAAAAGTTTAATCCTATCTGCTAACCAAACAATACACTCTGTCTAGTGCTGTTTTTGCCAGGGGTTTTCGGAAGGAAACTGAGTGATTTTGGGAGCTGTTGGTAGATATAGAAAGTGAGTGGGCTTATTAGGTAACAGGCATCAGCCATTGTGAGGTGAACAGGAACCAACTAACCTCCAGGATAAATGGTAACACTGGGATGAAGGTCCTGGTGTTCTCAGACAGCAGCGTAAGAGCCCGGATGCAGTGCATGCGCAGAGGGTAGAAACGAGCCGTCGGTACCAGCCTGGAGAGGGAAAAAAGAAAGGATATTAGGTCAAGTTTTTATAGAGGAACTGCACTTGCAGCCTCCAGTGACACTTGAGAATCCTTCCTACTCTACAAAAGAGAGAGCTTTAGTATTGCACAGGAAAATGTTTGAGTTGATGAAGCTACCCCATAGTTGGAAATAAAGTTCACACACATTAAAGCTATCACACTAACATACAAATCCCAGCTTCTACTGGGAGAAAGCATTACAAGGCAACAGCTTTGCAGATGAGGTTTATCAGTGATGCTGTTTAGCTCAACACTTTCAGCTCTCATGTTCCCATCACAGGTAGGTGTGCAAGTGATGATGGCAGGAACCATCAGTGAAATGCCCATCTAAAACAGCAAGTTTGACCAAGAAAAAGGCTCCTCAAGGACAACATACCAGATGGACTATGAGGAGGAAGATATTTCCCATTTCAGGCTACATACCCTCTGTGTACCCACAGAATTCATGCTGTCACCTCAACAGTGACCTTCTCAGTGTGGAGTGTCGCTGTGGCAGGAGCTGGACCAGCAGTGACCAGCACATCAGAGAGGACAGTGACCTCTCACAGACCAATCTGTTCAGCTCTCTCCAGTCCAGAGGAGGTCCTGAGCTATTCCCATCTCTTTCAAAGAGGCAATATGTACATTTGAACAGCCAGTGATCAGTGTGAAGGGGAAGAGGCCAGACTTTCTTTGACCCACGTTTCAAACCATTACACACTCAGGCATTAAGACAGAAGTAGAACCAACTCCCTTTGTAAGGTTGGGGCTGAGAAGGGTCAGTTCCCCCAGCATCACATAAACCAGCAGAAAGGAGAATGCACAGCCATCCCTAAAAAACATGGGACCTCATTATTGTACCACTTGAGAAACCTCTCACTCTGGAGGACCTGTACTTTAAGACATGGATCCTCCAGCATTAACAAGGATTTTTTAATTTATTTTTTTTTTAAAAAACCCCACAGTTCCCAGACAACAGGCTCAAGTCTGATAAATGAATCCCTCCTCTCTCCAAAGAGCTTGCTGAGCAATCCAGGAGAGAGGAAAAAAAAAAAAAAAAGGAATGCTTGACCAGGCACCATAAATCACCTGCATCTGCCCCCCTCCAAATAGTGAAATAATTATCATTGGATCCATTATAGAAATAAATCTACTTTGCACCCCTGATCTGGCACCACTGGAGATGACGAAAGCCATTCTCAGGAATTAATTGATCGAGGAATAAACCTGTTAAGTGTATAGATTTACTGTAAACCAAGACCATTAATTTTAGAGTGCGCGGCGATGCAACAATCTGCTCAACTTCGCAATGGCTGGATGCACAGGGAATACAAAACACAGCTGGGTCCCAGTTCTGCTGCGGAAGGTCCAACTGCCTTGTCATTACAGGGCACAGCTTGGGGGTTCAACCGACTCACATTTCATCTCAGCAGAGAGTGTGCTCTAATTTCTTACCATTACCAGCTCTTGGAATGCCTGCTGTACTTCTCCCATGCAGCCAGGGCACAGGCTGTGGTGTAAAGAACAGCCTAAAGTCTTCTCAAGGCTTATTTTTACTTGCTACAGCTCCTTACTGGTATATTCCTGGGTGACCACAACCTTCCTCTGGCTAGAGGACAAAGAAAGCTTCTTTCAGCATCAGCCTCTGCCCCACCAGGCCAGGTCACCAAGGGAAGTTGCTCCAGGACACCAGGGCTGTGCTTCCTTCTCTGTGGAGGAAGCTATAACCTGCTTTCTCTCCTGTACATGTTGAGAGGCCAGAAATCAAAACTTAATGGGCACCAAAAAACTTTATTTAGCTATAAGCCAGAGAAGAACTTCATTCTTATAGCTTAGACTGGAAGCAAGGTAGAAATCCAAGTAGACATGGTCAGAAAACCACTGTAAGATGAGGGGAAAAGGCATAAAAGAACAGGAGTTTCTGCAACAACTCTGCTACAAAAAACCCCAACTATGAGCTCAGATGAATGCAAGCACACAGATCAAAAGGAGGAATTATGGACTACAGAGGCAGAGAAAAAGTACAAAACATAGCAATTTCATGAGCAAACTCAGCAATGAGGCTCTTCCCAGCATCACAGATGTCAGAAACCACCAATTCCAGCACTTCTCCATTCAGTAGTCCGCATTCCCTGGACCACATTTTGAGCACAGGTAGCTTCTAGACATACACGGGGTCCATTTTAATAATATGTACTATTAAATATAGTTTCAATGCATTTTATATGCTGGAAAGCAAGAAGAGGGAGCACGAAAATGAGGGAGCCAATTTTGATTTTAGCAGGAAACCTTTTTCTGTTAGTTACCTTGTTTCACCACTTTTCAAATTCTGTCCTGGTCCCTGCCCAGAGCAGAAAAACCATGCTGGATGGTGGTTTTTTCCCCCATTCCCCACAGGTAAGAGGCCAGGGTGGAATAAAGAGACACAGTCTGTCCCACAGACAGATGGACACAGGCTCACTGCCCTTTCACTGGAGCCAGGCGCCACCTCCCGGTACAAAAGGCACTGGAGAAAGAAGGTGGGGTGTTGCCTCCCAGCACTGCCCCCCTCTGCCCCACAGCACACACCACGGTAGGAGCACAAGTGCAAGAAGGTCTTCCAGAGGTTGTGCATCATCCTGTCCCAACATCTGCTCGCACAGCTCTCGAAGCTGAGCAGCACAGGGGAACAAAGAGAGGGGTCCAGCTCCTTCCCACCATCTCCACCAGGAAGCCCGCTGGCAGGAGGCAGACACAAACCCCTCATCAGACCTTCCAGAAGCACATAGCATGGTACGTGAAGCAGAAAAACCCTGACTGCAGGCTAGACTAGTTTATCCTCTCACCTCAAACAGAAACAACCTGAGTTTTTCTGTAGCAGTTGGTAAAGACGGTGTCCCAGTTTGAGGGTATGACAGATGGGTATCTACACCATGGGATGTGGCCCAGAGACTTGACTCTTGGGAGTCTCAGTTTGGACAGCACAGCCAGGGAAAGTGGCAGAAGAGGCTGCCGTACCCAGGAGGGATCCTGGATATAGACTGAAGCCCATGGAGCCACATCACTCCCACATCTGCTAACCTTCCTACCTCCTTTTTGCACCCTGGACACTGCCTTGGCTCAGGAGGTTGGAATAGATGACCTTTGGAGGTCCCTTCCGGCCTGGACCAATCTATGAATCTATTTCTATTTTCCCCACCCTAAATCCCATCTGTTGGGTTCCCAAATCTTTGAAGCCTTGTCGGACAGTAACCACACTTCGTGCCCAGCAGCCCTGTCCATCACAGATGCTAAGAAATTCTATCCACTGCTCTTCCTGAGACTCACCCAATTCACCTTTCCTTGGCCCCAAATAGTTGATTTATCTGCCTGGACAGGTAGGAAAGCACTTAGATTAGTCCATGGGACAAGTAAAGCTCTCCAAGAGCAGCAGGAAGCAGCCTGTAGACACGGGGGATGGGAAGAGGGATGTATGCACGCTCTAACGATCGTTTAAATCTGCTTATCTTCATCACCACTTGGGAGTTTTTCAAGAGCAGGCGGGTGGCGTTTTAAAGCTGAGAATCTGGTTAACAGAGCTAACAGGATTTCAAAGATCACCAGAGATTCAGAAATTCCCCCGATGCTCATTATTAACAGCCATTTCAAAGCATAAAAGTTGCATATATAAACATATAAACTGATGGGGAAAAGAAAAATTCTCAGCAGAGACATACTAAAAACAATAAATGTGTTCTAGTTCTTCGAATTCTAACAAATATGCTCAAAAAATGCATCTATGTTTACAGAGCTAAAGATGAGGACTGGATTCTGTACTGTGGCACTGTTAGGTACTGAGGCAAGGCAGTATATTTTTCCTTGCCAATTTGTACAGTTGGGAGGATCCCAAAAATTTGGGAACTCAATCTGTCCAGGTTATTCAGGTTGCAACTTCTGGACAGAGCAGAGAGCCATCATCTACCCTGCACCCTACCTCAAAACAGAGCCTCATCACTGCACAACGTGTGATCACTGCTTGGTATCATCTCCCCTTGGTCTCTGAATTCACACACACCAACACACTGGGATTCCATCATAACCACTGGGAGAAAGCCCACTGTGGTTCAACTCTGTTAATGGAACCAGTGGAGTTCAGCAAGCTTAAACACAGAGCACTATGCCTGGTCAATACTCTGGAAATAAAAAAAAAAGCAAAACCAATCCCCAAAACCCCACAAATGAGAAAAGCTTTCATACTACCACAGATACCTGAGTAGGCTTTCCTACTGATGTGTGTATTTTAAGAAAAAAAAATAAATTAAAAATATCTAACCAGACTTAGATTCCAAAACCAAGTCCCCATCTCCTCCCTCATTTTTTTTTCCAAATAGCTCAGCTCTGAGATAGTCAGGAACTGCTATACATGGCATGCTTGCACTTGGACAGTTCTCCTTGGAAATAGGCAGACAGCTATAACCTCTTGGAAAGAGCACTCAGCAACACAGAAATACCACCTAGTGCTGCAACTGCTCCACGCACGACAAAGCATTCCAATGGATGTTAAAAGGCCAAGCTTCCCCACTTGGGCTAGTTCTTCATACAAATGCTTGAGGACTACTCAATTATTTTTTTTTTTTCCTGAAGGAAAACTTAAAAGAGGACACTTTCTAGAATGTCTTCTTGGAGATACAGTTCTCCAGCTGTAGAGATAATCACATATTTTTTAGCACCAAAGTTATCTGTATTGCTTTAGGTCTCCCCAGCTCCTCACTAAATGATAACAAAAACTGTTAGCACTGTTCAGAAGCGTGCCCAGACCATACCTGCAAATATTCTGGAGCATAAAGAGGAATTTCACAGTATTTACTGTTCTCATTGCTGGGCACTACTCAGCTACTTTTTAGGTTTGCCCAGAAATGGCTGCAGATTGATATTGGTCCTCCTTCAACCCTTCTCAATGCTTCAAACCTTCTCAGCTTCTCAATGAGAGCTCATGGAAGGACTTGAACAGGCCACTAAATCTGGCAGAACTGAAATTCCTTCTACAGAGAGAGAATTTAGCCTTGGGAAGAATAACCTACACCCCCACTTTCTCACCACCTAAACATACAACACATCTTCAGCTGGAATACTTCAATCAGAAGCAGCTCTCAGACAATTCCCTACCATGCAAGGTTAAATACAAATGACACAAGAGTAACACCCCCTTAGTAACCACTCTGCCACATCAAGCAAGAGAAAGAAGTATAGCCAAAAGATGAAAAAAAAGATCCTACTTACTTTATACAGCCAATGATGACCTGCGTCAAAGGGTAGATCAGCGGCTCCATGACCTCACTGGGATAGATTGTGCTGAGAACCCGACACCAGAAATACAGGCAGTGGATATACTGCCAGTTATAAACAGACTGGAAATTCTCCTGCACAAAAGGGAAAAAACAGAGGTACAAACTTGAAAATGTGGCATTTGAGAGGAGCTCGCTCCATTTTCTCTACAGGACTTATTTCATCCAGTCCTCTCCAAGAGTACCTTGTGTACTGTTTAGAGAGGAATAATTAACATTCTAGCTGTCACTTTGATGCTTGTGGCTGACCCACCAATCCAGCAAGTTCAGATGCTACATTGGCAACATTATGCTTTGGTACTAGTTAGTGCCTTAAAGGAAATAATGAGCAACACAGACTGCTTTTCTTCACAAGTACAGTTCCTTTGCGAAGGATGATTTAACGATCCGGCTCACAGCAGATGGTGGGATGTGGCCGAGCCTTAGGAAACCTTTAACTGTTCCATTTACCCACAGTCATGAGTCTCCCATAGGTGGGAAGATTGGAAAGTAGTACCCCTTGTGAAGTGTCTTCTGGCCTCAGCAGACCAGAGAGGAAGCAAAAAGGGGGCGTAGAGCTACACTACAGATTTAAGTGAGAAAAAAATTAATCTGAATTCATCTGGATTACTCCTCTCTGCACTCAAACTCCTGTGACTGTTACACAGCAGCTTGTCCTTCTCACTTGAGGCTTCCCTTCCCTTAGCTGTACTAATCAAAACCCCCTAACTCTGAAAGGTTACATCAGTGCTCATTTTAAACGTTTTCCTATGAACATCCACCGCTAAAGCAAGGACCAAATGATCAACCCAACACTCCTCCCTGCTTCCAGAAAAGATCCTACCCAGGACACTTTCATTTTTTCTCAATTGTAGAGTAAAAACGACAGACAGCAGAGCTGAGATCAAACTTTCAGCTCTGTTTCTCAACCAAATCTTTATGGTTACCAGCAAAACCAGTGTAAGAGGGGAGACCTTATTAATGCCTATCAGTATCTAAAGGGTGGGCTGAAGGAGGAGGGAGCCAGACTCTTTTCAGTGGTTGCCAGTGACAGGAC
>JAOXNH010000008.1:5655091-5674104 GCA_028566575.1 Bartramia longicauda
AGCCTCGGAGAGCTGCTGCCCCTTCTCAGTATGGACAGTCTGAAAGCATGAGCTGTGTTTGGGGATGGGAGGAGGGATGGGGCCTCCACAAGAGATTTGGGATGTCTGCGTGCTACTGTTTGGTACCAGGAGGTGCTGGTTTGTTACAAGTTCACTGCTCTGTGGCTCGTTTCAATGCGCAATAGCCTTTTGGTTGCAATCACCTCGGTGGAACCTCTCCCTTCTGCCCCCCAAATTTCTCTCCTAACCCGTGAGCATCTGCTGGACGTACTTTATTCAGCATGGCAGTGAGTAAGACTCTTAGTAAAGATCTGAGTTTCCTTCCTGAGAACTGACTGATTCATGAATACCAGCAAACAGCATCCAATTCAGAGCAGACCAGGAACTGGCAGGCGTAGTAGTCACCTGCTGTCTTGGCTTGATGGTCTAGGATCCAAATGGAGTCGCTCCTTAGTATCTTGGATGGGTAACATAGTTCCTTTGGCTTTCTATTGGCTAAGGTCAGCTTGGTGAGGGTGGCAATGGAACCTCTTTGCTCTGCCAGCCCATCTGGTGGCCGTCCACCCTTGCGCTCATCAGCATCAGTCTGGGTCTCTGTAGATGGAGTGGCAGGAGAAAATCAAGGCAGGCGTGCTCTGAAGACTGGAGGTCTGCTGGGGAGACTGTTCTGGGTTCTGGTCTCAGCTTTGCTGCATTTCAGGCTCAGTGGCTCAAAAAATCCAACAGCTGTGCTGAAATCTCAGCCCAGGCTTCCGTATTTTCTCAGGTGCTGCAGCCTTGCCTCCAGACCCTTAGCTGAGCTGGGCTTGGGAGCAAGAGGTCCTTCACCCTTTCTGCCTGGCCTGCTAGAACTGGCTGCAGACCACGTTGCCTCCTCTGAAGGGTGTGACTCCTCGGGGACAGGAATTTGAGCTCCATCAGCTGAAATTCCCAGGGTCTGGGACCTGCTGGCCTTGGCTGAGTGTACCAGCAAACTCAAGGCCATTATGTCACATCCTCCCCATAGCTCAGTTTCCACGTATGCAGCTCGTGCTGCTGCCTGCGAGAAGATGTGAGGGAATTCTCTTAATTGTTTTCTGGCTTGAAAACAGGCTCCCACTGCTCCACAGTGGGAAGCACTGAGCTTGTGCAGGAAAGGAGATGCTTACATGGTCCAGTACATCTACGTTGCCAACCCACGCTACGGCTGAGGCTGGCAGGAGGCTTTGTAAGCTGTCCCATAACCACGGCATGGGCCGTGCAGGCTCTGTGAAAGGCATGAGGGTGCAGCTGGTGACCTCCTGGTTTGGAGAGTCACTCATGAGCAGTGCTTCACCGGGCATCATTCCCTGGCTTATCTATCAGTAAAGGATCCATCTGCTTGCCTGTTTGTAGCCAGCAGACCCTACTGCTGGAGCCGCTCGTCTCCATGACACGAGGAAGCGTGGTCAACTTTCCCTCTAAAAGCCAAGCAGTAGCTCGTGCTGGGTCTCACCCAATTGATCGATCTCATCTGACGTCAAGGCATTGCTGAGCTGTAAGGACCTGTTCTGAGCTGGCCCACTGCCACCTCCTCGAGACACCCTCACCTTGCCCAGCGGACAGGTAAAGGGCACAATCCCTCTTGGAATAGCTGCTGGTTGAGGATGCTGCAGAGAGGGAGCTCCTGGGCGAGTCTAGGAGCTGGGAACATTGAGGTGCTCTGGTTCGGGCTGTCACCAGTGACCTGAGTGCTCTCATTGTGCCTGTTTACCTGTCTGAAAAATGAGCTGGGGACAGAGATGTCTGTCACGGGGGAGGCTAGAGGGAGATCAGGAATACCACGGTGATGGATGGTGCAGCTGAAGCTGTTAACTATCACTCTGCTGCCTGGAGAGGAGACTCGCTTCTTGCCTATGGGTAGAGGTTTGGCACTGCTTGTCCCACAAAATAGCACTGGATGCGGCAGTAGCTCCTCTCCCGTGCCCACTGGGGGACACGGGGAAGGGGGAATTAGGACATGACCCACATTTCCAGTCCTTGGCAGAGGCAAAGGGCTCCTTTTGCTTAGATTTTGGTGTGCTTTATGCTGGGCTGTAGGAACTGCTGTCTAATCCCAGTGCAGCTGGAGACCTGCACCTTTTGCTGAGCATCTCAAGGCGTGAATTAATTTCCATTTCTTGTTTTTTCCCCTAACCTGGGAATTCAGCAGTTCCAAACCTAGTTGGGTCCTGACCCTTACAACCAATTACTTAAAAGTGACCTAAATGTTAGACAGGTGCCTCTAAATCCCTCAACCATGGAGTCCTGCTTGGAGCTGCTGTGGTCTCCTGTGTGCAAAATACTAAAGGTGAATGCTGAATTTGTGGATGTCTGCAGGAAGAGTTGCAAAGTGTGCATGGGAGAGGGAGAAGGTTGCGTTCCCGGGTAGGTACTGACTGGGCTGGAGACCCTTTTATCTCTTTCAAGGGTGGGAATGTCCCAATGCAGGCAGTGAGGCTCTGCCTTGTGCTCCCTCCTCTCTCAGCAAAAACTCCTCTGGGGTGACTGGGAGCAACTTTGAGCTGAGTTTCCAAACAAAACTCCCCAGGAGTAATGGGGAGAGAGAGAGAAAGGCTTTAATTAGAAAAGACCTCCAGCCTTCTGTGCTCACCAGAGCCGATTGATTACAACCCACTGAGCTGCTGAAAGACACTGACTAGGTCAATGTGCTGGATGCCCTTCTTGCCTGAAGCCAGCTCTGTCTCTGTGCTGTAGAGCTGGCAAACTGTGTGCCGTTTTCTCCCGTCCTCCCCACCCCCTTGCCGAGGCTCCACATCCTCTCTGGCAGCTTGTCACTTCTCTGCAGATGTCTAGACAGGAGGATTCAGTGCGTGTCAGTTATGCCTAATTCATTAAAAAAAAATAAAAAAATAAAAAGGCAACCCAAACCCTACTGAGAGCTGGGGATTCTCGGTCCTGCAGACTCAGCGCTGTCTGCGCTGCCTTCAGGCGAGCTCCGAGCAGATTAATTCCACCGATCCACAGGAGCAGCGCGCTCCTCGCCCTCCCATCCCTAGCAGGGGGGCTTGGGGAATCGGAGGCAAATGTGTGGGCAGGGGCAGTGCTGGCAGCAGGAGAGAGAGGAGAGGAGGTGGAGAGAAGCGTTTGGGGCTGAGGTGCCTGCTCCTAACCTCTCCTTGCAGCTCACCCCCGTTGTGTGTTCTTGGCATGCCCACGTCCTCCGCTGTGTCCATTCGGGAGGTGGCAGAGGGGGGTGCAAGGTGGCAGAGCCCTCAATCTGGCTGGCAGAAACTGCCAGCTTCCTAATTCTACCGTCCCTCCTGCCACCTCCGAAGGCAGAGGTGGTGCCAGGAATGACAGCTCTCCCCTTGCCGTATTTAAGTCACATTTCCATCAACATTTGCCGTCCTGACCTCCGGATAGGAGCAGCTGTAAATCAGCCGTCACGGCGCCGATGTCTGGACCTGCAGTTCAGAGCAGCAGGTTCACCTGGTGGTCCTGAAATATCAGGTCCCTCTGCTTCCTCACAATTCCTGGCTTTTCTAGCCCGAACACATAATTAACCTTATATTAAAAAGGCTGAATGGGAGCTGCCACGTGCTGTCGGTGTCTGTTTGAATTCCCTGGATGCAGGTAAAGTGTTACAGGGGCTGAGAAGGGACTGAACCCCAAAGTGTTGTATCGAGCACGTTGAATTTTCAATCTGTATCAGTGACGCTAATGGGACAGGTCCTGGTGGGGATAATTGCCTAGATTTAGTGCCTGTTTCACATCTGAGTCCTGCACGTACACAGCTGGATGATTTCCAGCCTTCTTTGATTGTGTTAATTGTGGGGAAGGGAGCAGGAAAGGTAGGAGTGCAATATATTTTGTAATGGGCAGTGCCAGGCCCTCTGAAAGAAGGAAGGATTTGGGATATCCAGGTTTGAGGTGTAAGGACAGGTAGTGTGAGAACAGCCCTGGTGTCTTAGATGTGCCTACTGCAGGAGGATTTACTGATGCCAAAATGCTGCTGGTCGTCTGGTGGTTTAAAGCTTCTCTTTAGACGTGGGCTTCGGAGCCGTGGGCAGGGGTCAACAAAAGGGATTGCTCTGCCAAATTAACGGGGCAGACTTCCACAAGGCATTAAGGAAGGTGAAAATTCGCAGGCCTGCAGCGTGCTGAGCTGTGTCTCTGGGTGCTGGTACGAGCTGTATTTGTGGTCTTTTAGAGCCGCTATTGTTCCTGCCAGCTCAGCTGTTTGCGTCCCTGGAAGGAAGAGTCTGCAGGAACACGGGAGCACATCTTCTTCCCAGCCTGGCTGCCAGGAGGAAAGAAGCTCCTTGTGCTTGTGTGAGCACCCACAGAGCTGGGCTTGCCTGTGCCCCTGGTCTAGTCCTACCCTGAGCTTTAATGTGTTGCCCCCCCCTTCTTTGGGGGAATGCTGAATTGCAGGAGGCTGCTTGGCAATGGCCTGTGACTTCTCTCAGAAGGGTTTAAAATAAGAATTCTGATTTCTGGTGTAAGGGAGATGGAGATGCGCTTGGAAGCAGCGATTCCTGCCTGTGATTCCACTGTCAGGCTCCTTCTCCTCCCGGGGTCCATGCTGTTGCTCTGCTCCAGAAGGAGTTTTGCTGTGCTGTTGTGGAGGATGCTGCTTGGGCTCCGAAGCTTGGAAGGGAGACCTGAAGCTGCTGGACACAACAGAGTGGTACTTCCAACAGCCCCTTCCCACCTGGAGACAGAGCAGGGAGGTCTGCAGGAAAAGGAAGGGGGAAAACCACTGCCCTGAAAGGGAAACAGGCAATATGGGGCCATCTTATTGACCTGGCTTGTCCTCTGTGCCGTGACACACTGGGGTAGAGGTGACTGCCAGTGAGGACTTCATGTCTCATCCTGAAGATCTGATGGCAGCCCTTCCGTGGGAGATGTAGTGCTGCTCAGAAAACAGGGCTTTATAGCTGATTTACCAGAAAAGAGATACTGGAATGTCAACGTAGGGATAGGGCACACGTGGAAGCGGTGGATTTAAGCATGATTGTACATCTGGCCTTAGGGCATGTCATGCCTTACAGTAGGGGATGTCCCCAGCATCTCGGACCAGCTGTACAGGATGTGTTTTTGAGGTCTCCTAGCTAGCCTGGCGGACACAAAACCTCCATCCAGGCTGTCAACAAAAAGCCATTCTCCAGGGCCTTCCTGGGGAAAGGGCAGGTTCTGAACTTTTCCCTGGAGGATGCTCTGTTCCCTGGTTATTGCTCAGCGCGCTTCTTTTCACTCGCAGCAAAATATGGTTTTTTGTGCAAAGAGAACAGACCTCCCTTTGGGCAGGGATCGTTTGCATTAATTAAGGGAGCTGTTATGCACGGCCACGCTCTGTCGCATAGGAGCCAAACAAACGCCTTCTCTCTCTTTTTTTTCTTTCTTTTTTCTTTTTTTTTTTTGTCATAACCCAAGAGTTATTACAAGTCAGGCACCGCATCCATTACAGCCGATGCGGAACACGTGCATTCGTCCCGCTGCACGCTCCACAAAAGTGGGCTTGTATTTACTTCCCCCCGCTGGAGCTCTGGACACTGCCTTACTGTCTCTTGTGGTCCAGGCACTGCTCCCCATTAATTATATCCTAGCAGCCCCTCGTAGCCCTTCGTTTCCTGGGAATGAAGTTTTACAAGGCAATAAGGAATATTTAGTGCCGGGAGTTCAGGCTCAGGGAGCAGCACAAGCAGCTGTGGGGTGGTGTCCTTTCCCTTTTTTCCCCCACTGATTATATCCTGACCCGTTAAAACAAAGGAGCTCTGATGGGAATGTGTTATTGGAGAGCGGAGGGGACACTGGAGGGGCTGTACCCACTACAAGCCTTAGCCTAGACCCACGCCAGTGCTCCCTGCACTGTGGGATGGTGACCTTTTCCCAGGGAGGCTGGTGGGTGGTTGAGGCCCTCTCCAGGGGAGGGATTGCTGAGGCTGTAGTGTGGCTGTAGCAAAAAATCCATGCAGCAGAGTTGGTTCAGGCTGCCCATGGGTCAGGTCAGCTGTGGGCTGTCCCCTGGGGATGCTCTTGGGAGCCCAGTGGCTGTGTGGTGGCCAGGATGGCATCTCCCTCTGTCCCTGCTTGGTCACATCAGAGACCGGGTGACACAGTGGTGGTGTAGCCCAGGGTGCTGCACGGTGTTGTGGGTGACGAAAGCAGTGGTGGTGTTCCAGTTGAGCCCTTCAGAGCTCTGTGGTGGCCTGCCTGGTGACAGCAGGCAGGTGTGGGTGGAGAAGGCAGTGAGCAATAGCTGGTCTCTACCTCTCTTGGCCATGGGAATCGTCGCAAGGGAAGATAATGTCACCCTTGTCACTCGGTGCATTTGTACTTGCCCAGAGTTGTGCAATGACTCAGTGGCAGGGCTGGGAAGAGAGCCCAGTGCTTCTGACCCTCCTTGGAAATGCGTTTGATTACGGTGATGCTGATGCATCGGCATCTTGCTGTGCCCTCTGTGTCTCTGCCCTGACTGCTGGGGCAGAGTTGTGTGCTGCCTCCCTGGTCCGTCAGTCCCATCTCCTCCTGGCTGCTCTGTCCTGTCCTGCGTTGTCCTCCCTCGGTCCTTGCTCTGCTGTGGAGCCAGGAGCTCCCATCCTTTGCCACCAGGAGGGGTGAGGCGGGTGCTGCCAATTAGAACTGGGGTTCAGGTTGGATATTAGGAAGAATTTTTACGCTGAAAGGGTTATCAAGCCTTGGAATGGGCTGCCCAGGGAAGTGGTTGAGGCACCATCCCTGGAGGTGTTCAAAAGACGGGTTGACGTGGTTCTGGGGGACATGGTTTAGTGATGATTTTTTTGGTCAGAGTTAGGTTGATGGTTGGAGTAGATGATCTTGAAGGTCCCTTTCAACCTAGATGATTCTATGACTTAAGTACTGATGGGGTGAAGTATGCTTGGCAGTTATGATAATAAACCAGCTCAAGCAGATGAGGAAGACCCTTGGGGCTTGCAGCTACAGAGGAGGATAAAGGCAAGAAAGCACCATCCGCTCTCTGCCACTAAATGGGGTCTGGGAAAGGAGCTCTTGAGCCCTGGTAGGGATGCTAATAATTATCAACAGCCCTCGTGCAGGCACTTTTCATCCAGCGCTGTCCCGAGGGTGTCCTAGGGATGCTGCAGCTTTCTGAAAAGCTCGGCTGAGGGATGTGGGAGGACAAGGCCAGTTAACTCCTGGGCTCCTCTTCCCTGTCGAGGGCACAACGGCATCCTCCTCATTGCTGGAAAGCATCAACAGGCGTTGTCTTTGTTGTGTTCCCCACTGACAGCGAGATGAGGAATCTCATACCACGCAGGATGATGCAAATAGAAGAGGGCATTGCAGGCTTCTCTCCTGCTCAGGAAAGATGTTTATTCATCCCTTTTTTTTTTCTTTCTTTCCTCCCCCAGACTCTACTACGTGATACAATTGCTATTTAAAAAAGGAATAGATGGCTGTTCGTGGCTGAGCAGGCACAGCATGGTGGGTTTCTATTTTTAGGCTCGGCACGGCTGGCGACGTGTAGGTGTCGTGAGGAGCACAGAGGCTGAGGGGATTCTCTCGCCGCAGGGATGCGGGGGCAGGCGCACGAGTGCAGCACACAGGCTTTTTTCTTTTATTTTTTTTTCTTCCTTCAAGCTGCCTTTTTCTCCTGCTCCCTCCCCCTTCTTCCTCCCGCTGCTCAGTCATTCTCCCTTTGCTCCCCCACCTTTCCTTCGGGTGCTGCCAGCAGGGAGACAGTCAAACGCCTTTCTGAAACACCACGAGCAGCCTAGATGCTGAGAGCGTGGAAAGAGAAAACATCTTTGCACAAAGAAATGCCCTTATTCCTTGATTAGGTGCTTTTTTTGTTTGTTTGTTTGTTTTCTACATGTTTCCTGTTCCCTAACTGACAGCCTGGGAATCCCTAGCCTCTCCCCAAAAAGAAGCCTGAAATATAAAATGGCAGGAATCCTGGTCTGCAGGATTCTGTACTGGGACTGTAGAGCTCTGTGCTGCCATTGCCTTTACCCCTCTGCCTTATCCTCCTAAAATGTGTGGACACAGGAAAAAGAGCAGCTCTCTGAGCTTAACTTTTGAAGGCAGGTGTGCACATTGCAAATCTAGCATCTGCTGGAAGCTGGAAGGGAACAGCCACCACCCAAAGATCTGTGCTCCATAACATCACTATTGCCTTTTAGGATATGGGATTCCCCATTTATTTTTTGTTTAGGTTTATCAGGCTTCTGATAATCAGTTCTGATGTTCGCTGTCTCTAGTGCTCTATTTAAGCTGTGTTTGATCAATGCAGGGCTGGCATGCCCTGGTGGGGCTTCTAAGATCAATGCTTCTGCTTATGTTACATGGAAACGCACCTTGTGAGGCTGGTTTGGAGATGGTGCAACTCCAAGGAAAAGCGGTGTGAGCATATGGTGCAGAGCAGTACCCTCCTGAAGGCAGGTGAGGAGGGTATCGATCCAAAGATGAGCACAGCTGGGGAGCAGCGAGTGTCACAGAAGAGAGCAGAGTCTCAGCAGGGCTTTGCATGACTTGTGTTCTTCCAGGGACTGTCTCCTTCCCATTGCTGCTTTATGAGCAGGATGATCTTTCTGTGGCAGGGGCTGGTTAGACAGGAGCTGCTCTTGGCAGGGTCTCTGAGCGGCGGCAGAGATGCTTGGGGACCGTGGGAATTGTCTGGGACTAGAGCTAGGAGGCTGGAACAAGATGATCTTTATGGTCCCTTCCAACTCATACCATTCTATGATTCTGTTCCTGCCTGGGTAATGCTTTGGTTTTCTCCCCATGTCAGGGCTGGTGAGAAGGGAAATCCCACCATCTACCACCTGCAGCCATGGAAGGAGGCGTGCAGCTCCTCAACCGCGACGGCCACAGCATCTCCCACAACTCCAAGCGGCACTACCACGATGCCTTCGTGTGCATGAACCGCATGCGACAGCGCGGGCTGCTCTGCGACATCGTGCTCCATGTGGGCACCAAGGAGATCAAGGCCCACAAGGTGGTGCTGGCGTCCTGCAGCCCGTACTTCCACGCCATGTTCACAAGCAAGTAGTGTCCTCTCTTCCCCATGGCCAGGGTCTCCCAGCTCTTCCAACCCTCTCCTCCCTGCAAACCCCTTCCCTTTCTGTCCTGCTCCCTGTTCTCCTTGCCCTCTCGTATGGAAATATGGTGC
Source organism: Bartramia longicauda (assembly GCA_028566575.1). Taxonomy (NCBI): domain Eukaryota; kingdom Metazoa; phylum Chordata; class Aves; order Charadriiformes; family Scolopacidae; genus Bartramia; species Bartramia longicauda. The sequence continues at coordinate 5,664,207 of JAOXNH010000008.1, forward strand.
CTGTATATAATTTCTGTGAGCAAGTGCAGTAATGGTCCTCATTTGGCTCCCTTCCATGAAGCCTTGTGCCTGTAACGCCCTGCACAGGTATCTTGATGCCCATCCTGCAGATGTGGGCCCCATTCCCTAGAGTATATTGCTCCTTCTCCTTGCTAAGAGGTGGGCAGGAGACCTTCCCGGGCTGTAGTGCTGGGCTGGGAAGGTGGATGCAGCTTGTTTCACGCATGGTGGGGTCTTCCTGCAGGGAAACAATCCCGCTGTGGGATTTTGTTCATGTCTGGTATCTGTGTTGCCCCAGATGAGATGAGTGAGAGCCGCCAGACCCATGTGACGCTGCATGACATTGACCCACAGGCCCTGGAGCAGCTGGTGCAATACGCTTACACGGCTGAGATCGTGGTGGGCGAGGGGAACGTGCAGGTAGGAGCTTTCCCCCCAGACCTCTCTTCTCCACAAAGCCATTCTGTATGAGCCTTGCCTCCTGGGGGCTCTTCTCTCCTTCTCCTCAACACTTTTGGCTGTTGTTCTGTGATGGCACCTGCATCTAGCAGTGGTCAGGGGGTTCATCTGCTTCCCTGTGCCCAGAATTGTGTCTTCTGTGGTTGGATATGGCTCCTCAAAGCATATCTAGTCCTGAGCATCTGCTGTTCTCCTGCCATTTCCTGGCCCTGTGGGGAGTTATGAGTGTCCTTCCCTGCTCTTCTTTAGCTTAGTTTTGTTGGAAACAGGGGATGCTTTGTCCTCTGTGTGCCTGAAGGTGCTCAGTAAGCCTCTTCTGTTGTTAACTTGCAGTGAGACAAGGGTGAAAATAGTTCCCTTGTCCTGGAAACTCTCTTTTCCCCTATTCTTTTCCACTGCCAGACCCTTCTTCCTGCTGCCAGCCTGCTTCAGCTCAATGGTGTGCGGGACGCTTGCTGCAAGTTCCTCCTCAGCCAGCTCGACCCATCCAACTGCCTGGGGATCCGGGGTTTTGCTGACACGCACTCCTGCAGTGACCTCCTCAAGTCTGCGCACAAGTATGTCCTCCAACACTTTGTGGAGGTGTCCAAGACCGAGGAGTTCATGTTGCTGCCTCTTAAACAGGTGAGGTCCCGATGGGAGCGTGAAGGTCGGGGTACGGTGAGGCTTTTTGTGCTGTGTCCTGGAAGTCACATGTCAAGAGCCCAAGGAACCTCCACTGAGGGGACAGGGTTTGGCAGGGGAATGTACCCAAATTCTGTGCTTGGGTCCTCCCCGTTCAATGGAGAGAGAGTCCATGGGAAGAGCACTGTCGGAGAGTGGGCTTAATCCCCTGTGAAATAGGGATGGGAGGGTAGCATGGAGGATAATTGCTGTCGCTGGTGCTTCCCACCTGAGCTCCCAGTGTTCTGCCCTCTCCCTGGGGACACAGGCCAAGGAGCAAGTCCTGGCTGCCCTGTGATGTTTAATTCAGAGCTCAGCTAATGTTTCCTGCTGCGGCTCTTCACGTGGTGTCAGGGTGGCCTCTGGCTCATCCCTGCCTGCAGGGTGTTGTGCCGTGCCCAGCTGGCATTCCCAATCCTTACTCTGCGTCACCCAACCCTGTATGGTCCCTCACCAGGATACAGACACCTCCCTTCACCCATCCTGGGGACAGTGGGGTGGGTGGCAGCACGGGGAGGGTACGTATCTCCACTTGCTCCATCTTCATAGTCCTTGACAAGTGAAGCGAGCGTGCTGGGAACAGTGAGGGCACCTGGCTCCATCCTATGAAATATTGAAGGGACGCCTGCGAGCAGAGTCGTCTGCCGGATCTCCCTGATGTTGATTGGAAGTGTCAGGCATTGCAGCAGCTTCAGACACAGAAGGGGGGGAAGGAGCCAAGGAGGATGACGGAGGGCAGAGCTGTCTCCACAGCAGAGCTGCAGGGAGAGGAGAGGCACAGCTGCATCTGCCTGGTTTGGGGGACCTGGCTGCCCTTTGGATCATTCCTGCAAGAGAGTAGTTCTACACCCCTCAGCCACCAGCACCTACAGGAGGCAGGGACTCTACCTCAGCCAGTGCTGTTCTACTGGGCCAGTTACGTGGGGGTGGGAATGTGTCCTTTCCTCCCAAACCATCCCAACCAACACTTGTCCTTTCCGCCCGGCTCTGCAGGTGCTGGACCTCATTTCTAGTGACAGCCTCAATGTGCCATCAGAGGAGGAGGTGTACCGGGCTGTGCTCAGCTGGGTCAAACATGATGTGGACAGCAGAAGACAGCATGTCCCCAGGGTGAGTCTGCTGGGGAAGGTGGCCTGATTCTACCCACCAGCTCTGAGTGCCTGCTTAGATGGAGACATGGCTGAAGGAAGCTGCAAGTTGGCCAGAGGACTGGGGCAGCAGGTCCTTCCATATCACTTCCACTCCAGGCAGAGATGAGGGTGTTGCTGAGAGAGTTCAGTCCAAACTGTTGACATAACCAAGAGGTATGCCCTGTCAGACCCCTGCAGCTTGGGCACACTGAGCTCTGGGGAGGACACGGGCAGCAGGAGAGGTCACCCCTGCCTGCAGGCTCCCTGAGCTTTCACTCAAACAAAAACCTCAGGCAAATTTGAGCAGGGACTTCTTTTAACTCATGCTTTTGTCTCTCTGCATCTGAACCTTGGAGCATGGATCCGTGAGCCCCCTGCCTGCCAAAGGTGCAACTGGAGAAGACATGGTTAAGCCCTTTCCTGTGGGGCTGCCAGTGCTTGGCACAGCTTGGGCACCCTCTCATGGGTGCAGCCTCGCACTGCAGTAGAGGCTGTCTGTTCCTCTGAACAGCAGCCCTGGCTTCTTGTCATCCCACCACTTCCATGTTTCCAGGCAGGTGGGAGCAGTGGGAGGAAGCATCCCTACATGTTTAGTGATGGCTTTTTTTGGTCAGAGTTAGGTTGATGGTTGGACTAGATGATCTTGAAGGTCCCTTCCAACCTAGACGATGCTATGATTCTATGTCTTCAGAGGAACCATCCCTAGGTGTCCTCCTGAAGGCTGGGGCAGGATGAGGAGGACTCTGCCTGAGGGTTTCCCCTGGGTTTCCACCTACTCCTAGAGAGGTTCTGTCTCCACCTTTGCTGGCTCTTTGCTCTCAGACATCCCTCCTGTGGGCAATGCAGGCAACATGGGGCATGTTGGACACAGGGCAGTGGTCTCTGGGCTCTGCAGTCCTGCAGTGAGGGCTGTTACTTGTACCATGAGTGCTGGATGAGGATGTGGGTATGGGCAGAGGGCAGGGGTGGGGATCTGGAGTGTCTGTGGGACGTGTCATGGCCAGGCTGAGGTCTCCTAGCTCTGCAGGGACACTAAGGTTGAGTTGCTGCCCTTTGTCACCGGGTGCCTGTCCTGCCAAGCGAGCAGGATGCCGTCTCCAGGTGGAAGTCAGCCTTGCCAGGGTCCCTGGGGCTTGTAGGGGAGATGTGTGGGCAGCACTGGGAGGATCCCTGCCCGTCCTGCTGACGGGACACAGCTCCTCTCCCCTCAGCTCATGAAGTGCGTGCGGCTGCCCCTGCTGAGCCGGGACTTCCTCATGAGCAACGTGGACACGGAGCTGCTGGTGCGGCACCACTCGGAGTGCAAGGACCTGCTGATCGAAGCCCTCAAGTACCACCTCATGCCGGAGCAGAGAGGGGTCCTCAGCAACAGCAGGACGAGGCCGCGGCGCTGCGAGGGGGCCAGCACTGTCCTCTTTGCTGTGGGTAAGGTCCCGCCGTGCCCTCATGTCCCTGCAGACCCCGTCCCCGGGGGCCTTTGGACCGTTGTTTGCTCCGTTTGCCATCCCCTGCGCAGGTGGAGGGAGCCTGTTCGCCATCCATGGGGACTGCGAGGCCTACGACACGCGGACGGACCGGTGGCACATGGTGGCCTCCATGTCGACTCGCAGGGCCAGAGTGGGTGTTGCTGCCATCGGGAACAAGCTGTATGCCGTGGGAGGGTAAGGAGGACATGGAGCTGTGGTGGGGAGCTGGCACGGGGGCTCCGTGGTGGGATGCCATCAGCAGCCTCCACACAGAGCTGGTGGCGAGAGGGGCATGGAGCTGCTCTGGGAGCAGAGGTGGACAGAGGAGCCTCCCAGGGCCATCCTCCAGGTGAAACAATCCCATATCTGACTGCAGGAACAGCAACTGGAAACTACTTCCCTGCACCTGCAGTTGGGAGCAGTGAGTTTGCTGGTTCTCAGCTTGGTGGTGGCCATGTCCTGGACTCGTGCTCTTTCCTCCCATGTCCCTCAGCCCTCTGCTGCAGGCTGTCAAGAGCCTACTGACCCCCCAGGCCACCTCTGCCCCTCCGTGTGGGGTCCTCTGAGACCTGTTTTCTTCACAGACCCTCGGGAGAACTCTGCTTAGGGCTCTGCACTTCCAGCAAGTGCTTTGGTGCACTCTGCCTTGAGAAAGCTGGGCAAGGGGGAGATGAGAGGGGTGGTGACAGGGACCCAAGGCTCTTGGTCAGCTCCAGAGCTGCAGGACCAGCCCACAGCTTCACCTGCAATGAGCCTCACCTGTGACACCAGGCTTCCCAGCCCTCACACCTTCTCCCTTTTTCTCCCTACAGCTACGACGGGACCTCTGATCTGGCCACAGTGGAGTCCTATGATCCTGTCACCAATTCCTGGCAACCTGAGGTGTCCATGGGCACCAGGAGGAGCTGCCTGGGTGTAGCAGCGCTTCACGGGCTTCTCTATGCTGCTGGGGGGTACGATGGGGCCTCGTGCCTGAACAGGTAGGGGATTGCCTTGCTCCAGGCTCCTCCGCTGCTCTTGCATGCACTGTCCTTGGCGCTGGGTACCTGGGGAGCCCACAAAGCCTGCTCCTGACAGATGGACTGACCCCAGAGTAGATGTCTTGCAATCCAGCCCTGTCTGCCAGTGTCTTTGGCCCAGGCAATGTTTCTTCAGGGGAAACCCCATTTTCTAGCCCTCTGCCACAAGAGAACACAGCCTTTGTCAGTTCTTCCCTCTGTTTTCCCTGTCTATTCCCAAGCTTCCTTGGGAGCTGCCCCTGAGGGTCTGTGGCAAAGAGCTTTGACCTGGGCTTTGCCAGTGTCACACCTTATGTTCCTGTGTCCCTGCCTGCTGCAGCGCAGAGCGGTACGACCCTCTGACAGGCACCTGGACATCCATCGCTGCCATGAGCACCAGGAGACGCTACGTCCGGGTGGCAACGCTAGGTGGGTGATGGCATGAGGACCTGACTGGCTTCTGTGCAGACTGTCTATTGCATTTCTGGTGGTTCCTTTTCATGTTTTTCTGTTCTAGTTCCTGCCCCTTCTTCCTAGATTCCCTGGCTGTGAGTCTAGGTTGTCCAGCCGTTCCTCTGCCATGTCCTAACATGCTCCCTACCTCTGCCCTCTTCCTCGGTCTTCCTAGTAATTGGATCTCATCACATTGTGGTGGCAACTCCTGAGGGGACCCACACCTCATTCCTTAGCTCCTTTGTGCCCCTTCTACTTTGGAGTAAGAGGGCTGGCTGTGCATTATCACCTCTCCCTAGAAAGGATGAGACAACCTTATTACACCTTCATTATAAAACAGGATAGTCCTTTTACTGATGATCCAAGCAGTAGTGTGGGGTCCCAACTGTCTCTCCCAGGGGTGTCACAACATTCAGTTCAATGCTGTGATGTCTCACGACTCCATTGCATGAATCCTGTCCTTAAGGAGGATGCAGTGTGAGAACTGGCCACTTCATTGTTTGGTGCAGCTGTGGGGTTATTGCAAGCACCACTCTACCTCAGCAGATGCTGGACCTCCCTGGGGATACCAGGGTAGCACCCACCATCCCAAGATCTGCTGTTTGGTGTCCCCGTGGTGCCTCTCCCCTGCCCTGTTCTCTGGTTTCAGCTCCGTGCTGACTCAGAGGTTCCCTCCTCTCCATCACCAGCTCACACTCCCTGCCCGCCACAGCCTTTATTGGCGTTCCCCTGCTCCAGCCTCCGCTGCTAAAAATAAGCAGGGAGCACTTGCAGCTCCCACAATGAGGAGGTCAAGAAGCAGCAGGCGAAGGAGCTCTTTGGGAAGCTTGCAGCGTGGCAGAGAAATTGCCTGATGAATATTTCATGATGCTGCTTGCTGCGTGGGGAGGGGGAGCTGGGGGAGCAGGAGGCACCGCGGCTCGGCCGGTACCTACCTGGGCACCCTGTGCCAGCGCTGGGGGAGGCTGTGATGGGGCTGGGGCCACGCTCTTTAGCTAACTCCTGTGCCTGTGTGTGACTGTCTTTGCAGAAGGCAACCTCTATGCCGTTGGGGGATATGACAGCTCATCCCACTTAGCCACAGTAGAAAAGTATGAGCCTCAGGTAAATACAAGAGAGAGCATGCCTGGTAACCCTGTTCCTTCTCCCCTCCTTACGGGTGCCTGCAAGGGCTCTACGGAAAGCTGAGGGCCGGGCAAGTTGCTAGAGAACTTAGCAGAGAGCGAGCAAGCTCTTGTAGTCTCTTGCAAGCCATTGTCATAGCTTAAGATGTGACTGCTTCCTAGCAAATTACTGCAGCAGCAGTGGAGCAGATACGCTGCCAGGGATGTAGCTGTGATCACTCAGGCTTCTGCCCCCTCAAGAAGTATCGTGGTGCAAAACCTGATCTAAACTACTGAGGACAGAGAAATCTCTGTAACCGGTACCTCAACTTCCATAGGAGTTTTCATTCCTCTCCCTTTCCTCTTATACAAAGGTGTCAGTCATAAATCTTGCAGTTAATAGTATTGCATTTGCCAGCCAATATTTTTTTTCCCTCCCATTTGGCAAGAGCTTTAAGCTTGTGAGTAGCCTCCAAACTGCTTTACTCAAATGATGCCTCTAACATGACATACATTTTGGGGAGGCGGGGGCGTGGGTGGGTGTGATTTCTCAGAATCTTTTAAATACTAATGCACAGAATGACTTTATAGTTTGTCAGTCTTGCTGCATGAAAGGACTGCTTTTGATATTATTTTCAACCTTAATTTTTAAGAAAAGGATAAATCTGTTGGCTAAAGCAAATCTCATCTCACTTGCATTCTTACTGAGAGTTACAAAAAGCAAATACCAGTTCAAATTTTTAAACATTCATGCATTTTCTTCTGTATTCAAGACAAACTTTCTGTCAGAAATGTCTTTGCACAGCGACTTCACTCTTGCTTGCAATTCCCAGGCTACACCATGCAAGAGGAAACCCTTTATTGATTGCTTTTGAAATTACATTTCTCAGCATAAATGCTTTAATAATTGACTGAATAAAATGATGGGTAACCTCTATGGGAACAGTTCCATTACAGAATGTGTTTTATGGTTTATTTGTGAATGTGTTACTCATTAATAACCTGCCTCAGAGGAAGTACAGGTGATTACCTTCAGATTTTGGAGCTCAACTTTATGAGTTCTCACAGGGACATCATCTATATCATAATAATAATATTCTAAAATGTTTCCATTTGTTCAAACTATAAATCTAAGCACTTGCACTCAGCAGTAGCACAAGAAAAACAAGTTTTCTTTTCTTCGTTAGGAATTAATTTGGTTTTCTTAAAGTCCAAAAAATTTGAGCCAGAACTCTCTCCAAACATTATATAAGCATACATGTTTACATAAAATGTTAAAGATTAAACTGAAATTGCTTATCATTATTAAGAAAATCCACAACCTACTGTAGCGTAAAAACTTGGAAACTTTCACTGAGAACCCTGATTATGATTATTTTTCTGAGGTTATACTTATTATTCAGGGCTCCATCACAAAAAGTCAATGACAAACAAACATTTTAGAAACTGAATTCTGATGAAAAACAGAAAAAAACTCTGAATAAGCCACACACACGTATGGAAGTCCCCAAGACATGATTTTTACATAATTGTGCTGTACACAGTCAAAGCATTCCTTTGTCCAATTAGTGGCAAAGTTTGTAAATCACTGCTTCCTCACAAAGTATTTCTCTTTCACAGCTTTCACTGAATTCAACGCTTAACACAAAGCATTTTGCACTGCACAAGTGTTATTAGGTCTTTATAAGTGAACCATTACAGTTTTACTCTCTTCCACGTGCTTGTCACAAAAGACATCTTCAGAACTCAGATACGCTTTTTTCAGCACATTGAGGAAAACTACATACTGAGGAGAATACACTCAACCATAAGAAAATCCCCATCATACTTCTCTTCCAGCTGGAGAAAAGCCCCCTACGGTTGTAACAAGACACAAGCAACTGATGCTGAACTTTTACATCTATTAAGTACAGCAGGACACAGTTTTTACTCAAGCAAAACTTGCCTACATTCAATATATTTGATTGTTGAAACAGTTAAGGTTGATCATGTGTGAAGTGCAATGAACATTTTCCAAGTCAAATTAATCTGAAATGATTGAGCTCAATCATTAGCTACTGACTCCCAGAACAAGAAAAATAATTGTGTGGTAAGCAAGAAAAAGTGGAATTACTCAAGAACTGAGAAGCACTGTTGCTGTTAGTCTCTCTAGGATGTCCTCAGACATGAGGAATGTCCATCACAGTGAAGAACACAGGACAGTAATGCAGGGTTAGTGCCTTCCTTTTTCACCTCTTACCATACCATAGCATCCAGCCTATTGGTCTTTGTTACTCCCCTTTTTACCAATGAGATGTATGTTAGCATGCCTCAGTTTATTACAGAAAAAGAAATATTTTTGAATTTGTTAATACCAGATTTTCAAAAGTCTATTTTGGGACAGACAAACTAAATATAAGACTTGACCAAGACTTCATTTATGACTAGATTGTTACCATTAGAATCACAGAATCATAGAATTGTCTAGGTTGGAAGGGACCTTTAAGGTCATCTAGTCCAACCATCAACCTAACTGATAAAAAAAACATCACTAAACCATGTCACTAAGCACTATGTCAACCTGTCTTTTGAACACCTCCAGGGATGGTGCCTCAACCACCTTCCTGGGCAGCCCATTCCAATGCTTAATAAACCTTTTAGTGTAAACATTTTTCCTAATATCCAATCTGAATCCCCCTGGTACAACTTGAGGCCATTTCCTCTTGTCCCATCGCCTGTGACTTGGGAGAAGAGACCGACCCCCGCCTCTCTACAACCTCCTTGCAGGTAGTTGTAGAGAGCAATAAGGTCCCCCCTCAGCCTCCTTTTCTCCAGGCTGAACAACCCCAGCTCCCTCAGCCTCTCCAGACCCCTCACCAGCTTCGTTACCCTTCTCTGGACATGTTCCAGCACCATAATGTCTTTTTTGTGTTAAGGGTCCCCAAACCAGATACAATACTTGAGGTGGAGCCTCACCAGTGCCGAGTACAGGGGGACAATCACCTCTCAAGTCTTACTGTGAGTTTCCATTTGACTAGAGTCCTAGTCAGAGTTTTCATTTGAGTATTTAGGCGGAACTGCCTCTGTCCACCAAATAATTTGGATATGTGTCAGTCAGAGTGACATTGAAATCGTCTATCAAAGGAGTAGAGCATGCAGTCCTCACTGTGCCAGCTTGAACCTGCCAGTCATGATTTCTCACCTCCTTTAGGAAAGTGCTGGGGACTTTCACTGACTTTGATTTTTCTGAGCCAAATTGTCATCTGGTAGAAATCAGAATAGTTTCATTAAAGTCAGTGGCACAATACCAGCTTACTTCAGCTGAAAATCTTCCCATAGCCCAGAGTGTTTAAAGCCTGGGACTGTAACTGTCCTTCAGACACGACGGTGAGAAGAACTGGAAGAAAAGTTGGGTGAATGCTCTCTCCTCCTAAACCGCAGCTAGGACCAGCCACTGGCTATTCCTTGTAGATGAAGGCTGGAGGTATCAAAAGCCTGTTAAAATGAACTAACTGATTTCAGGCTTAGACTGCATTTAGTTAAATTTTGGTGGTGCTGATGATAAGTTATTTGAGATGCTCCCGCTTTGTGGTTATTCTAATGATCTCAGAATGCTAAAACATCTAACCATTCTCTTAGCTCATAGT
>JAOXNH010000008.1:5674204-5706271 GCA_028566575.1 Bartramia longicauda
TAGAGAACTTAGCAGAGAGCGAGAAAGCTCTTGTAGTCTCTTGCAAGCCGTTGTCATAGCTTAAGATGTGACTGCTTCCTAGCAAAATACTGCAGCAGCAGTGGAGCAGAAGGTGTGCCCACACCAGTGGACTGGAGACTTAAGCCACCATGAGTGACTATGGGATGGAGTGGATATCAGCCCCCTCCCCAGCTCTTCTGCAGGGACAGAGTATCCAGGGTGCAACCCAGAGCAAAATGAGCCAAAGCTCATCCATACAGGCTCCGAGAGATCTCATAGAGAGTGTTCTGGTGGTTGAAAATCTCAATCCCCAGCGCCTGTAGGGCCAGCTCAGGTTCTGTGGGAAGAACAGTTCTTGTTCCTGCCCTGAGCTGTTTCCAGCTTCCAGCTGAGGTCCTCGCTGTACGCACATCCAGAGCGGTTAGTGGGGATTGTGGCAGGCTGGGGACATGTGTTTGGCCTGGGGTTTCACAGCTCTGTTAAAAGCAGGCTGGATCACTGCAAAAAAAAAAGATCAAAGAGAAGGTCCTGGAGGGTTTTCATGAGCTGTAAAGCCACAGTCGTGACTTGTACAGATTTGAAATAGATACAGCTCAGCCCCCGTGAGTGGGCTGGGATTCAGCTGTGACGTGGCTGGTGGCCTGGCACAGAGATGTCTCTGCTCAGGCTCCTGGGATGGCAGGACTCCTGCCAGCTGTGGCTGTGCTTTCCCGAGCCAGTCGGCAGAGGTCTCTTCTGGGGCCTGCGGATCTTCCTGTGGACGAGCTGAAGGGAAAGAACTAGGGTTCCCCCCCAAAAGTCTTTTTGGGCAAGAGCTGTTACATCAGGAGGTGTGTGGTTAGAGCAGGACTAATATCACAGGGCTGGGGGTGGCAGGGGTATGTGGAAAATGAGTTGCACATCTGTCTTATGAATAAATGTTGCCTCTTCCCAGATCAACACCTGGACGCCCATTGCCAATATGCTGAGCCGCCGGAGCAGTGCAGGAGTGGCCGTGCTGGAGGGGATGCTCTATGTGGCTGGTGGCAACGATGGGACCAGCTGCCTTAACTCTGTGGAGCGCTACAACCCCAAAACCAACACGTGGGAGAGCGTGGCACCCATGAACATCCGTAGGTAAGGAGCTCTGCCTGCCCTGCCACCCTTCCGAGCTGCAGGAGAGCCTCTGCTGCTGCAGCCAGGAATGGGGATCCCATCTCAGAGAGCCTTGCCTTGCTTGGTGCTGCAAACAGTAAAGAGCGGACCATGCCCCAGGGCCTGGCTGGCTCTGTGCTGCTTCCACAAAAGTATCCCTCTCTCCCTGCCGCACTGCGTGGCCGTAAAGAACCAAGTGGTAGAGCTGGCTGAGGCCACGGAGATGCTGCTGGGCTACGGGAGGATTTAAGGCTTGGAAGTGCAGTCTCTTAGAGGTGGCACTTCTTGTATCCCTCCGTACTCAGCACTGGTGATACCCCACCTTGAATACTGTGTCCAGTTTTGGGCCCCTCACTACAGGAAAGACATTGCCCTTCTCTGGATTCGATTCGGAATCTCAGTGGATGGAGCTGGTGAGGGGTCTGGAGCACAAGTCTTATGAGGAGAGGCTGAGGGAGCTGGGGGTGTTCAGCCTGGAGAAAAGGAGGCTGATGGGAGACCACCTCACTCTCTACAACTCCCTGAAAGGAGGGTGTAGCGAGGGGGGATTGGTCTCTTCTTCCAAGTAGCAAGTGGCAGGACAAGAGAAAACGGCCTCAAGTTGTGCCAGGGGAGGTTTAGGATGGATATTAGGAAGAATTTCTTCACCAAAAGACTTATCAAACACTGGAACAGGCTGCCCAGAGAAGTGGAGGAATCGCCATCCCTGGAGATATTTAAAAGCTGGGCGGACGTGGTGCTGAGGGATGTGGTTTAGTGATGGTTTTATCAGAGTTAGGCTGATGGTTGGACTCAATGATCTTAAAGGTCCCTTCCAACCCAGACAATTCTCTGATTCTCCAGTGGGAGGAGGGTACCAGAGTGAAGGAGAAGATCTGAGGCTCTATACTGCACTCTGCCACTGACTGAGCCCCGGTGATTCATTTTCTCCGGGCCCTTGTGAGGCTGAGCACTCCCTTTTGTGGGGTGGCAGAGCTCTGGCCAGTTCATCTCAGCTGCTGGGCTCCCCTACACCCCGAGGTCCGAGCCTCACACCCCTCTGGTCTCTGCCTGGTCATTGCAGGAGCACCCACGACCTGGTGGCCATGGACGGGTGGCTGTACGCGGTGGGTGGCAACGATGGGAGCTCCAGCCTGAACTCCATCGAGAAGTACAACCCCCGTACCAACAAGTGGGTTGCAGCCTCCTGCATGTTCACGCGCCGGAGCAGCGTCGGGGTGGCCGTGCTGGAACTCCTCAACTTCCCACCCCCCTCCTCGCCCACCCTGTCGGTGTCTTCGACGAGTCTTTGACAAAGAATCAGGACGTACCTTACCTCAAGGGGACAGGGGTGCCTGGAGGAGCTCTAGGCCAGCGTGGCCGGCCCCGCGGGGCAGCCGGTCGCTGTAGGAGGAGAGCAAAGGTACCGGCTGCTGCCTCCAGCCCCCAGCATTCCCGTGAACCCCCGGAGCCATCCCCACTCTTGGTGCACACATCGGATCAGCACGACCACAGCAGTTAGAAATGTGCTTCCTGGACGAGCACCCACCTTCTAGAGGAGGAGGAAGAGGGGGTGCTCTCTGCTCCGTTCAGACCCATCTCACCACTCACCCAAAGGGCATATATTTTTTGTTTTTTCTTTGGGGAGGGCAAACTTTAAACCATTGCTGCTTCTTGGATTCACGTGATCCAGCCGGTGCCACACGTACGAGCACAGCCAGCCTTGGAGGCTTCCAGGAGTCCTGTGGTGGGGGGTGGCAGAGGTGGACAAGCACCTTCTGCCAAGGACACGGCTGAATGTGCAACTGCTCCTCTGAATGTCACTGTAGCCAAACTCTTTACCAAGCCTATTGTGCACTGTTAAAGACTCTGAGGCCACTGTATGGTTCTCAATGGTGTCTAATTGATGCCTTAAAACACACAAACAGAAGAAGCCCAGCTAAGGGACAGGGCCTGGAGGAGGTGAGGTTTGGAGACAAAACTGGACGCAGCATCCTGAACCCTCCAGTGTTTCCGCACTCAGCCAATCCCACCTCATCCACTGACATCCCGGTGACGGTTGCTCCGGGCAGTCCCCAGCTGGGCAGATGGGTTGGATGACCTTGGTTACATCCATGCCATTGCTGTCCCGGGTTCCAGCGACCGTGCGGCTGCCTGCTCTCTGCACGTGGTCCTGATTGGCAGTTTGGCTGGGAATGGATCAGCCTGTTTGCTGTTCCCCTCTCTGCAAAGCAGATTCTGGGTTTATGGAAAGGTATGGGTTCTTAAAGAAGAACAGTCCAGCCTTCTAAATGAGGAGGATTGCCTGGCATTACTTTTTTGGTTGTTAATTTTTTGCCTTTTTTTAATTATTATTATTTGGATGCTAATATTTTAATTTTTAATGACTTTAATCCCTTTATTTTTTACACTACCCTGGTATTCCCCATCCCATCTGCTTTTAAGGCAGCAGGAGGGAAGCAATTACTTTTCCTATTTGTTGATGAGATGATGACTGTGTCCTGGAAGACGTTCTCTATAGACGTGTGGGTGCGTGTGCCTGTGTGAGATACCCTATGGAGAGTGAAAACAGCATAGGAGGGACCATTTGCAATTAGTGTCTCCCTGGTAATTAAGCAACCACTCTAATTAACTAAAGGTTGAATAAATTAGTACTGTAAGTGTCACGGGCCTGTCCTGGACCCACCTGTGCCATGGAACCTCTTGGGTGGCTGTAGGGTGTGCGTGTGAGCCTTGAGATGGGATGTGTTATCAGGTGTTCTCTCCATCACAGAGGAAGGACTCAACCGCTGGTACCTCAACAGTGTTCAGATGTAGCATTGGAAATATGGCCTAACTCTTTGTTTTGAACTAATTCCTAACTCTTTGTTTTGAACTAATTCCTTTAACCTTTCTTTTTTTCTTTATTTTTATTTTCCTCTGCTCCTTCTCACTTCTCATTTACAGAGTTCTGATTTCACTTGTGGTGGTATTTGTTGGCCCAGATGTTCCAAGTGGTTAGACATTTCTTCTTTTATTTTTTTTTTCCTTTGGGGGTGAAAGGAGAGTTTGAGATGAGATAGGGACTCCCCAACTTAAGACAATTTTTACGGCGATCTGATTTCTCCTGGGCAGGGGCCTGCATGTTTTACAAGCCCAGTCACAGTGCCTAACGTTGGACACCCAAATTTACCAGCAGCTTCTGAAAATCTGGGCTGCTTCTCCCCCCAGCCTCTTCCCAAGAGCAGTCTGGGTTTCTCGGGCTGAGGAGGCCTTTTTGGGCTTTCAGAACAGACTCTAAATCTGCTTTTCATTCCCCTCTCTCTTGCCGTGCCTGTCACAGCTCGGCAGCTCTCCCATTCCTCTGTATTGCAGGGGACCCTGCAGAGGTCCAGGCCGTGGAGCTGCAGGTTGCCTCTTGGTTGTCGTGGCAGTAGGGCTGCCCGAAGTAGGTTGCCTCAATCTGCTTTGTTTGAAATAACCATGAAATCAGTGAAGTTTGCCCTGTTGCATGCATGTGCCTACGCGTGAGCGAGGTCTCAATCCTTTTCTTCCCATTCCTACGAGCAACATCAGGATTTTAGTCTTCTGCTGGGCTCGTATTGACCAGCGCGTTCCAGGTGCCCCTGGCTCTAGGGTCACTTTTTTGAAGAAGGATCAGCCTAAAAGCCCCGTGGGCCTGTCAGAAGCGAAAGGTGCTGGTGCTGAGGGAGAAATGGAGCTGGTTTTGGAGCAAGGAATGAGTCTTCAGAGCTGTGGCTCAGCATCTGGTCCAGCTGTGGCCACTGTAGCGTGAAAGGGGGGCTGCTGCCTTAGGGGGAGGCAGCAGATGGATGAAACCAGAGGAGAAGCGAGCAGTGTAGCAGGCTGAGGAGAATTTTTTTATGCCATGTCCCCTTGGCCCCAGCTGTAATCTTTAAGCAATTTACCCTCCAAACGGCGTGCAATGCTGTCCCGCCTCTTGAGGATCAGGGAAACAGGCGGTGTGACTCTTGTCACCCACCGGTTGGGTCCCGAGCAATACCACCACTCAGCCTGTTCCCGCAGAAACCCGGAGAGGAGGGAGCCTTTTGTGTCTCTGATGTACTAACTATGCAGGTGCTCACTGCTTTCCTGGAAAACAAAAAAAAAAAGAGAGAAGGAAGGAAAGGGCAAAATGGTTCCCCGGCAGCTTGCGGGGGTCCGGAGCACCCCGACCCACACTGTGTGGACACGAGGTGTCAGCATCTGCCCTGGGAGGTCCCGGGGTGGAATTGCTTCTGGTGCTGCACATCCCTCGCTGAGCCGGAGGCCCAGGAGGGGACGTGCATCTGTGTCTGTCTGTCTGTGCGTAGTACCCTATGTGAGGGGAGGAGAACTGTCAACTGCGTGTGGCTTCTCTGCCAGTCTTAGTTAGTGCCGTCTCACCCAAAACGTTATTTGTGCAATTATATTTTGTTTTTTACTTTTTTTCCCCCTGTGTGAGCTTTTCCCAGCGGAGGAGCATCCCTGTGTGGATGGCTCCAGGCTGTATGTGTTGATGTGTTCCATCCAGGGACCCCGGTGTCGGTCTGCAGTGAGACGGCAAAGCCAGGCAGGAGAACCTTGCCCCGACCTCGGGGGACAGGTTCCCTTACTGGTTCCCTACCTGCCTTACTGGTAGGCAGACCCGGTCTACTCCATGTCAAACCGTCGTCACTTTGATTTCTCTGTAAGTTATCTGACTTATTTATGTGGAACTCTGTTTCTCTGAATTTTTTGCACTATGTGGGATGGGGAGGGGATACAAGCAATAGAAGCCAACGTGTACAATAAAGACGTTTTCTTGAATACTGGATCCTGCCTCCTGCATCCTTCCTTTTCCCTTCTCTGGCCCCAGAGGCTGGGAGCTGCTCTCTGCATTGCCCGGTGCAGAGGAGGGGAAGGAGCCCCAGGCAGAGGATGCTGCACCTCTGAGCAGCCTCCGGTGAGATCTCCTCTGCTTGGGTTTAGCCATTCTGGGCTTCATGGCATTTGCACAGAGCAGGTACCTGTCTGGAGGCTGCTTCAGACTGACCTTTCCATGGTGGACATCAGCAGAGGAGCCAAAGCCAGCTTTGAAGGAATGGCTGTACCACAGGTAAGCTAAAAGGAGAAGCTTTTAGCCCAGATCCTGACCTGGGATGGTGCTGTCCTTTGGCCAAGGTGCTTCCTATTCCTGGAAAGGGTGCTG
Organism: Bartramia longicauda; assembly: GCA_028566575.1. Classification (NCBI taxonomy): domain Eukaryota; kingdom Metazoa; phylum Chordata; class Aves; order Charadriiformes; family Scolopacidae; genus Bartramia; species Bartramia longicauda. The sequence goes on from JAOXNH010000008.1 coordinate 5,680,488, forward strand.
GGCCGGAGCTTTACATGCCTTCACCCTACCCCAGAGGAAGAGCAGGGTAAAGATGCTGCTGGTGTTGGAGATGGCTGGGAAAAGCCCAGCCCAAGGCACGGGGGCTTTAGGAACAGACTGACCTACACCTCTCCCTGCTGCTAAATTCTAGTTTGGTCTCCCTAGGACCCCCCACCTCCAGTGCTGTTGACAGCTTTCCCCTGCGGTGGAGATGAAAACCAGATGAGAAACATCCTCCTTTACCTCCAGCTGCTACATGCATCTTGCCTGGGGGGCAGGAGCCTCTGGTGGTGGTGGGAGGGGGCAGACATAGCTGCTTGGTCCCATTGGGGAGGCTCTGCACCAAATCAGATCCTCTTTCACGAGCTGCTGTCAGTCACTGCTGCCTTGCCTGGGGGTGGTGGGGGGAATACTAAGCCTATTTCACGGTGGTGGGAGTGCAGGGGGTGAACAGAGCAAGGAGAGGCCGCATGGCAACATCCCATGGGGCCTGAAAGGGAACTTTCCCATGCGTGTGCGGTGCTGGAGATGCTGGAGAGGCATCGAGCCTGGTGTGCCAGGCTGGGCTGTAACCCCACCGTGTCCTCTGTCTCGCTGCTCTCTTGCTTCTGTTTCAGGCTTCTATAAATAACTCCCCTGCTGTAAAAGTCTTTCCGAAGTCTGGAGCTCTAACTGCTTCCCCACCCAGTTCAGGCCCTCCGGGAAGCAGAGCCATGGGGGTCCGGAGAGCGGTTTTCCGGGAAAATCCACATCCCCAGCACCCGGAGAGAGGGACCTTGTCCTCAGCCACCGCTCACACCCAGTCCTACCAGCCGGTGGGGTGTCACTGGTGTCCCAGTGAGTAAGACAATGGATTTTTGTAGGACCTGCCATAACAGCAGGAGCGAGGCAGTTAAATCCCTATTTTCACTATTTTGAGCTCATTTAGAGTGAAAGTGTTGGAGGAACAGCACAAGCACAGCTCTGGTCCCAGCACTGACCGTGTTAGCCACGGGTCTTAAGAGGAATCCTATTTTTCCCCAATAAACCCCAGTTGTTGCTGTGTGCTGTTAAGTGCTGGTCTCTGCCAGGAGGTGCTGGGAGGTGGCTTTGCCGTGGGACAGTTGTTTCACAGCTGTGTGGAGAGAACAGAGCTCGCAGAAGCACCCTGCCCTAAAAATCAGGGAGTTTCCTATAGGGGCCCTCTGGAAGGGGTATCCTGTTGCTTTGCTTGGCTGTGAAGGGTTAATAGCTTCTAGGACAGAAAGGAGAGGGTTTTTTTTTAAAGACAGGGTGTTTTTAAAGGTCAAAGATGTGGAGGCCTTTGAGAAACTTTATGGCATGTTTGTTATCAGCAATGCTCTCTGGGCAAACGGTGCCTGACTGTACAATTACCGCTTCAGGGATGTGTTGGGTTTGTTACTGCAGGGTGACTTCGCTTCCAAGACAAGGCAGATGCAAGTAGAGAGAGTCCAACACATCCAGGATGTCCACCACGAGAGCTCACATAAAAACACCCAGTTTTTTTAGGAAAACATCCTCTCCTGGTTTTAAAAATCCCGTGTCGAAGAAGCCATCAGAGCCCTCTGGGAGTTGTTCTGGTAAGAAATAACCTTTCCTGTTAAAAACACATGCCTTGCTCCCCAGTTTGACCTCTCCAACCTCCCCTTTCTCTGCATCTCTTCCTGTCACCTCGCTGCCAGCTGGCTGTCACAGCTCTGTTCCCCAGGCAGGAGCTTCCAGCCTCACTGCATCCCTGTGGCATCTTCGCTACCGTAGCAAGATGGAGCTGCTGGACTGTCACTGGAAAGCATCTGGAGACAAAACCTGCTCCCAGGAGCTGCCGGCAGCAACCCTCTTCCCAGGGACCAGTCAGTCCCAGTTCACAGCTGGTATTGCCTCTCCCTGCCAGGCCAGTCTATAACAGATCGATGGATTTTGTGCTCTCTGCAGAGTTTGAGTCTGACCAGAAAGTTGTGTGGATGTGTTACGTCACAGGCTTTATAGTAATTTCATAGATCAGCATTATTATTTGCACTATTTACATTAAATCTGATTCTTTTTCAAATGTGGTAGTGATCAAATTAGTTTGACAAGATCTAATTTCCACAGCCCTGAGTTGATTTGCATTAATTATACTCTCCTCCTTTAATTCTTAAAGTTAATCAAACTCCCTAACAGCTGTTACATCACGTTCCTAGGAATCAGTGTCAACTGGCATAATCTCCAGGATGGCCTTCTTTACCCATGGAAATCCCTATTAATTTATACAAGTTCTTTGCAGATTCCATAGTCCTGCAAGACTTCACTGCAAACGGACAGCAGAGATCCAAGACCTTTGTCGTTCAAGTTCTTGGATATAAATTCTCCGGACCTCCTGATCCCGAGCATCAAAGTTTTGTCTATTTAACAGCCCCCGGCAGTACCATGGAATGAAAAAGGTCTGGTTTTTCCTGTGACTTATATTGAATGTTTTTTTCAATCCACACAACAGAAATATTTATTCTGCATCTCCCTTTTGTATTACCTTCAACTACTCATGATTATTATTTCTGTTTCCACGCAGTAGGGGACTATACCATGATCAGGAATTTTTGTTTTCCTTCCTTTTAAAGCATTTCTTCTATAAATATCCCTTTATTATTATTTATATATCCCTTTTTTTTATTATTATTTATATATCCCTTTATTATTAATATCCCCCTGATCATACACAACTCCTTTTAGGCTTTGCTTCCTTTATCAATTGTCCATAATTCCTCGATTTTGATATATACTAGCTTTCCTCCATTTATTTGTTTATTTATATATATATATTTATAAATATTTATATTTTTATACTGTCTGTTTCGCTGCATTTCTAATCCAGGCTGGTCCTTTTTGACGGATCCAACTGTTCTGAGCCCAGCCTTTGGAACACCTGGGAGGCTGCGTAAAGGATAATCCCCAATATTATCTTTCTGTGTCCTTTTTTTCTTCCGGCTGAACTGAACAGCGATCCATTTCCTTTTGGGGAAAGAAAAGGAAAAAACCAAACTAAATCTGGCTCCAGATGCCTTTATTCAGGTCTCTGGCTTCGTCCCGTTTGCTGGTAAGAAATGTTCGTGCGCCGCGGCCGCTCGCTGCATCTGAGCACCGCTGGGGTGTTAATTCGGGGGTGTTAATTACAAGGAAAACGAGGTCTGAGACCGGATTCGCCCACCTTGAGGGCACCGGTTTGTTAATCGAGCAATTCCCAAGCTGGAAAGGCTAGTAATGAGATTGGGTAAAGAGAGAGGCTCTCAAGGGGGTGGCCTGGGACCCCGCAGCTCCCTTGGGGATCCCTCCTGCCTGTCCCGGGGGGATGCCATGGTGGGCAAGAGGCTTCTGCCCTGCCTGCACGGTCCAGTGACCGCGGCCACTCACCTGGCTCGCCCCTCCCAGCCCCAACGAGGTGGGGGAGAAGGGGCAGGAGGAGGAGAAGGGGCAGGAGAAGAAGGGGCAGGAGGAGGAGGAGGAGAAGGGAAGGTTGGCCGACAGCCTCCCACAGCCCACACCCACCCGAGTCACGGCGGGCGGAAGGGGAGCGTCTCCGTGACACACTCACTCACTCACTCACAAACCTCCCCGCGGCTCCTGGGCGCTTCCAGTCGCTGCCGGCATGGGGAACATAACTTGTGTTCCTCAGGCACCTGGGAGGCTCAGAGACTCTTTCAGAAGGAAGCCTTCGCTGAAGAAAGAGTAAGTAACGCTTGTTTTTCCTTTGGACTGCTTTTCCAGTGGGGCTGGCTTTTCCCCCCCGTGCGATGCACCACCCAGAACTGGGCTGGCAGCCGAGCCCCCGCTTGGGAAAGCCAAGAGTTATTTCCTTGCTCAGCAGAATGGGGCTTTTGCATGGTTTTTGCGGGGTGCTGGGCAGTGCCAAACGCGCTCAGCTCCCCACAAGTGCCTGGGAAGGAATCCGAGATCTCTGCCGGCGGAGTATCCCTGCCACACCGCCCCCGGGAGTAACGCGATTTATTCCATTTCACTTTTTGAAAATTAAAACTCCCTTTCCGTGGGACAGGCAGGGCAAGGTGCAGAATGCCCTGGCACTCCTTGTTTCCACCTGCAACTCTTCTTTTTTTTTAATTCACCCGGAGTTGCAGTGCTGTGCTGTAAAAAAACAACACTCACGCTCCTCTCACCTTGGAGAAAAAACCCTAAATCCCAACACTCTGCCCACTACGATTTGATCTGCCTTTGTAACCCTGAAAGGAAAATCCAAGAGAAAATGTCTGTAAAATCCTGTGGGGTGCTGAGGTGGCCGGGGCAGTGTTCAGGTAGCCCAGCGGCACACGGCTGTCCCAAAATAGGACAAAATAGGAGCCTGTGCCCTGCTTTTCCCGCTGCCCGGGCTCCCATCAGCGCAGTCACAGTGCTGCTGCTGGTACCTAAGCACCCACAACACAGAGCACCCCCATCCTGAGTTCTCCAGATGGGAAAGGAGCTCCCTTGGGAACCAGGGTGATTCTGCATGAACCCCCTATGTGCCGGGCTTTGTGACAAACCCCATAAATTCTGCTCGGCTGAGGGGTTTCTAATCCAGAGGAGACGCTTGAAATGGTCCCCTCGGTCTCCTGTGCTGCCGTAAATTGGGAGCAAACCCCTAGGAGTCTGTGGAGCCTCCCGTGGGGTAAAAGAGGAGGGGATCAGGTGGGGAATTTGGACCCTGGAGGGCTGACATCAGGTAGCTGCAGGCGAGCGGCCAAATCCCAGAGCACCTCCTTGTCCCCACTGAGTCCCGGCTTCCCACGCTCCTGACTCCCCGTGGAGATAAGGCTGGTTTCTGCTGAACGAAGGGCTGCAATCTGGTTGCAAGAGTGAGCAACTGCTGGGAAATCCCAACAAAGCAGCCCCAGCGCCGCTTAAACGACACCGGTAACTGCTGGTTAGTGGCGTGCGGGCAAGGAGAAGCTGGGGGCCTTGCTGAGAGTGGAAGGAAAGAGAAGAGGAAAACCACCGAGATAGAAACAAAACCTGTTTGTGAATATACGTTGCGTACGTGTACATATGCATCGCCACTCCAGGGGCTTTGGAATAGTTGTCAGGGCTGGATTTGGTCTTTGTGCTTTGCAATGGGACATCTGGTCCCTCCGCTGGTTGGGAGGCACAGATGAGCCCAGCTGATGGGTTGGTTATGCAAAGGCATGTAAAAAAAGCAAAGAAACACCACCAAGTGCAGCACAGACCCCATTACAATCCTCCCAGGCTGTTTATCAGCCCTTTGCTGGGCTGGAATGATTAGAAAGCCCGGGACAAATTGCTTACTTAGCTTTCTGGCTTCCTTATTTCTGGGCAGAAGTCACTGCACCAGCCCGGATCTGTGTTTCCATGTGTGTTTTTGTTTTCTTCTCCCCTCTGTAGACAAAATGGCAAGAAAAAACTGCCCAGCTTTTTTGGTATAGAAGGAGGGCAGGAGAGAGAGACGACCACAGACAAAATCCTGCAGTATATCCCGGGAACGGCAAGTACAAACACATCCAAACCCCTTCCCCACTGCTCCCAGAGATTATTCCCACCCACCCCAAGGACATAAGAGGGATGATGGGTTTGGATCTAGGGGTAGCAGCAGGTCTGTCTCGCGGAGATGGAGGTCACATCCCAGGAAGGGATGAGCCCTGTGCCCTTCACTGTGCTCTGGGGTCCCCATGCAGGTGTGGAGGGGACCTGCCATCAGCCAAAATGTGTGATGGGGTGGGGGGGGGTCGTGCTGAGAGCGAAGCAGGCAGCACGGTGGGAATACCTCACCTGGCCCCTTTGCTCTCAGTTCTTTTGTTTCTGGGTAGGCTGTGAAGGAAGGGAAAATTAGAGCGAGAGAATGAGCATTCAAAGGTAGGATGATTCATTCCCACGCTGGAATGAGACGGAGCAGGCAGCGTTTTAGCAATAAGCCTTGGGAAGGTAATCAGGAAGGGCAGGTCTGTCCCAGGCACGTACCAGCCTTGTGGCCATATGGCCCGTTTCCCAGCAGCGCTCAGGGAAAGCGGAGGTGAAACGATGAGCCCCACTATGTTTGCTCGGTCCCTTTGCTTGGCCAGGGATGTGGACCGAGCCTCAGGGCTTGTTGGGCTGTACTGTGCATCCATCTGCCCCACTGCAGGGCAAATAGGGTATGTGGGTATGGGGGAAGGGGAAACTGAGGCAGAGACTCGCAGCTAGACAGGTGATAGCAGCAGCAGAACATTATCTCTTGGGTTTCCAGCTGCTGGCTGTGTTTTTCCCTGGTGATGGGGTGCTTGTCAAGGGCTCGGTGTCTTACAGGACCCAGTTCTGAGCAGCCCTGCTCATGCACTTTGGGATGCTGCAGAGATTTAAACATCTGCTCCCCACAATCCCTGCAGTCCCTTTCTATTCAGCTGCTCCCAGGTTGGCCCTTTCCAACCCAAAGGACTCTTTTGTTTTTCCTCTCGTGAGCCTGAGAAGGGAGCAGGACTGGGATCCTACTCCTGGCTTGTGAGGTGGCCATGGGTGAGTGCCATCTTCTCTCTTTGAGAACATATCCTGAACTCTATGGGTGGGAAAAACAGCAGAATTGGGACTGTTTCATAGTTCTGCCCGTTATTTGTGAATGAGAGTAATGGGCACGTTCCTCCGGTGGCATCCAAAAGGGTTGGGCAGCACTTGATGGGACCAGGTCCCGGAAGGGAAGCAGGGAGAGCTGTCATGTTAGCAGATCCTGGAAAACGAATCCTGCAAGCTGACAGAACAAAGGTCACGGGGAGATTATTCACTGAGGAGCACAAGCGAGTGCGGGATCTCTTCAGGGAAGGAAGGAGGGTGGAGCAGTTGTTTAGATGTTACCCTTGCCTGGGGCAGATGGGATCCAAACTCCCCGCTCAGCCGCAAGCTTCTTGTGTGGCCTGGAGAAAACCTTGGCTGAATCCCTTTCCCACTCCCATCTTTTCAGGAGAAACACCTCCGAGAGCGGGCGGTGATCAGCTGCTGCAGGGCCAGGTTAGAGAGGAGCCATCAGCATGGGACTCTTCCGATGCAGCCTCAGAGGAGATGGGGTCTCCAAACCTGTGGCCAGGGCAGGCGGTTTGGGACCGGGGCAAGTGACATCCCTGAAAACCAGGTCCCCTCTGGCACACAAAGCCAGTGCCCTTCTGCCCTGTTTCTCACGCTTCCCAGTTACGGCTTCTGCGAAGCCTTAGCAGAAGTGAAGGGGGGGAGGATGTGGCAGAAGAGCAGAGCTGCTCATTTGCTTCTTTTATCATTAAACAGCAGCTTTGGGAGCCCCAGGGCATCAGCCTCTCCAGGTTGAGCTCTTCCTGCTGCCAGGGTTAGTGATTCAGCCCGGAGTCACTGGGGTCTGCAGGGGCTGAGGTGGGTTAATTATTAACCTGCTCTACCTGTAGGATGAGGCATCTGAGACACAGGGAGAGAGCCAGAGAACATGTCAGGGCACTTGCGCTGCCAGAGACCCGCTGCTTCCCCAAACCCTGAGAGAAACCAGGTTTCCGAGGATCTGGACTGCCTGAGACCCAGCGGGATAGCTGAGCTAACGGGAACATCAGGATGGGGCTGGGGAAGGACGGTGCTTGCCACCAGCATAGCCCAGCCTGGGGAGCAGGCAGCTGGCTGGGGAGGACTTCAGAGGAAGGAGAAATGCCAGTTCCCTTTCATTTTGGCTGCACGCTGAGGCATCCTCGTGGTTTCGGGGGGAGCACGGGCCAGGGAGATAAGTGATGCTCATGGAGGAGGCTCTGGTCCCCGAGCCTGACAGGACACCCTGGGGTTCCCGGTGCTGCTTTTTTGGGGGATGGCCAGGCACAGGCCATGCTGGTGGCTGTAAACCTGTCTCAGGGAGGGCAGGGATGCACTTGTGGGTCTGAGCTCAGATTCAGCAGGAGCTGTTTCCCCCAGAACCTGGGAAACTGCTGTTGTACCTGGACCAGATGATCGGGTGTTTGTGGGAACCACTGTCAACCGTACAAAGGGGTTTTGCTCTGAGGGAGAAAGCCTGAGCTTCCAGCCTCCTCCTGCAAGTGAGGGACACAGAAACCATAGAAATGGCAGATGGACAAACCGGAGGAGCTCAGGGACTGTGGTTGTGACCATCTTGGATGGTGTTAGAGTGAAAAGCAGGAGGTAGGAGGTGGGCATCAGTGTTGCCCACAGCACGAATGGGCTGGGCTGGCTTTCACCGGGGACTTGTGCTGGCTGGTGGGCTTAATGGTGTCCAGCTCCCTGCTGCTGCTGCTCTCCTGAGATGTGGGCAGGAACCTGTGGAGATGTGAGGGCAGTTCTCCTTGGGCACGGGAAATGTTGTATTCGTTTGGGGTTTTAAACAGTGGCACCCCAGTGAGGGACATAAAATTGCTAGAAAAAACAGACAGGGGAGACCTGCCTGGTTAAAAAAACAAAACAAAACAAAACCCAAACCTGAACAGCTCCACTTCTTCCTGCGAAACCACAGTACCTGATCATGAGAGATAAGGCTGGGTTGAAAGACTGGTGTGGCATGGGAGGATGGGACCTGCTGCATGGGAGCCATGGCTGGAAGGGTGGCGGGGGATTTCAGTGATGTGATCCCGTTTTGTCCATGGTCTTTTGACCATGGAGATGCCCCCATGCTCAGCCAATAACTCCAGCTCTCTTCCCAGTCTTGCCCCAAACCCTTGCGAGCTGGTTTTCCGAGATGCTTGTTTGGGAGAGAGAGGTATTCCTCTTAATTTGTTTCTTGCCAATTTAATAGTGGTGGTGGAATCTCTCCCTTTCCCTCCCGATCCCGGGAAGGTCCCTGTGGATACTGGCGGGTCGGCTGAGCTCTTTGCCAAAAGCACTGCTGGATTCCCAGCTCCCAGGTTGCTTTTCCTTCTTGGGGCTTTATTTATTACGGGGGAATTTGGCTGCTATGTTCCAAGCAGCAGCATGGCCCAGGCAGCTGGTAGCCGGTGTTGCTGCTTATCGCTGTGTCCATAATTTCATTGCTTTATCCTCTCCTCCCCTCCCTCAGCCGAGCAGTGTTTTGTTATTGCTGCCACAGTCCCTCAGGTGATCAGTTGCTCTTTGTTCTGACAGCGGCTCGGAGCAGAAATGTAATCTTTTCCCATGCTTAATTGCCTCGTGGTGAGACCATTAATTGGCAGCCAGCAGGTTCCCACCTCCAGGGGAGGAGGAGCTGGGTTCCGTGTGCATGGATGCTGTGTGGAGCCGGCTGGAAAAGCTGGAGGGAGACTTTGAGCAGAGAAGGGGTTAATTGGTGTCCTAAAAAGAGCTACCTAAATTTAGGGAGGCCCCGGAAGGAACCCCAGGCTTTGCAGGTGGAAGGGTCCAGACAACAGAGCCTGTTACTGGCTCATGGAATCAGAGAGTCATAGGATGGTGGAGGTTGGAAGGGACCTCTGGAGATCATCCAGTCCAACCCCCTGCCAAAGCAGGGTCACCCAGAGCAGGTTGGACAGGAAAGTGTCCAGGTGGGGTTTGAATGTCTCCAGAGAAGGAGACTCCACACCCTCTCTGGGCAGCCTCTTCCAGGGCTCTGCCACCCTCAAAGAAGTTTTTCCTCATGGTCAGATGGAATTTCCCTTGAGTTTGTGCTCATTGCTCCTTGTCCTGTCCCCGGGGCACCACTGAGAAGAGCCTGGTCCCATCCTCTTGACACCCATCTTTTAGATATTGCTCAGCATTGATGAGATCCCACCTCAGCCTTCTCCTCTCCAGGCTGAACAGCCCCAGGTCTCTCCAGCCTTTCCTCCTCAGAGAGATGCTCCAGTCCCCTGAGCATCCTCGTAGCCTCCTCTGGACTCTCTCCAGCGGTTCCTTGTCTTTCTTGAACCGGTTCACCGGCTCCGCTCTGGCCTGAGCGCTGCCGATGTCATGTCCCCGGCATGGTTAGGAGAAGGGTTAACCTCATGCCGGAGGGGTGAGTCACGGAGGCCCCAGCAAGACAGATCTGGTTAGCTCTGCTGGCTCTTCATTTATCATGGGGCTCAGGCAGCTGTCTCCTTGGCACGGCGCGCTGGGAGCGGGCACAGGCGGGCCAGACAGGTTGGATGGCGGGGAAGCACTGCCTGCTCAATCCCTGCTGAGCCCTGCTCGTTCCTGGAAATGCTGTTTGGACAGAAGTGTACGAGCCCCGGGGAGCCACCACGGCACCCTGCCTCCCAGCTCCAGCCGTGCCCTCGCTGGAGGTGTCCACCAGGAAACGCAGCCACCAGTGCTCGGAGTGGGGTCCCACCAAGGTGGCCACAGCCTGGTGACTGAGCAGCAGGGCAACCTTACTTCTCCCACCTACCCTCCTCCTTACCTTGGGAATGAATATCCCAGAGTCTATGTCTAACAAAGCTGGTATTTAAGACAGATATGCAAGTGGGGTGTAGATCTGGTGGGGGGATCGGTGGTGTCCATGGCTTTGGGGGGATACAGCCCTTCCCTTCTCCCCAAGGAAATCAACCAATCCCCAGAAATAAAAGTGTTCTTCCCAGAAAAAAAATGCAGGGAAAGCTTTTCAGCCCTGGGATTTATGCAGTATCCGGAGTGTGGAGCAGCAGCCCAGGGCTGTGAGCAGTGGAGTGTTCCCAGTGTGTGGGTTTGTGCCATGGCACAGAAGGAAGAATTTCTGTATAACCAGAATGCAGGAAAAAAGGGAAACCCCCAGCCCTGGGAATCATCTCCTCCTCACATCAGCCCTTGCTCCCCTGCAGTGCTTGCTGGCTTCCCTTAGCTTTTTGCCCCGACAGTGAGCAGCTTCGTGACTCAGTGCCTTGCAGCTGATTTTATGGCCGTGGGACTCTACGTCAAAAGTGTCTGGGCACCTGAAACACACCAGACTCCACCTAGAGAAACGGAGGGATCCCAGCAGATGGGACAGCTGAGGAATCCAGGTGGAACTAGAGCAAAGAAAACCTTTCCACTAACCCCAGTGGAAGGCAAGCTGTGTTTGCTTGGCCTCAATCGGTCCTCGTTCCAGTGAATTTCATTAGGGTGGCAGGAGGTTGTCCGTGGAGTTGGGTGACCTGAAATGTAGGATGTGCTTCTGCATCCCCTCTTTTCCAACCCAGAACACCTCCCTTTAGGTCAGTATCTCTCCTTGCCCAGGGAGGACAACCTCCCAGCAGTATCCGAACCCCAGCTCCATGCTGGCACGGAGATCCAACAACAGCCCAGCTGGGGCATCTCCACAGGGTACCTTTCTAAGGAAACCCTTCTGGGGAACATCTCCTCCAGACATCAGGCCCCCACCTCCCACCGGCTCTGATTTGTTTTTCCTGAATCTTTGGTACAGAGTATTCAAAACCAGGAAAACCAGAAAGAAAACTTGGACCAGAGGTTCCCCAGCCTGTTCAAGAAGGGACGAAGGAAAATGGTTGTCAGGAATCTGGGCAAAATGATCTATTACTCCAAAGTCAAGTTTAAGTTCCAGCACTGCCAGGTAAGATGTGGTACCTGTGTGTGGGCATTTCTCTTCCCGGGCACGGAGTGACCCTGCAGGACTGGGAAATAAAGCATAATTCTGGGAAATGTGACTCATGGAGACTTCCTTGGACTGCTGTGTGGCCCAGGGACTTCTGCTGCCACGTAGTGCATGGGCTCCCATCCCAGAGAGGACCTGGGCTGTGTCTCCATGCTCAGCTTCCAGGCTGGCAGCAGATCCACCAGCAGAGATGCAGTGGTGGCCCTTGGTGGAATGACTGCTGGCTTTTCTGTGCCCAGACCAGTCTGCGATGCAGAGGGAAGCAGGGAGGAGGAAGGTTGTCCTGAGATAAACCCCAAAAGGTGTCTTTTCTGCAGGAGGTGAAAGACTGCTTCTTGGAGCTGTTCCAGTCATACCTGTACTTCCAGTCTATGGGCTCCAACGGACTCACCCGCCAGGTAGGGCATCTCCTGGCCATGCCAGGGCAAGCACTGGGGAGTGGGGCAGTGTGGCCAAGCTGGGGGCACTGGGCAGACAGGGTGGGATAAGGAAAGGGGCTCTGCTCCTGGGGCTGCCACTGGCCTTCTCTAGGTGGTCTCAGCAAGTCCTTTCCCATGGATGCCAAGCTCCTGGGGAAAGAGAATGTTTCTTCCTACAGACCATACCCAGACAACCCCAGACCCAACCTGGGTCTTTGGCCTTGTCTGGGGGCAGATATAGATGTGGAACAAGGACTTGTGTAAGGCTGGCAGGCAGGATCAGGGATGGGAGGTGTTTAGGTGTCCTGGACTTATCTTTGTGAAAAATTCCAAGCACAGAGAGCTGTGCCTTGGCAAGGATCAAAGCTCCTATAGCTCAAAATCCCACTGGCCTCGGTGGGCTTGGCCCTGGCTTATGAACCAAGGGCAGAGAAAGCAGCATGTGGGAGAGGGTGGAGAGAAAAACCTGAGGGCAGCTTTGGGGAGCCATCCTGGCCAACCGCTCATCAGTCTTTTAACCTGATGATGCTGGTGAATTGCAAACAATCGGCTGTTTTGGACATGCAGCCAAAAAAATCACAGCCGAGCAAACAGGAAGCCCTGAATGTGCTCTCCCTCCCCAGGAGTGAGTAACTGAAGCCGACCATGGCTGTTTTGTAGATGTTCCTAAAATTTGTTCCTTTTAGAAATGATTTCTTTTCTTCCCAGGTGACTTGAGGTCAAAGCAATGTGCCAATACAATCTGTACTCATGCAGCCTTCGACTGCAAGGACACGTGTCAGAATATAAACAATATCACAAAATCTCCCGTCTCCGTTATAAACGGTTCCTTAGATTATTAATTCTGGAGGAATTAAAAAGGAATTAAGGTGCCAGTACTGGCCCTTAGGCACTACAGCAATTAGCAACTTCTACAGTCCTTGTTTAGAAAGCCCAAGTCAGGGAGCACAAACTTGTCCTCTGTTCCCATGCTTCGTTATAGAGGGACTCTGATGAAGTGGAGTGTAGAAACTAGACAGCTCAATTTTTCTTTACAGTCATTTCCATCTTCTCACTTGCTTGTGTTAAACCAGCAATATGGGGTTTTTTGAAGTTTCTCTTAAAACTGAAAGGCTTGAACTATAAAGAAAGTGTTCTTGCCTGCATGGCAGCTGATATCTGCAGTACTGGCCCCACGGAGCTGCGGGACCTGCTCCCCCTGGGCAGTGTGCTGGGTGGAAATCCCAAATGTTTCCCCTCAGGACATTGTTTTCCAGCTAAACACCGTGAGCCCCAGCATCGTGCTGGTGCCGAGTCTGGACTTCCAGTCTCTTATGGCAAAGGAGCATCAATTTCAGAGCCTGCCTATGGGCTGCCCCCCAAAATAAACGGTGTGTTCTTCTTGTACAGGAACTACTGCCTTTGAAAGAGCTGAATGTGTGTGAAATTAGGAATGGGAAGGGCACCGGGCAGGAGGATCACGCTTTCCGCATTGCAGGTTGGTGCCTCTTTGTTTGCTTTGCACGGAGAGCTCTTTGTCCCGCTCTGACCTAGTCCCAGAGGAGACCCACATCGTGAAAAGAGGTTGCAGAGAGCTGGAGCTCTTCCTCCCAGCATTTTCATCTTCCCCTCCAAGGCTTCCCTGCTCCAAAACACCTGGACAGTGATGCCCAGGGCTGCAGGCAGGGAAGGGACTGGATAGGGAACGCAGAGGGAGGATGGTCCTGTGCTCCAGCGGGTTGGCACTCGGGATACGTGGTGGCACTTCCCACTTCTGCCCAGTCGTTTGCTCTTTGTGCACCACATTTGAAGAGAAGGAGTGGAATAAAACTCCTTCTTCCACTTCTAGTCTCCGTATGAACCCTGAGGCTGGGGTTTGATTCCGAGCAGGCATTCCTACAGCCTGAGGCATACGGGATGGGCAACAGTGCCGGGAGGTGACTTGCCACCACCAATAATGCCAGGCTGGTGCTGTCAGGACCCAGTGTCACTTCACCAACTCTTCCCCAACAAGCACTTTGGCCTCCACAAGCTTTTTTTTTAAACTTTTTTCCTAGTGATCTGGCTCTACAAAAGTTTTCCTGGCTGGAGGCTTCTCTGGGCTTAGTCACTGCTGAATTACAGCAGCCGCAAGCTCCCAAGAGGAGTAGTTAAAGCATAAAGTACAGAGAAGTAAGAAAATAAAGCAGTAATGACATGGAGCCAAGAAAGCTCATTTGTGTCTGGGCCCACTCTCTGTGAAAAAGTTATACAATGGCCACTCAAATGAAAAAAAATTGCATAAATGGTAAAAAGGAGGTGGTACAAGCAACCCATGAATCGTGAGGACTTGCAGGGTGGTGGTCTGCACCAGGCAGGGCTCTCTGGGCATTTCTGGGAGCCTGTAAAACGAAGGAAAGCTTCTCCCAGGTGTAACCTGTCAGGGGTGTCTGCAGTGGGGCGGGTGGACTTGTTCTGCTTGTATTGAGAGAGGCAGGAGTGTGGCTGGGTGGAAAAACGGCCTCAGGCTTTGTTGGGGTTGTGTCCCGCTTAGGGAAAGAAGAGCTAAGCAAAGCCTTTCTGTCAGGGAGTGCTGTGTACATCAGGAAGCAGCCACACAAAGAAAGCAGGGAGGTAGGTATAGGATTTTTTTAGGTATTTTCGGATATTTAGGATTGCCAGGAGATGAGCGGAACAGTTTTATTTGTCTCCTTGAGGGGGAGAAATCAAGGCACGGAGGGGATAAGAGCCTTGTCTGTGGCCCCACACGGGGTCAGGGTGGAAGTCTTTTGTCTCATGACTCTGAGACACAAAAGGCATGCGTCTGGTTCTCTTGAGAAATCCCCCAGTTCCCCATGAACTGCACTTTCTGGGGTAGTTCAGCACATCAGGAGATGCCGGCAGGATCACTGGGAGTGTGGAGGTGGAGCGTGAGAACGAAGCCTGGCAGCGTGCAGTGCCAGCCTTTGGCACGGAGAAGCGGGTGGCAGCTGGCCATCACCTTGGCTTTGTGGTCCAGGTCCATCTCCTGCACGGCCTCTGATGCTGATGAAGCTGTTGAGCTCCTTGCGTTACCTCTGCCTCCTCACCTGCCCACGTTGCAGCTTTTTCGTGTCTCCAGAGAGAGAGATTTGAGTGGGAATAAACTGCCGCTGCTGCGGGAAGGGGCTTTCTTGCTTCCAGTGTTCCTCTGGACAAGGAAAGAGGAAGGACAGGGCAGAAGAGAAGAGCACGAGGGTCGGCACAGGTTGCTCAGCGTGGCTGTGTCATGGCCCTGCCGCCAGCGTGCCCTTGGGGCTGGGGGAAATGGCAGCAACCGAATTAGGAGCAGCCTCTGGGGCTCTGTGTCACAGCCTCCCCAGCAGCTCCTTCCATGAGCTCGGGGCACATCTCGGGCTCCAGGCTTAGGCAGGAGTTTCTTTTCTCATTTTTCTCTTCCTTTGGGGCCCTCTTTAGAGGCGGCAACGCGAGCAGCCCTCGGGATACGTCTGAAAGGCTGGCCTTAGAGGAGGTGGCAGAGCAAGCAGTGCCATGTTAGGGGTCATGCCCTACCAGCCTAATTCCTGCTCTTTTGTATAAGGGCATAGATGCCCAGGGAAGTGTTCAGAGCTGCCAGAATATCTAGATAACGCTAGCACCTTTATATGCCCTCCCAGCAGCTGGGTAAATTAGGGCATCACCTCATTTCCATTGCAAAGACAGGGAAACCAAGGCAGGAGGAGACAAGAGAAGCACAAGATAAGGAGGAGACAAGAGCCGCAATGGAGCACAGAGACTTGGGATGGCCAAGTGCTCGACACCTCATTCCTGTGATGGATCTGGACGGAGTGACTTACGGAAAGTCACTCAGGGCGTCTCTGCCTCAGTTTCCCCACCTCTGCTTGGTCTGTGTCAGTGGATTTCCTGACAGACGCATGTGTTTCAAAGTCTTGTTTAACTGCTGTTCATAAATAACGCGGGAATTACGGGATGAAAGACTGAACAGAAGGGCAAAGTATCACACTCATCCAATGCACTTGCTTATCGGAATACTTCCAAGTCCCGCACCGGTAGATATCACTGAGCATGCACCAAATATGGTTTAATATGAGATCACTGGTAAATTATTAATCACACCATACATTCTGCAGCCTGCCAGAAATTATTATTAACGTCACTAGGTTATGCCTCACACAGAGGGCGTGAGACTGGTTTTTGCTCGTGCTACTGAGCAAACCATAGCTGGAAACGTTAAAATCAATAAGACATAGGGCTGTTCCTCCCTTGGAGGGTATGTCTGAGAGCAGCTTCAGCTTGTCTGGCACGGGTTCTGTTTGGTGAAGCAATAAATAAACAGTGTCAGAGAGCTCCCCATGTTTTTCCCCCGGCGCCAAAGCGAAACTGAGAGAGGCCACGGAGTGTTTGTGTAGGGCCAGGCTCGCCGTGGTAGCCCCTGCCCACAGAGATGCCTTTCCCAACCTGTTGGGGCGGGGATTTTTAAAACTAGATGATCTCTGTTGTCCCTTCCAACTCTAAAAATTCAGTGAAAGCTGAAATCTGCCCGTTGAATTCCAGCCTGGCTTTTGCACCGCCTTTGACTTTTGTTCTTGGGCGGGTTTTGGACTGAAAAGTGACTGGTGGTGGGAGCTGGATGCTCCCACGTGCCCAGGGTGGTGGCAGGAGGGACCGGAGCAGGATGTCACCAGAGCAAAGCAACCCGTGGTGTGATGTGCTGAGCGTAACAGCTCTGGCCAGCTGATTGCTTATTGATCGTAGAATGGTTGGGGTTGGAAGGGACCTTAAAGACCTTCTGGATGCTGCGGTTGGTGCCCTTATCTGCTCAGCTCATCTGGTGTCTCGCATACCTAGGTCCTCTGCTGAATCCCCTTATCGTGTTCTGCCCTACTGAGTCAGAGCTGAAGCAGTGGCTTTATCACCTGGAGAAACAGATCCAGCTGAACGGAGGAAACCCTGGCTTGACCTTCTTCTCTCAGGTTGGTGTCTCGGGATGGTGAGGTGCTCAGCCGTTTCCCGTGCCGTGGGCTCAGAGCTGAACGAGCGGGACCGGCTGAGTGGATGCTGCACTGCTCCTGCTGCGTTCCCTGGGAGGGATAATCTCTGCAGCCAGCCTCTCTCAGCCATTTCCACCACACTTCTAGGTGCTCACCTTCCTCTTCCAGAACCCTGGGTACCCCACGAGGCTCTGGGTGCCTTCTCTGGGCAGAGGGTTGGGGATAGAAAGGGAGAAGAGCTCGGGGTCCACTTCCAAATGCTCCTTGCTGTGCTTGCTGCTCTTCCAATTCCTTGGAAGGAGGTGTGGGGTTGACTCCTGGCATAATCCCCTTTTTCCAGGCCAGATGCTTGAGTGTTTTGCTGTACCAGTCAGGGAGGTGCCCCTCTGGTGTGGTACATAGGGGTTTTGGTGCCACTTGTACCACTTCCACCAGCTGCCCATGGCCATTGACCCCTCTCCACCAGCAGCACGTACCAGCTTTGCCAGAGCTGAGGTGGTGAGGGCTTCAGTGGGCACAGCTTCTTGCTGCCCGAGGCACCCACCTCTTTGCCAGCACCTGGAGCTGGCCCTGGGCAACACACCTCACAGTTCTCACTTCCTTTACTTATTCCACCACCCCTAAAATACCCATGGATAGACACGCTAATTACCCACACCTGACAGACGTGTTCTTGCTTGGGAGCTCCTCTCCCCGTGGAGGAGCCGTGTATTTGTGTTCAGATGTCCTGAGGGGCTTGGGTCTGGGCAACCAGTGCCCGAGTGAACGTGGGATTATGGTCTGAATGGCAACCCCAAAGGTGCTGGGTAATGCTGAGACCTGACAGCAGCTCGGTGCAGTTGTGCTGTGCGTGTGTGCAGACACACAGCTTGCTTTTTGTGCGGTCTCCTGCGAGGCAAGGGTGCAAAAAGAAAGGCAAGGGTGCAAAAAGAAAGGCAAGGGTGCCTGGCTGGGGGTGTGTGCTGAAAGGGAGCCCTGTGACCCAGAGGTGCCACCACCACAGCCCCTGAGGGGTCGGAGCTTTGGGTGTCTGCTTCAGAGAAACCCTCACACAGTCAGCTGCTTGTGCAATTATCCAGAGTTTGCAAAACACTTGGAGGAGGAGACTGGGACCAGGGCCTAGAAAACATTCAAGAGACCTGTCTTCTCCTCTAGTCTCTGCGGGGTGTTTTACTTCCCTCCCTGTCTCCATCTCCCCGCCTGTAAAACAGAGGTATTCCCTTTGAAAGGCAATGAGCAGATGATGCCAGGTACCAAGTATGATTATTCAGGCCCAGCTGGAAAACTGGCTCCTGCACAGATTTATTTACTCTTTCCTGCTTCTGCCACGCTTGAAAAGTGTCCTGAGATGGGCCATGCCCTACGTGCTTCAGGGAGGACCTGTCTACCCTGCTTCTCAGTTGTGCTCCTGTCCCTAGAATGACTGGACACAGATCCCCCTGGGGAAAGAGGAGCTGCGGTGGTCCGTGCAGAACATGCCTGTCCAGGACTGGAGAGGGACCCAGCGAGAATCCCTAGGCGACGTCCTCTGTGTTTCCAAAGTGAAGCTCCAGCATCTGCCTTTCCAGGTAGGACACATCTCTGGGGAGCAACCTCCTGTCGGCAGGGCTGGGAAAAAGCAACGGATGGAGTGAGTAGGGCAGACTCCTGCCTGCCTGCTCCAAATAATCCAACGGGGCCCTGAAGGGTCATTTTATCCACATCCCAGTAAATGGAGAGAGGTTTGTTACAGCTCCTGGGGTCCAGGGTGCTTGGGGACAACACGTGCATAAGCATTTGCAGGACAGTGCTGGCAGCTGGAGCTGGTGGGAATCTCGGTGGAGCCCTGTTGCAGGGAAGCAGCTCGGCTGTTTGCAGAGCCCTTGCCTCGGGCTGCTGTCAGAGAGACAGAGGAAAGGGCCCTCCAGACCTGAGCCCCGTCCGGCCCTTCACAGGGAACCCTCTTCCCCTTTACTTCCCAAGGAGCAGCACGACCGGCTGTTGGTGCTTTACCCGTCCACGCTGGTGATAGTATCCGAGGAGCGCAGCACCCTCTGTTTTAAGGTAGGTTTGTTTTGGAGCACCTTCCTGCTCTCTCCCACCCATCCACAGCGGCGATTTTGGCAATTCCCTTGGCTTGTTCCTGCCCTCCCGCCTGCGTTCCCTGGTTGCTCCTCGTGTTGGCAAGGGCTTTCCCCATGCCAGCTGGCAGGTGAGCAGGCAGAGGGATGGTGCAAGCTATCTTCCCATGAGAAACACCTTGCCCTCCTACCAAAGCCCCGGGGGGGGGGGTGAAGGAGCTGGCTGCCAAGGAATCTGAGTCTCTGGGAGGAGGGAGGCTGGCATGTTTCTGTGTGGTTACGCTGGCAGAGAGCCTGGCTTGAGAGATGGGAGCTGGAACAGCCCCAGAGTGTCCCCTCGGGGGCTTTTCTTCCCAAGCCCCGCTCTGTGGGACCGCTGGGAAGCAGGTAGCATCCAGGCAGCACATCTGATGCTCATGGGGAAGGGCAAAAGGCTGTTCCTAGGCTGGTGGGCAGAGAGGAGAGGCTGCTGCTGGTGCACTGTGTTTGCTGCCCTTTCCCTCTGTGGAATGTCTGGGCATGCCAGCGGAAGGACCAACAAGGATGTGGAGGCCTGAGTGCCCCAGGGGACATAGGATGAGTTTCTCTAGTCCACCTTTGCTTGGGAGCCTCCAGCACAGAGGGGCCCTGGGAGCTGCGTTCGCATTGCTCACAGTCCGAATGGCCCTTGAGCCTGATACCCAAGATGGATGGTGGCAATCATTGCAGTGGCTTTTAAACAGCCCTGTGCTTTCTGGCCCTGTTTCTCCTGGGTTTGAGCAAACGTGCCAAAAATGAGCTCTGAACTGTCTGTGAACCTGCACGGGCAGCGCCACCGGCACATGGCAGAGCGGAGCGTGTCCTGCAGAGGAGCAGCATCCTTCTGGGTCACCGAGAGAGGAGCTGGTGACACGGAAACCCCGCAGAGGCTGAGGGCTTGTGAAATCCAGTGTGAACTCACTGGGGTCCTTCTTCACATGATTTCACCCTGCCCACATCAGGCCCCGAGCCACGCAAGGCTGCTTTTAATTCCAGGGCTGCCCACGGGGAAGAGCTGCATAGAGCATCTCCCCAGCCAGAGGAGATGGCAGTGCCTGGGACGGGAAGGGGGTGTGAGGAGGGACACATGCCAATAAGATCTCTCCCCATCCCCAGTGCAACAGCCGAGGGTGTTTTCCAGCAGCTGGTGGCTTGTGTGACACACCTCAGCCAGAGCCTGTTTTCGGGAACATGTTGTTTGCAGCTCCTGGGAACGGGGCACCACGTAAGGGGGCCTTGGGCTGGGCTCTGGGATTAACTCATCTCTTTTGAAACCTTAAACCAGATTTTTCTGCCCTGTCCGTGCAACGTTCCCTTCCCACGGTGCCAGAGCGTTGGTCCCCGGGCGTCTGGCTCGCTGGGGCAATGGCAGGGCTCCCCGCAGCCCAGGCAGGAGGTGATTCACCAGCCTGTGACACCGCAGCGGGAACCTGATTTTCCACAGGCATGTCAGGGCACAGGAGCCTTCTCCCAGGGCTTCTGCAAATTAACTTCCCTTCCCTGCGAGCAGACGCTGAGCCCTACAATTTGTGTGTGAAGGAATAGCCCGGCCCTTTTGTTCTTGGGTTTCGTACAAACCGCAGCTCGGAGCTGCTGCTGCCAAGTTTGTGTGTGGGACGGGGAAGGGGAAGGCAGGGGCTGAGCCTGCCGGGATGGGGCTCACCCAAAGCAGCAGGCTCTGGCTCACCGCTGGTGGGAAAAAGCCCTGGGCGAGGAGTAAATCAGGAAGGGGGGAGCTGTTTATTGGGGGGGGACAGGTTCATGGGCATGCCCAGGGAAGGCCGGAGGGGCTCTTTGCAGCCGAGGTGTGTGTTATCTGTGGGATGCTGCTGCGCTTCCCCAGGTGGGACTCCAGCCTTGGGGTATTTCAGCCTTCTCCTGTGGACACGGGGCGGTCGCCTCAGGGAGGATGGAGCACCAGGTGCCTTGGGGAAGCCGGACACAGTCATCCTTGGTGGCAGGAGGGCTTGTTCAAATGTGCCCGGGGGGGTGAGGAGCAGGAGAAGGCAGCACCAGCCTCTCCACACGCAGCCCTGCAGCACCCGTGCCAGCTGAACCATCAAAGTCCATGAACGTTACACGAGCTTCCCCTCCCAAGGTCAGGCCTCCTGTGCTGCTCGGAGCATAAATCACTGTCGGTGCTGGGTAAATGCCCCAGAAGCCTGCGTGTGCCCACGGGCTGCTGGCAGCGATGCTGCCGGCCAGCACAAACCACCGACACCCGTCCCAGCTCCGCGTCCGCCTTGCGGCAAAGCTGGCACGTCGGCCACATTCCCTGGAGGCTGTGCAGCTGGGAGAGCTCTGCAGGGAGGACGTGATGAAGGGTTTCTGCTTCAGGGACACCTTATTTCCCAGCCTGTAAACTCGGGCAAATGAATCCTGACCGAATTGCAC
Source organism: Bartramia longicauda (assembly GCA_028566575.1). NCBI lineage: Eukaryota > Metazoa > Chordata > Aves > Charadriiformes > Scolopacidae > Bartramia > Bartramia longicauda. Next base: position 5,701,747 of record JAOXNH010000008.1, read on the forward strand.
CTTTAGCTAAATGACAGGGCTTCGCTCCGGCTTTCCGTGCTTCCTCCGCTGCCGGGCATCCGGGAGGGTGGCGTGGGGTGGGAACTTTGTTTCCTGAGCTTTCCCCAGATCCTGTGTTTGCCATCCCAGCCAGGAGCTGCTCCCAGGGCCATTGCCACCAACTGTCCCTGCCTAGTGCTCTGTGCCCGCAGACAGGGTTAGAGTCACCTCCAGGTGATGTGAACAGGGGCTTCAGGAACAGAGAAACTGTCTCGCTCGGTTTCCCCCTGCTCAGGGAAAGAGAGAGGTGAGAATTAAAGCCATGAGCTCACTAGTGAGGTGGCTCCAGTGCAAAATCTGCTCCAGCTGCTCTCCCAGGACTCTTCTTGTTCCGTTTCTGTAAGGAAAAATCGTCTTGGGGAGCCCCAAAGAAAGAGGAGACCTAGATCCTAACACGGTGTTGACAAATCCTTGGTCCTCCTGCCAGGTGGCCCATCAGAGGGAGTTAAACTGTCAGCGGTGACACTCAAAGGACAGTGGGCAGCAGAGCAGGGCTCTGATGCTGGACTGAGGACGGGGCACAGATGCAGGAGCAGAAGAGGTGGATGTGGGTGCCAAGGCACTATTGCACTTTGGGGCAGTAGCACATGGTATCTTATAATTCCAGGTTTTTTTTTTCCAGGGATGGGCTGCTTTAGCTCCCTGATAGGAACGTACCTGGGGTGCCTGCCTGGAGCAAACCCCGCTCCGATGGCAGGAGTGGCGTCCACAACTGTGCTGTGTAGCACAAGAGCTCATGTTTCACCCGCTGGCATTTACAGGGCTCAAGCCCTGCCTTTGTGAGACTTTGCAGGGTATGGATTGTGAGGGATTCCTGTTTGCAAGGCTGGAAGTCCCATCCCAGCAACTAAAACCTTGTCCAGGACCACGCTTGGAAAGTTTTCTGGAGAAGTCAAGTCTGTTAAACTATGGGAAACTGTTGAAAACGGAGCTGGAAGGGAAGGGGTGTTTTTCTGAGCTTGGTTCTCAGGAGGGACTTTGTAAGAGCAAAGTTTACGGAAGCGGCTCGTGCGGTCACGGCTTCAGAGGCTTCGTTCCCTGGGAGCGGGGAGGGTGAGTTTAGTGGGACACGGCTGAGTCAGTCCGCTGGGGACAGAGTTCTCCAGCCTGTGCTCCCTATCTGTGAGACTACACAGGTACCTACGTCCCCACCCAGGTTAGCAGCAGCTTGGGTGCCTCCTGTCTCCTGCAGACCTAAGGGATTTAGGCACCGAGCCTCCTCTTCCTCCTCCCCTTCCCCGCAGAGGGGGTTGCCGGTGGGACCGAGCTGCACCTTCTCCCCACGCCACACCAAGAGCAGCCAGGTTCCTGCCAGCCTCCCCCAGCCCTGCACAGAGACCCTCCCTCCTCATCCTCCTCCCGCCTACGCTGGCAAAACCTTGCAGTCAGCTCCTAAAGCCCCTTGGCTTTGGGGGAAAACCCCCGTGGAAGTGGAATTTGATCAGCCAGGTGCCTGTGGAGCCTCCATCCCTCAAGGGGTGGCCAGGTTGTCCCCCCCCGCCCTGCCTGTCTGTGAGCTGCACGGTCCTAAGCCTGCTTCTCTCTCGACAGGGCGAGCTGCCACTCAACGCCATCCAAGTGTTTTTTGAAGAGAACGAGAAAACCTCCTTTTTAATAGAAGGTGCGTGTCCAGTGTGACGAGGGGGGTGTGCTGGCAGCAGCCACGGAGGTCTCCAGGGTTGGGCTGGTTTCATTAGGATGCTGTGGCCACCTTCCTGCCACTTGGGCACCTAAGCTCTCTGAACGGAACTGCTTGGGAATCTGGGACCGTCTGTGCCCTGGGTGCCTGGCAGGGCCTGGCTTTGCTGGAAGGGAGAGGCTGTGAGCCACCAGCAGCGCGGTTCCTCCTCATTTAGATCTGGGCTGTGTTGGTCCCTGTCCCACCTTCAGCCAGGTGCAAGCGGGTAGCACCAAAGGCAGAGCGTTCCCGTTGTCCTCGCACCGGTGTCAGGGTCTCTGGACCCCGGGAGAACGTGGAGAGGGATGGAGCAGGATTCCCATGGGTTTTTGAAGGAAGCAACACGGACTGTTGATCAAAGCCAGTAAGAGCAGTGAGTGATGTTTTTCCAGGTCGGCTAATCAATTCGATCCGGGTGATCTGCCGCAGCTACGAGGATTACCAGGAGTGGCTCTACTGCCTCAAAACAGCCCAGTTTCGAAACACCGACTCCTCCCTCTCCGGATCAGAGAGTTTCTCGGGATCAAAGCTGCCACACCCCGGGCAGGTAAGAGATGTTGTGGGTTTGCATGGTCATCAGGAGATGTCTCCCAGGATTCCTGTCTGTCCTATCTCTGGCCACGTGTGACTACTGTTGTGACACAACAGACACTCTGCTTCAAGTCTCCTGCTCGAGGGCTGTCATGGAGCTGCTGATCCTTGCAAATTGCTTTGGAGCCCTGTATTACATCATATAGGAGGCGTTATATTAAATTCCTTCAAAAGCAGCCCCCTGGCCATGGCCTGTGACAGCGCTGTGCAGGGAGGCAGTGGCAGAAGGACATTAACGGGGTCTCACAGGGAAGGGGGGACTCACCCTGCCAGCTCTGCAGCTGGGATGGGGTCAGGATGCTTTCACCTCCTCATTTGTCCCCATCACCCTGCAAGCCGGCCTCAGCCACCCTCTCAGCCCTAGAGGGCAGCAGACCCCTCCGCAGCGGGCACGGATGCCATGCGGGCACGGATGCCATGCGGGCACGGATGCCATGCGGGCACAGCCTGGACCCCTTGCTGTCCCCTGCGATGCTCGGGAGGGAGATGGAGCTGGGGAGGGATGTGCCTGTGGCCAGGTAGGGGGCTGTTCCTACGTGCTGGTTCTTCTCCCCCATCTAGTTTGCTGGCAGCGGGAGAGGGTCACTGACTTCTGATGGCCGTACGAACTCCTGGGCGTCGGGAGGGAGAGTGGCCACCTTAACACACCTCTCCCAGAACAGCGGCTCTCTCCCCGATGGACAGTCCTTCGTGCTGATGCCCGAGAGCAGGATGCTCGAAGACTCCTTCTCCTCGGGCTATTCCCAGCCTCTCCATGTAAGTGAACCCCCTCAAAAGGCTGGGGCACGTGGGGACTGATGCTGCCTTTGAGCAGAGGGGGTCTGTCCCAGATGGGCTGAGCTCAGATGGTCAGTGTTTGCTACGTGGCAGAGCAAATCCACGCCTGGAGCCTGTATTTGTCCTGGCTCAGCTTTGTCACTGCTGATAAAGGACAAGCCTGCTGAGGGGGTCCCGTGCCAGTGCTCCGCTCTCTGCAAGGATTGTTGGTACAGATTGCAAAAGGGCAAACGGGACTGTTCAAAGGTCAGGAAATCCCAGAGGAAGAGCCCGTGGGAGGTGATGGGTCGGGCAGGTCTTTGCTCTGACCCCAAGCAGCATTTGTAGGTCCAGGGGATGGGGAGGAGCGCGTGGGGCAGGGACCTGGCCGCAGGACCACGCTGATGCAGGAGCACCACGCGATGCCCGCAGCAGGGGAGGCGTGGGTACCTGGGGCTGGGCTGAGGAGATCCATCTCCGGGGTCTGTCTCCTTGTTTCAGAGCCTGGCACACGCCAACTGGCCAAGCACGGGGCTACCCCCGCAGGACCTGCGGAGGGGAGGCAGTGCCAGAAAGTCCAAGGGCAAATGTGGCCAGCAGCTGCCCAGCCAGGACTCGGAGAGGAGCATCTGCAGCCTTATTCCTGAAAACCCCAACGGCGAGCTCCTGTCCTCGGTGTACCACGAGCCGTACTCCGCGCACAGCTCGCAGCATCACCCCGCAGCTCCCCCACCACACCTGGACCTCAGCAATGTAAGGGAGCTGGGATACGGTGGGGATGCCCTCCTGCCCGGGAAAGGTCCACCAGCAGAGAAACTGGTGCACAATTCATGTTTTCCTTATCCCTGCTTGCAGGGATAGCTGTCCTGGCAGGTGTGAAACCCGTTTCCATTTAAAAATGGCCCATGGGAGGTGAGGTTAAACACAGCAAATGGAGCAATGTCTCTTGGAGCCCTGAGATGATGGGCAGTAATTCCTCAGGCAACACGACTGGAGTGTTATTGCTTCACAGGACACAACCTCTTCTCCTGAGGGCTTTCCAGCGTGTGTCCATCACTGGTTTAGCGTGTGATGCCGTGTTTCCCTCCCCTAGATGAGTGTGCCTCTGCCTTACACGCAAGTTCCCCTTGTTAGCACAGCTGGGAGACAGCCCCACCACCCCTCAGGGCTGAGCAGCGTTTGGGACTTGAATTGCAGGGACATTCCCCACTCTGATCCCTCCTGGGGATGAATTGCAAGCGGGGGGAACACAGAATCACACAGAACCACAGGATGGTGGAGGTTGGAAGGGACCTCTGGAGATCATCCAGTCCAACCCCCTGCCAAAGCAGGGTCACTCAGAGCAGGTTGGACAGGAAGGCATCCAGGCAGGGTTTGAATGTCTCCAGAGAAGGAGGTAAGCTTCTGCTAATATGCTTGCCTGAGACCATCACCCCCGAGGGAGGGAGTGGGAGAGAGATC
>JAOXNH010000008.1:5716934-5734980 GCA_028566575.1 Bartramia longicauda
TGGGGTGGGGGGGGAGGGGATTTTGGGGTCCCTGGGGGGGGATTTTGGGGTCCCCCCCCTATTTTAGGCTCCTTAGGGCTGGATTTTTGGGGTGCCCCCCCCTTTTGGGCTCCCTGGGGGGGGTTTTTTGGGGTCCCCCCCAGCCCCACAAGGTTACACACTCAGCCATGGCACCTCCTCACTCAACTTTTGCTCCAGGCCAACCTTATGCCTCTGGGATGGGAGACAGTGGAGGGACCATGTGGTATATCTAGACCCTTCATCTGGTGATTGTCACAGCCAAACACGTACACATGCCTTTTCCTCCTCTCCAACATGTTCCTGTCCTTGTCAGGACCCTTTCCTGAGGCTTCCCTGAGTCCAGCCCCTTTCCCTGCTGCCCCTTTCTGTCCTGCACATCCTCCTGCGGGTCCCCCCTGGTTGCCCCTTCCCTGGCTCTGGCTGGTTGACACCTCCCCATCGTCTACCTACGGGAGTGAGATGTGTCCTTGTAATGGGTGCTTCTCACCCACAGGGACAGACCCCCACATCCACAGCTCTGGCTCAGCAGGGCTGAGGTGGCCACATGCAATAGAAACCCTATCTCAGCCTCCCGAACCATTACACAGAGCCGTGACTTCTTGGAGTGAAATCCAAGAGGATGAGTCCTCTGCAGTGAGCCAAACCGGTCACGGGAGACCTGGGCCTTGCCAAGCGAGCGGCCCCTCCATCCCCCTTTAGCTGCTCCCTGTGTGCAGCCAGCACATGCTCAGCAGAGCACCATGTTTGGACAGAAACAGCTCTACCCCAAAGCTGTCACCTCTCTTCCTTCACAGAAAACTCCAACTTTTTCATAGGAACGAAGCACTTTCCTGATTTCTTTTGCTCTTTCCTCCCTCCACCACCTCAGCGCCTTCCTTTGCCACCAGGTGACTTCAGCAGGGAGGACGGACAAGCAGCGCCCTGGAACAGACACTGTGACTACTCCTAGGAGATAGCACAAGTATGCAAGAAGTGTGCAAATAAAGAACAGAGCCAGCCCACGCCGGGCTCCTCTTCTGTCCAGCACAGGTACAAACTGCCTACCGTATTGCAAATGACTGTCACCAGAAGGATCCTGCTTCCTGTGACATCCTGACCCGTTTAGGGATGGGTCCAGAGAAGTCTTGGTGCTGGGATCCAGGCTTCTCACACTGCCCAAGAACAAAGTCCCCGGTCTTTGCCTCCACAGTCCTTGCCTGTCCTCAGGAAGCACCTGTGGAGTGGGCTGAGCCTAGGTCCGGGGGTGTCCTTCTCTGACCTGCCTTCGGAAGTAGCGGATGGCAGAAAGCGTGCCAAAACTTGCCAGGAACACTGGAAAAGAGCCCAACACATTTCCAGAGTGAGTCTGGGTGCTTCTTCCAAACCTGAAGAACTTTTTCCAAACTTGAAGATCACAAGCTACGTGGCTCGCTCTGGTCCATGAGACCTAGGGGGCATCAATCCCCTCCCCTTCTCAGACCCCTCCTGCCTTTCTTTGCTCTTCATGCCCACCACGCCGCGCTTGTTCCCAGCGCCTTCAGGCCTGAGCCTCCCACAGCCTGGCTGACCACATCTGGTCCTATAGTTTGGGAGCACAGATCACACCACCATTTCACAAGAAACGGCTGTTTTTAAGGGAAACGTGACATCATAGACATTGTGATTGTGGTAGAGATGGGTGGTGGATGGATAAACAGGTTCATGTGGAGATCTAATGGGTCTATTCTTGGATGAGAAGGTCATGGTGGGAAATCTCACCAGGGCTTCAGGACAGGCCCTTCATTTTCTACTTCTGTTTGGACCAGGAAGATCCAGGAAAAATATCAGTTTGTGGGTTATCTGTGGATACTCTGACCCCAGCCAAAAGCAGAAAATACCCCAAATCCAGAATCAGAAAATATAGAAATACAAAAAAATAACTAATGGGGATTATACACAGAATGAAGCTCTTCCCTGCACTTTCAGCTAATGTTTTTAGCTTGGCTCATAAGAGAGGTCAAATTCCCCTGATCTGTGCCCAAGCAAACCTGGGAACCCAAGTTCTTTGGACTTCCAAGTTTATATTCAGTCTTTATTTTGATTTTGATTTACGTCTTAGAGCCTGGGACATCATAGACAGGTCGATTCAACTTGTTAGAACCTAAAATGCCAAAAGAGAACTGCCAGTCCAGGATGTCAAACAGTCCCTCGCCTCCCCTCCTTGCCGGGTGCTTGCTGCACGCTGGGTTATGCGATCCCGAGGGCACGAGGCCCATAACCCGCTTTTCGCACCCTCTCCGAGGCCACGTCAACCATCTCATACTAAGAAGGCAAGGAGGAGCAGGCCAAAAGCTCCTTGTGATGATTGCACTGAGCAACCTTAGCTAATGAGCTATTCTCGGCCCTGGGGTGTCAGCTTCCTGTGTGACCTTAGTGGGGAACATTTCTGCCCGGGACAAGCAGCAGGAAGCCCTGGCCCTGATGTCTCTCCCCATGGTGGGAGCTCTCTGGTGCCCATGGGCTTGACCCCACTCCCTGCTCATCCAGGACCCTCACCCCTTGGGCCACAGCTCAGCTCACTGATGGTCCCCAAGCTTCCTTTCTCAATATTGGAGAGGGACTGAGAGAGCTCCTTTACTTGCAGGACTCAGTGCACCAGGATAATACTTCCCTTAAGCTGCATTTAGGAAAAAGATTATACCTTTACAGCACGTTAGAAAAATCCATGAGTTTGTTCCAGCTGAAAGGAAGGAGTATAAACCTGCATAATCGAGGTCCTGACTCAGTTTTTAACCAGCACAGACCCTAAAGAAGCCTCTCTTCCCCTGACACACTGGTACTGGTCCCTGTCAGAGGAATACAGACTTGTCCTACGGCTCAGGTCGAACCAGCAGCCACTTTTTTGTGGGGAAAGGGCAACCTAAATGAGTAGAAATCAGGCCTGCCATTTCCATAGGAGACAGAAGATATTAGAAAGTAACAGGATACTTTGGAAAAGCAGGAAAATGACTGCATTTTCCCACAGGCACCATTAGCATCCCTGCCTTTCTCTTTGCCATGTCTTCCATGAGGTCTATCCCACCCCTCTCCCACCAGGCTGGGCACCATACGTACTGGTCTTCCAGGCATCCGGAGCCTGCAGGTCGGAGGTCTTCACTGCCCAGGATGCAAAGGCACAGAAGACGAGGCACATGTCTTTGTGGGTCAGCGCCAGCGGAACCTCGGGACTCCCTGTGAGATGAAGAGCACAAGGCTTGAGGTTTTAGGGTTTTACAATGCCTTCCCTGCCACAGCAGGCTCCGGTCCCTCTGGGGCAGTGAGTCCCTTGCACTCCCAGAGAAATACATCTTTGTCACAGGTTTTCCCTCCCAGAAGACCTTTTTTCACCATTGGTCAAGTCAAAGATGTCTATTTAGGACTCAGGTACGTTTCCTAAGGAGAGGGGCACATTTTTCACCTCTCTCAGTTTTACGCTTAATTAAGAGCCCAGGGCAAGTATTTGTTGATGCCACCCATGGACCTGGGAGGCACAGCTGGTGGACACGCCATCTCCAGGACCTCTGCCTCACCACCTCCCTGTGTATCTTCCCAGTGCACCCCTCTGCGGTGTCTGGAAGTGGGTCTGGGGTGTAGATTTCGGAGAGAGCAATTCCTGGGCTGGATGCAATGTGCTGGGGCTGCAGGCAGGTCCCTCTGGGAAAGGTCCCCTTCCTGCAAGACAATGCCCTGAGACACAGGTAGCCCTAGGTCAACACGTATGGCCTGGAGGAGCACCAGCATCTGTCCATGGATCCCACCTCACTCCCACTGCCTGCTACGTCCAGGGAGGGAGAGAGCCCTGAGTGCTCTCCATCTCCTTCTCTGCTGGAATCCCAGTCTGGCACAACTTGAAGACGTGTTGCAAGAGTAGGTTATTTTTTGCTCCTATGTTTATTTGATCAGGCTGTTAATTAAAGCTGGCTTATTAATTAGCTACGACCAAGGCAAAGGAGTTTTTCCCTGTGCAAACAGACTGGAAGCTCTATTTTGAGGCACCCTTTGGGATGACTCATTCATTGTTTGCTTTTAATATTAACTACGAGGCACCGTGGCCGTAAGCATCATATAAGCTTTAAGATAAATATGCCGGCTGTCCTAGTTGCTCTCCCTTAATTCCCATTTTTCTTGCCTGCCTCCAGTAACAGTCAATGTTCAGGCAACCTCTGAGGTCTCTGGAGGGTGTTTTTCCAATTTCAGATTACTGTGTGTTTTAAAGTCTCCCTCACCTCTTTCAGCTGGCAGCCCTGGACACGTTCCACCCTGTGCACACCTTTTCCCCCACCAATATTGGATCAATTAAGCAGCCCAGCAGCTCAGCAGCCAGTGCCGGATCTCAGGGCCATGACTTCTTCGGTACAGCAGGATTTTGCTGCTCTGCATCCCACCCCCTCATCAGAAATCCAGGTAAGTGGTTCTGCAGGCAGTTGGGTGGGCACTAGGGAAGGGGATTCCTATCTCTACCTGACCTTGCAGTAACACCAGCCATGTTTAACCCAACTAAATGCTTCCATGAGTTTTTCTTGGCCAAAATGCAGAAGAATAGATTAGGTCCACGCTAAGTTATAGCCATTCAGGGGGACAACTGCATCAGCTAGGACAGGGGCTTCAGGCCAGCCTGAGTTTCAGCCTCTTGCATACATGCTGGCATGACCCCCTCTGCTCCAGGACTGGAGTTTGCGGTGAGCAAAGTGAGTTATTCCCAGAATATACCCAGATTCCCCAGCCATGCCTCCTGCAGCATCGGGAGCCAGCCTGCGGGGCCTGGCCAGCAGCACTTGCTTGGCATGGGGACAGCGTGAGCATCACAGGACAGAGCCACACGGCATGTCATGGTGGTGGCTTTAGTCACACTTCCAAAGATCCCCAATAAAGCCCAGGGCTGCTGTGTGGCAAGGTTAAGATGCCAGGAGTGTGATTTCAGACCTGGTGGAGCCCACCAGAGTGATGCCAGCTGCACGGTGGCACTAATGCCACCACGGCTGGAATGGAGGTGGCTGCAGCAGGGCCAGAGCTGGCTGCCAGGCTTGCCAAAGGGCGGTGGGAGCAGGGGACACCACACAAAGCAGAGGCACATCTCTACACGGCATGGCGAGCTGGGGGTTACAGTGCTTTACCTCTGAGTGCAAGGGCCATGTCCAAAGCTTCTGGCCGTTCCTGGCCTCTTCCCACCGGGACGAGGGAGAGCTTCTCTCCAGATCCTCTCCGCAAGAGAGTCTGGGGGGCTGGGGCTTGGCCTCTGATGAGATGCTTTTGCAGAAGGGACTGCAAAGCCCCCACAGCTTTCTTCACCTTGGAGCCTGGAGTGATGGAGAAAATCCCTCTCCAGCCCGCCCTGTTCCCAGGCCTATCTGGAAAGAAGTGTTCATACACCTCAGGGACCGAGATAACCACAGAGTCTTTGACCAGAGACGAGTCAGGATCCTCATTTTGCAGCTGAGTGTGGTCCAAGCTGCTGAACTTCTTTCTCTTCCTGTCTTTACCCTTGACTTTTTTCCTGTTTCCTTCTGGTTCATTGAAAAAATACTCATACAGTTCAGGCAAGGATATTTCCCTTTCCAAGGGTATTTTCTCCCCCTCCACTGAGTTCTCCATTCCCTCTTCTTCCCCTTGGGAGTCACAGAACAAATAGTCGTACATCTCAGGCCAAGTCACATCCAGGGAGTCTGCTCTTGAAAAGGCCCCCCCCGGGGCTGCAACGCAAGGGGGTCCCAGTTCCCCGGGGGTCTCAGCTGCAGGCTCCCCATCAACTCCCTCAGCAGCATCCCCTCCGAAAGCTGGCACGCTCTTGGGATGGAGAGGCTTCTCTGGCACCTCCTGGCATGGCTCTCCCGGAGGAGCCGCAGCTCCGCTGGCAGGGATCACCGGCACATTGTCACGTACGCCCAAGCCACCAGCCTGTCCTGGCTTTGAGTGTTTGGTGGCCTTTGCCTTCCCCGGGGACTGTGCCCCCGGTTCCTTTACCTTCTGCTTCGGCGCAGCGCTCACGGCCGGATCGCCCTCATCCGTGCTAGGGCTGGGCACTGGCCGTTTGCTCTCCCCTGCCTCCTCGCTCCCCAGCTTCACCAGAGCTGGCTTGGCTGCCTTTTCCTTCCCTTTGCTCTTTCGTGAGGACAGCGGTGAGCTCAAAGGTGCCTTCGTGGCCGTGCCAGTCCCCTGTGCCACAGCCCCCGAAGGCTCCCTGTCCCCCTGGGCTGCCTCGGTGGCACCGGCTCCACGTTGCTTGCGGCTCTTCCTGCCAAGTCCTGGCACCTTGGGCCTCACAACGTCCGGGGAGCCAGCAGGGGAGCTGGGCTCACCACCCCCTTTCTCCCCGCTCGCCTCCTCCCGCGCCGGGATGCCGGGCGCTTTGGGCGCAGTCTCCAGGGCTGGACTCGGGGGCTGCTCGTGCGGGGGTCCCCGTAGCCCAGGCTCCGAGCGGGCAGCACTGCTAGGACTTTTCTTCACCGAACCCTCCGGGGGGGTAGCCAGTGCGGGCGAGCTGCGTTGCACCGGAGACCCTGGCTGTGCTGCCACTGGGCTGCCACGGGGCTGTCCCCCTCCTGCGTCCCCTCTCTGTTCAGGGGCGCTTGCTCCAGCTGGGGGGCTGGGGGGCTCCATGGCCTGATGGTCGCTGGCTGCTCCCTTCTCCGATGCTGGCTGCGATGCTGCCGCTTCACATGCTGTGTCCTGCCCTGGGCTGCTCTCGGCTGTGCCACTAGCCTGGCTGGCCAGGGTGGCTGCGGGGGGACAGGGGGGCTGCCTCCCCTGGGCGCTGGGCATTGGAGCGAGCGAAGGGCAGCCGAGCTTGTCGCTCTCGCACAGAAACCTGCTGACCGAGCCCAGGTCCGCTTCGTCCTCGCTGCCCGAGAGAAGCTCCGGCAGGGCGAGGTGCCCGCCGGCCGGCCAGCGCAAGGAGGCGTCTCCGGTCACCCCACGTGGGGGAGAGCTTCCCGTGCCAGGCCCTGGCCCGTTGCCCACCCTGGCTGCGATCTGCCCGTTCGTGCTGGCGTGGCAGTCCCTCCCCGGCACGCCGTCCCCTTGTTCAATGTCACTGAGACACTGCTCCTCAGCCGTGGCCAGGGCGGCCGGCTTTAGGTCGCATTCCTCCGACGCCAGCAAGAACTCAGCCCAGTCCCTGTCATTCAGCTGGATGCTGTACTCGAAGTTATCCATGCCTGCAGCAGCAAAGCAAGGGGAAGGGGCCGGAGAGATCAGGGAATGAGGAGGGGGCACCAGCATCAGCAGACAAAGCTGAGGAGGATGCCCCTAACCCTTTTGCCCCTGGTTTCTGCTCTGTTATCCAAATTCACTTATCCTTACTCATTTCCAGCTGAAACCAGTGGGAGGCAAGGGCTGCTCCTGGCAGGCTCAGCAGGATGGGTATGGATGTGCTGGACCACCACCCTGCCAGCAGTGAGAGACCTCTAATACCCCCCTCAGGTCCCTCCTGCCTCTGCTCCCCGAGCACAGCAGCAGCACAGCAGGTTTGGGCTTCTTTCCACAGCAGCATCACACCTCACATACCCTTTTCCTACTCCCTTCGCCTACAGCCCATTTGGAAAAAAGGGGGGATTTATGCTCTTGAGCATTCCTGCTGCCACGGCATCATGCATGAAGCACAGTCCAAACAAGGACACTTCAGCAAGCCACGGCAGCCCCTTCTGTACCCGTTGGCTCTGGGGAGGGAGATGCAACACAGCCCCAAAAACAGCAGGGGGGGATCCAGCGGCAGGAGAAGAAGCAGAGAGATGGCAAAGCTGCATCCTACCTGTACCACAACCTAAGGCGGTGATGGAGCCATTCAAAGAGCCGCGCAGGAAAATCCTCCCAGCACAACATGATGCTGTACCCTTGACGGGGGCAGAGAGCTCGGCTCCAGCACAGATCCATTCAGGGGCTAAAAATAGACACCCCCCTTCTCCCTCCCCAGCGTGTCACTTGAGAGCCGGGTGTGATGGATCCGGAGAGGGCAGGCCCATATATAGAAGCTGGTGGGGAAGATGCGAGGGTGCCAGCCAATGCGTTTCTGTCCCACAGTCTCTGGGGTCTCCGGGACCACTCCTGATGCCCACTGCTCCCTTCTGCCCTCTGCCTGGGGTGGCTCTGAGGGATGGCCAGCAGAGAAGGGATCCAGACCACACAGCTCCCGGCCTTTAGCATAAGCTGGAGGGTGACATCTGGATGGAAACGACTGCTCTTTTTTAAAACACACCCACCTCTTTGCCTCAGCCTGTGGGTTACCTATTTCTAGGGTGATAAGGACATGCCTCAGGGGCATCGTTTGCCTGTTGATAGCACTCCTAGGGCACTTATTGCCAGCCTACTGCAGATTTACATCAAAAGATCACCACCAGCCTCACGGTCTTGTGACAAGCCATGCACAGTGTGTGGCAGCCGCCCCATGCCATCCAGGATTATCTGGTGCAGGTGGCAGAGGGAGCCTTTGGTGGGAGTCTCGGGGTGAGCCCGGCACGAGGGAGTTACAGGGGAAGCGACTGGCCGAGGGCAGCCTGGCAGGTCAGCAACTGGAGCCAGAAATAGCCCTCAGCTCCTGTGAGTCCCGGAGCCTGCCTCCCCCTGCGTGTCCCCGGGGGCCAGAAATAGATGCCCTGAAGTAGCTGCCTGCAGCACAGAGCCCATGAGCCTGAGCACAAGCCCAGATCCAGGCCCCACTGCCCAGAGGGTGACCAGTGCTGTCCCAAGGCTCTGGCCACCCCTCGGGCCACCAGGCCACTGTAGACACCACACTGGAGATGACCAGTTGTACAGATGCTGCGGGAACCATGAGGGACCCACGCGCTCTGCATCCACCCTGGGGGTCCTCGGTGGGACTGGGGTGCTGACCATGCCGCATTGCATGGTCCAGGGAGCCAGGGACCAGCTCCCAGCTCCTGTCCCACAGCCTGGAGGGCAGCCAGGCCCCTTGCCCTGCCCTGCCAGCACCCGCCATCCTGTGGGAAGGAAGCTCCCCGTCGTGGCTGCCTTCACGCACTGCACTGCCAGGGAGCGAGCCAGGAGCGTGCAGCCCATCGGCAGCCGGAGCTGAAGCGCGCAGCCCCACGCCGCCGGGTAAATATTGAGCAGGACACGCTTCCTTTCTCCATGCTCCGGGCTGACGCACGCAGGGAGCTTGCCGAGCCGAGAAAATATGGAAGGAAAAGAGGTCTGTTGCCTTCCCATCCTATCTCATTTCTGATCTAGCTACACCCTTCTCTCTCTCCCCCTCACACGCGCTCGCAGACGCAGAAGGGAAACCAACTGGCTTCCTTTTCTTGGCTGCAGTCGACTTCCTTCCCTTTGAGTCCAGCAGCCGGGGTTTAGTCAGAGGAACCTTTAAACCCTGCCTCGCAAACCGCAGCAGAGAACATAAAAGAGAGGGAGGCAGCGAGACGGAACTGGAAGCCAGCAGCGGGCTGGCGGCCCGCGTTATCAGTGTCACATTTAAAAAACCCATGGCTGGAGCAGCCGCACACCAAACCCAACAGGAACTGCACACACCTCACCGCACGTCCCACCCTGGCCTCAGAGACACAAACAAGTCTGGGCGCAGGAGACATCCAAGTATTTATTTAGCTGTCCAGGGTGAAGCCCACACACCGTCCTTGGGGAGACTACGCATCTGCTAGCACTTCCCTGCCTTCTCCTGGGAGGGGGGGGGGATGCCATAAAAGCACAGCGTGGACTTCAAGGGCAAGGCACGCTGCTCCGAGCCATGCCGGCTGCAGAAGGGCCATGATGCCGTCTGCGAAGGACATCCAGCAGTTGCAGCCCGGACAGACCGTCTCTGGTTACCCTCTGGCACGTGGTGTGGGATCCTGTGCCCCTCTGGAATACCTGGCTCCAGCTCTCCAGAGGAGCCGGTGCCAGATGCTGGGATGCTGCAGGGCTGCTCCAGCACCTCCGGACCAACCTGACTGGTGGACACAACCTGCAGAGCCATGGGAAGGCGGGCACAGGCCTCCCCACCACCTCCCAGCACCTCCAGTATGGACACTTTGGTATTAAGGACATTATATAAATAACTAATGTCACCGTGTAATTAGAGAAGGGCCTGAAATAAAGCAGCAGATGAGGCCCCCTCTCTGCCTGACAACACAGGACACAGTGTGGGAGAAAGAGCCAGAATAAAGGGCATGGAAAAGGGAGCGAGGCAAGAAAACCCGGAGTGCCATGGAGGGACACTTCCTTTGGCATCAAGACCCCTTCTGTGGCTTCAGGCTCCATGTTCATTACTTCTACAGACTGGCAGGGGGGAAACAACCTCAGAGCTTTACAGAATAATGCTCTAAGATAAGGAATTTCCTACCCAGGGAACTCCATTTGGGAAAATTCTACCTTCACAGAGCTTCTAAAATCAACACTAAAGCGTTACGAGGACGGGGTTTTGGCTGAATTCACAATGCAGAGAGAGGTGGGTCTGATTACAAACACATCCTCCCTGCCCTCATCTAGCCCCATCACGTGCTGTGTGTTAGGGGAGGAAGAGAGTGATGAGTTTGCAGGAAAAGCAACAGGGAAAAAAAACACCCAGCATAATGGGAAGAGAAATATGTGCACAGCTTCGGGAGCAAGACTACATTGGCTTTTGCTGTTTCCCACTGCTTGGGACAGACAGCTCTATTTGTGCCCATTTCCTCATGCCTTTTTCCGCTTTGGCTTGATCATCATCCTTCAGCCTCGGTCACTGATACAGCGTGGCCTTGTCTGCCTGGCTCTGGCTCTGCTCTGGTCGTCTGCTCTCACAGCACCAGCCTTTCCATCTTGTGATATCCCCCCCCGCCCCCGGATCTGATTCATTTCTCCCCTTCCATAAATTCCTGCGAGGTACAAACTGTCACACAGATAGCTCCGTCCTTCGTGTCCAGGAGCAGGGAATGCTGAGCTGCTCGGCTACAGCTTCGACCTTGCAGCCATGAGACCTCCCCGGTGATGAGGAGAGAGAGCTAACAGGGAATTTAGATCCACCCCAGAGAAAGCCTGGAAGCAACAGTTAATCCATGCTGAGGAAGGGGTTAAGTCTGCATTGAAACTCAGAGTGCAATGAAGCTGTAACCACCAGTCTGGTTTTGCTGGTTTGGGGGCAGGTGAGTGGCTAGGAATTATCACCCCCCAAACCATAAGAGGTCTGCATTGTTTTTGCCTAAACCCTTTAACTGTTTGGGGTGGGTTTGGGGTTTTTTTTTTTGCCTGAAACTGGCTCCCCAGGGTCTCTTAAAATTCAGGCCCATGCTTCCCGAGAGCAGCCAGCAGCGGGCTCACTCAAAGGTCAGCCTTAGCTGACTTGAAACTCAGCCCGCACTTGCCTGAAACTCTGCCAAGCTCTTCCAAAAGGCTTGTATCCTGGCCTGAGTTTCGGGTTGCTAATCCAAGTCTCGCTGAGTTTCAGGTTTCCCCTGCAAGCTTTGGCTTTGCTCGACACAAGAATAGCCTCAAGCCACATCTACTCTGCTGGCTGGGACCCTTCCTGCCGGGGCAGGGGTGGCAGAAGGCAGCCACCTCCCATGCCAAGAAAAGAGAAGGCAGGGCAAAGAGGGCACGCAGCTGCCTCGGAGGCACAGGGCACAGACGGGCCCAATATCCATGACCCTGGACTCACCATCCCTAAGGGACAGGTTCTGCAACTCCCTAGTTTTGCCTCTCTCCGGGCGCTGCCAGCCAGACCAGCCCAGGGGCTGTGGGGCCACCATCCCTGTCCCCAGCGTGGTCCACAGCCAGAGAATGGACATGTTTAATTTGGAGAAGAGGAGGCTGTGGGTGTGTTGTGGTGGGGTTTTTTTGTTTGGTTGGTTTGGTTTGGGGTTTTTTTTTGTGGTTGGACTCGATGATCTCAAAGTTTCCTTCCAACCATGAAGATTCTGTGATCCTGTGAACCCGGCAGGATGAGGGATGAGCTCCAGCTGTATCATCCACAGGAGCAGTGAGCTGTAGGACAGGCAAGATTTAAAGTGCCGTGAAGCTTAGCAGTGCAAAGTTACCCCACTGCATTGTTTTAATCTGAAATTATTTTTTTCCCTAAGTGTTGAAAAGAGGCTGCTGAATTTCCAGCTCACAGGAATCAGAGTTCCATCACTGTATCCAAGAGGATCCGCCTTTCACCTGTGGAACTCATTTTTCCTGCCATTTCCACTAGATGTCACTTACAGCCAGAAAGTTAGTGGTTTCCCTAGATTTTTAACCTCCTCCTGATGCACGGGTCTATGGTAATCTTAAAAAGGGGGGCTTAGATGTCCAGGACATTAGGACTGTTAATGGTATTAGCACAGTCAAGGACCACAGGCTGTGAGGGAGGGATGTAGAGGAAGCTAACATCTCCGGAGCATCCCGTCCAGCTGATGTGGTGCCTCTAGGGGAGAGGAAAAAGCCATGTTCTGTGAGGCTGGAAGAGCAAGGTCTTCGTTAACACTGACTTGTGCGTGTTGGGAGTCTCCACAAAGCCTGTCCTGCGTTGTGCTGCAACCTTAGATGTTCCGTGATCCACGCAGGTAGGTCACCAGATCTGCCACGTGTGGGTGTCCAGATCTCCCAGCCAGCAGGGCAGCTCCATCTCTGCAGTCACCAACCCTGTCCTCGGCTCTTTGGGGCTCTGCCTTTGCACATGGTTGCACAGAGGAGGAGCTTGGCCCCGAGCAGGGGCTCAGAGGTGCTGCTGCAATGCGAGGCTGCAATACCAGTCGTCTCACGACCCTGGGGTCACAGCACGGACCAGGGCCAAGGCCACTCCAAGCCCATGGGACAGCAAGAAAAAAACCCATTGGCATCTCCGTCCTGGTGCCAAAGCAGCTGCCTCCATCACCCCACAAGGCTGGCAACACACCCAAGTGTTGGCTCAAACCTTTCCTTCAGGGCTCTTCTTCATACCCAAAACAGAGGGATGCAGGCAGCCCAGGGCACTGCTGGGCTGCCCCAGCTCAGGATCTCGGTGGCCGGTTCTGGGATCAGGCTCTCTGAGAGACAGATGCTGTTGTATCAGCTACTTCCAGCTTGCCCCTAAAGGTTTAACCAGTTATTTTATCTGTATTCAGCAAAAAAACCCCAATATGGTACTTTGGGCAAACCCAGCTGGGGATGAGGATGTCCTCAGACTCACGTGGTAAAGGCATAAAGCAAAACTCACAGGAACATGGACATGGGCCACCTCTTTGGTCTTCTTTTTCTCCTGTACCTGACATCGTGATGTGAGGGAGGGAGGCTGCTTTGGGGTGGAAGAGTGGGGGGAAGGCAGTGCTGGCCAACACGCTGACCCTGGCCCTTGGGAGCAAGGGTGAGCTCTGGGATGAGATGTGGAAAGAGAGAAGGACCTGGGACTTTCTCATAGCGTGTCAGCTTGGCAAAGCTCTCCCCTCCTTGTTCTGGCTGTGGGCCTGGAAAGGGCAACGGTAGCTGGACCTGCAGCCGCAGCTCCGTTTTCTGTCCAAGCTGCTGATTAATTATGTTTTGGGTTGAAAGGGCCTCCCCTCCCACCCCAGCCCGAAACGCAAGCTGTTCCACATCCGCAGGACTCTGTCAGCCCTCAAGGTCCCGAGTTCTTCACCCCTGTGCTACCCACCCCCTTCCAAACAGATCCTATTCCCAGCTGAATGGGGCATGGCGGTTGTGTTATTCTAACTCCCAGCAGATCGGCCACTCCACTGATCTCAGCCCACCCACTGTCAGCAGCTTCAAAGAGCGAAGGAGAGGTCAGGTTGCAAGCAAAACAGACACCGGTAGCTCCTCGCACAGGGCTGGCTCTTGCCCACCTTCTCCCGAGGGCTGGAGAGTCCCGGAGCAAAGGCTCCAGCTCCAGGGGAGGCTGCCTTGTGCAGTGCTCCGGGTCTGGCTTGAATTAAATCAGCCCATGGCATTAACCCCCTGAAGGCCAGGGGCCGAAAAACGGGAATCCCAAAATATTTGTTCCGTATGGAGAGCCGCACGTCCCTCCGCCCGCGGGAAGAGTGCTTTCAGAGCACCCAGGGAGATGCTGGCACTTTTTACCGCAGCGAGGGAGAGGGGAAGGTGTGCCAGATGTTGAGGAGGGAAGCTGTGCCAACAAGCAGCAGCGCAGAGCATCCCCAGGGCCTGAGGAGTCCAAATGCCACTGTCAAAAAAGCTAAAGCTCTCTGGCAAGCTGACAGCTCCCCAGGACCTGACTACACCATTCGCCTGCTTTTGAAATACCCTGCCTTTGGTCACCTGTGAATCAACAGCCCCAGTCCTCTGAATAGCTCTTTCTGGGGGGGGGGAGTTAATTTGTTTCCCCACTTTGAATACAAAAGCCCCCCCGGAGAATCAAGGCCAGGACAATACCAACCAGCGGTCCTTATCTCCTCAAGTTGAAGATTATCACGGAGGTTTCTGAGACAAAATTAGGATTAGAGCTGGGCCTGTACCACCACAATGATTCTGGATTATCCATTGGAGTGCCTAAGGCTGGTGTGTGCTCCCAGGGTAGAGCAGAAAGTGTAAAGCCTGAGCTGGGACAAAGGAAGGAGCTTTATTTACATCCCAGTAACACCTAAAGCTCCTGCCTGGATGCGAGGTGGGAGTGATTCTGCTGGAGGAGCCCAGCGCAAGGGAGAAAAGCTGTGAAGGACACAGAGAGAACAGTCAAACACGAGGTGACAGGATGTGCAGAAGCACAGGGCTGGGACGCGATGTTCCAGCCATCACTGGTGTCCCAGTTTTGGTGGCAAAATCAGAGATCAGAGCCTGGCTGGCTCCAGTGGCCCATATGCTGCTCTTGTCCACCAGACTGGGACGGCTCAACAGGCCTTCACAAATCCTGATCTTAGCTGTAGGATGCCTGCAGTCCAGCGGTCAGGGAACAGAAACACAGAATCATGGAATGGTTTGGGTTGGAAGGGACCTTAAAGACGATGCAGTTCCAACCCTCCTGCCATGGGCAGGGACACCTCCCACTAGACCAGGTTTCTCAAAACCCTGTCCAACTTGGCCTCGAACACCTCCAGGGATGGGGCAGCTTCCTTACAACAGGCTTCTCTGCTTGTGCTCCTGCACCCATCTCCTGTTGCATCACCCCGTGTTCAGAGCTCCCTCTTTTCCAGCACAAAGATCCCCACCCCTAGGCACGCACAGTACCGTACACAGTTTGCTGGCTGTGGATCAATCTGCCTCCCAGAAGAACCAAACAAACCCACCTCCCTCTATCAGGCTATTGTCTCCTGAGGAAATGTTATTGTTCCAGTCTTTGAAACCACGCTCCAGCAAAACCCGTCCACAGCAGCGATTTCTTCCCATCTTCCTGTCTCCCCACGCCACATCTGGGAATCCTGTTTTAAGCACATATTTTTTCCTCCCCTCCTTACTGAAAGTAAGATCTTTCTTCCCCCTATTCCTCGCGAGTGGGGTGGGTGTGTAGCTTGCATTTGTATTTGCATAGCAGTTATTTGGGTTCTGACTGGGGACTGGGTGTTTCTGACACATTGAGTTCCTTTGCATGCTGCAAAAATTCTTGTCCTTCTTTGAAAATAACTTAAGGTAGCAAATCCTGGCCTGGGGTGATAAGGAAGACTATGCTTTTCAACTCCAGTCAGGTTTTTACTGTCAAGGGGGCAGAGAAGGCAGCTCCAGGATCCATGGATGAGTTCTGGGCTGTATTTTAGGTCACCCCAGCCTTTTCGTGTGACCTTGCTAGGGACTCGCCCTCTCTACTTGTGTTTCAGTGCCCTGGCCGTAAAACAGGGATGCAATAGCTCCTTTGCCTGTTCAGCACATCAGCACTGGCACCCTTTCCCCTTCTGCACTGTGCCAAGCACAACAAAGTGCCACTCTGGACCCGAGCCTCCAGACGCTGCTGTAATAATAGCGCTAATAATAATGACAGCCCAGATGCACAGCGCTAATGGAAATCTCTGTGCTACCTGGGGCTGCCAATGACTAATCTCTGGCCGTTGATTTAGCAGCTGAGACCAAGCCGAAGAGACAATAACAACTGCAAAGACAGGAGCAGGCACCAGAATTACAGCTGGAGTGAGATGAAAGGCCTGGGAGGAGCACGGTCTATCCCTTCTCCCTGGCAGCAGTGCCTAGGACTCCTCTTTGCTTTGATAGCCAAGATGATGGTAGAAATACGGCATTTCTACCTTGCATCTACCCCATCTGAAGCTAGTCCTGTCCCATGCTGTGACCTGAAAGCAGCAGCAGCCCCCCAGTGAATCTGGGACCTCTGGAGACCTCAGGTCTCCTCCAAGCCCTTTCCCCATGGATATACAAATTGCTGCTCTTCCTCCTTCCCTTGCAAGCGGAAGGACCAGGCCTGGCTGTCGGTGCCACACAGCCCCATCTCCTCCATCCCCATCCTTCAGTGGGCACCATGGGGGTACAGCCGGGCATGGACCCTCGGCTGAGCTAATTGCCCAGGCAGCAGCCTGGAGTCGGGAGCGGGCAAGGGGCCGGTGAAAACAGAGGCTGAAACAAGTCAGGCAGCAGCTGACTGTTCCTGCACCTTTTTATTTCTCCCCTGGGGGACAGGGGCTTAGAAAATCCCGGCATGGGACCAGGGCTCCCCTGTTCTGGCATCTTAACAAGAAGCAGCTGCTTGAGGCAGAGTGAGGAATGGCACAAGGAAAAGGCCCCCATTGCATTAATTAAAGGTCACGGGGCCATTCCAGAGGCTTCCCAATTACCTCTGGAAGAGTGTCGCTAATGTGAGATAATGATGTCATACAGCCACTAATGAGGCAGGTTATCCAAACCCTGGGCCCCCCACGGCCCCCCTCCCCAAGAGGATGTGCTATCACCAGCAGACGAGCCAGAGGGAAAATGGCTGCTCTTCCCCCTCTCGCTCCCCTCCACCTCTCCCTTAAGGACGTGCCTGCCAGATAATGGAGCCGGGGGAGGCAGGAGGAGAGGCCAAGGCCCTCTTTGAGGTTTTTGTGCTGAGGAGCGTCTCAGCACGGCCCCTTCTCCTCTCTCGCCTGGTGAATTGCTCCTCAGAAGCGATGTCAACAGGATATTGTTCACCACTGACCCCTCTCCCTTATTGCTCAGGCCAAATCCAGCCCCATTAGCGCTCCTTAATTGAACGTAATTTGGAGCTGGAAATCTGCCTCCCGGTATGGAGGGCTCCAGCCCCTCCACTCCTTGCGTCCCCGAGCAGGGTGGGTCGGCCATGGTGGGGGAGAATGGCCACCGGCCCTTCTCTTGCTTGGCCCTGGGTGACACCAGCTCCTTCATGCCAGGAGGCAAAGCACCCCTCAGGCTCTGCTTGGGCAGGAAACACGCCATCCCAGTGGGATGGTCCCCTCTGGGGAGCAGCCATGTCCTCGCCTCCCCTCAGACCTGAGCTCCTGGCGGGGGGGCGGGGGGCTACGCTCCCGAGAGCTGCTTTGTCTGGTAAAACTTTGACTAAAGCAGCCACCCAGGGGTCTTGGGTCAATATTGGTTTTGGGGATAGATGGAAAAAAAATGTTGAAATGTTCAATCCTATCCGCCCTCCGCTGTGCTGCTTGTCTCCGGCCTCAATGCCCGGGCAGTCCCGGAGTGTAAACACCTCTTTTGTCTTATGGCTCAGGCACCAGGCAGGAGGTAAGGAGACAAAACGCTGTAACAGAGATTAAAGTAAGCCCATAAATGGGGGGGAAAGAAAAAAAAATGCCATAGGGTCCCAAGTTCTTTGAAAGGGAAGAGGCAAGGGGACAGAGAGCAAAAGACAGGCCTTCCTCCCCATCCCTGGTGCAGGGTGCATGGTGCCTGGGTGAAGGATCAAGCCTCGTGGGCCAGGAGGTTTCCAAACCAAAGATGGACCTTTCCCAGCCCACAGGAATGGCAGAGGCTCCTTTTCCATCCATGCAGCGTTCACCTTAAGAACCTTAAACCTCTACACGGCAGCCGAACTGATCCGGCCACGCAGGAGGGTATCATGGAGGAGAAGCTGGGCCAGGCTGGAGCAGGTCCAGCTGAGCAGGCTGGATGGGGCTTTGGTCAACCTGCTCTGGTGGGAGATGTCTCTGTCCAGGGCAGGAGGTTGGAAGTGGATGATTCATAGATTCATAGATTCATAGATTCATAGATTGGTCCAGGCCGGAAGGGACCTCCAAAGGTCATCCAGTCC
>JAOXNH010000008.1:5859925-5870111 GCA_028566575.1 Bartramia longicauda
CCTTCCCACCACATCACTCCCCCCTTATGGGATCCACGGTCCCTCGTCCCAGTTGGCAGCTGGCTGTGCCAGGGAAGGAGAGAAGGATAAGAAATGGTGGTGCTTGCTTAGAAATGCAGACACAGGGGCTTTCAGGCTGGAATGTCACCACGGCCTGGAAGCCACGGCGAAGTACTTCTTTGTGCCAAATATTTGTGTTTTGCAAGCCAGTGTGTTTTCTTTAGGCGCTGTGCACCCCAGCAAGGGGCAGCCACATGGTGTGACAGTGTCCTGTGAGCTGTGCTTTAATGAGCCCTGCCGCTGTTGGCTCGCTCTGGATGTCCAGGATAGTCAGGAACATGCCCTGTGCTTTGACCACCCTCTAGCATTCGGGCTGCTTGGAGGTTCTGAGCACTTTGGGGACAGCAGAATGCCAGGGATGTGTCGGATCTCCCCACTGATGGCTGCTGTCACCTGGACCATCCGTGCCAAAGATGCCCTGCGACAAGCTGTAACATCACCAGCAGGGACCTTCTTCCCAGAGTGCTATCCTGCTGTTCAGGACAAAACGAGCTCTGAATGCAGAGCTCAGCCACGTTCTCCTTCTGCTCTGACCTGGACAAAGCAAGCCCCCTCCCTCCGTCAAGCAGCGAGCAGGTCTGGGAGCGGGGAGGGAGGGGATGCTCAGCCAGAGCCAGCCCAGTACGGCTCATTGACTCCACCAGTTTGTCTCCTGCCGGCTGGCTGTCCTTTCTGATGTTTTAATAAGGTGGTTGACCTGACGCTGATGCTTCACGGATGCAAAAGGCAAAAAAAAAGTCCTCTCCATCCCTCCGGGGCAGCGGGGCTCCGGCTCCCCCCGGTACCGCGGGCCACTCGTGCCCCCTGCCGGTCCCTTCCCGCTGCTGGCGGCGGGCAGGTGGCTCCCGGTGTCCAGGATTCCCTGCTCACATCCCTCCTGGAGGCTCTGGTGGCAGGGTGTTTGTCCCAGGCGCTGTGGCCGGGGTGAGGTGCCAGCCGGTGGGTACCGCTGGACCTGCCCCGGCTCCCGCGGGATGCGGGATGTTGGGGGGATGCGCTCCGTGCGGAGCCGCTGGCCCGCGGTGCATGGCAGCTTTCATCCACGAGAGGCCACTTTCCTGCAGCAAAAAAAAAACCCATCCCAAAAAAACCGAAGCCTTCCCCAGCCAGGGAAAGGCTGGGAAGAAGGACATGCACTCACTTGGGCAAAGAAGAGCAGAAGAGAAGACAGCCTGTCCCAGGCTTGGGGTTGGAAGTCTCTTCCAGTGACAGGCTGTGATTTTTCTGCCCAAGCTCCTTCCCAGCTTTTCTCTGCTGCTTCACACAAGTAAGAGAGCATTTGGTGAGAAATTGCATTGGCATTTTTGTTGGGATGGCCACCTCCTACCTGGCTTGCTTAGGGAACACCTTACTTGCAGGGGGCTGAGAGCCAGGTGGGACCAGAAAACCAGCAGCACAGACCCCTCTTGGGGTTGCATCCCACCTCCGATGTCAGCGATGCCTCTACTCACATCCACAGCCACGCTTCCCGCTGTGCTAAACCTCTGGGGGGGCAATTTTCTCCTCTCACCATTTCAGCCCCCAAAACAACGTGGCTTTGTGTTTAGGGGCTGCCAAAGGGGCTGAGAAGGGCTTTTAGCAGAGGACCAGAAGTTTGAGTGGGGATGCTCCAAAGCCACCCATGGCCACGGGCTGCCTGGCAGGCTGCAGGGTCAGCTCTTGGCAAGGAGACGGGCCGGTTAATTGGAAAGGCAAATAGCCCAGGGCCCTGTGAGAGCTTCAGCTGGCTCACAAAGGGATGCTCTGCCCTGTCTCCCTCCTCCAGCCACGCAGCTGGATGGCAGCCCAGAAAGGCTCACCCCAGCACCGGGCGCTAAGAGGCTGGAAAAGCCACCTCCCTCCTGTCTGCGGGAAGGGAAGCAGGGCCGGGTGCTACGTGAGGGGCTGTGCCCTTCTCTCCTGGCAGCCAGAGGAAGGAGGCAGTGTGACACCAGGGTTTACTCTAATGGCTGGGTCTCACCAGCCCCGAGGCAATACCGGGATGAGAATCACTAAGCTGCCTCTCTGTGCCCGGTCTCACCCTTCCCTGGGAATCCGTGGCTGGAGAAACATCTGAGCTGCTTGTGCTTGGGCTTTGCTCCCAGGGAACAGGCTGGGACTCTCTTAGATGCCTTTTGTCATGGCGTGTTGCTCTGTGGTGACCTGTGGTGTGTCCTCTATTTGGGCAATCCTTGGGCTGGCTTGGTTCTCATGGAGTGGTGGAGAGCAACACTCCTGTCCTCCTGGCTCCTCCTTTCTCCTCTGCTGAGTTTCCCCCTCTGCTGGCACCTTAATTACTTAGGGCCTGATTTCCTCCTCTCTGTGGCTGAGGCTGCATTGCAATAGCCATCCCATAACTCAATCAGGGTGAGTAATATCTAAGTACCGCATCTTGGCGCTGTTATTGTTCCCTGCTTGGTAAAGGTTTATGGCATTTCATTTCACAGGAGCAGCTTTCCGGCTGCCAAAGCCTCAAGCCAGCCTTTTACTTTAGCTGTAGCAATTCTCCTGGGTCAGCCCTGCTTATATTGTGCTTTTTTAATTGAACATTCTTTTCCTGTCTCGTTTTTTGCAAATTCAGCCTTGATTTTCTTCCAGGCGTTGGCTGACCCGGGGATAGCACTTGGGAGAGGGACCCTCCTTTGGTGGAACCAGCTCCCTGGACAGGAGAGGAATGAAGTGGAAGGTCCCGATGAAAACAGGTGGGAGAGAAGTGAGGGGGACTTGGCTTGGAGAGAGCTTTGTCCCCTCTGATCCAGACAGAATAGGTCTGTGTCCTCACATTCAAGGATGCTGGAGTTATGTCTGCTTTTTGTCCTGCCTGGCCACAGCAGGCAACGTGTTCCTTCTAATCCCCAATCCAGGTCCAGCACTGGAATTGGTTGCATTTTGAAAGCATCTCCCTTGGCTTCAGCATCATTTGTCCCCACACTGGTGGTAGGTGAGGGGAGAGAGACGTTGCCTCCAGACCCCACAGCTCTTATTCTTTCCTGCTGGTGCAATGAGTGAGATTGCCCAGAGCGTCCAAACTGGGAGAAAAAACACAGCTCCAGAGGAAAGATCAGCTTGGCTTCAAACTGGTTCTGACTGGGGAGTGGTGCTCTGGCTTGAGGTGAAGCTGGTCTCCTAATAGCAGGACATCGGAGTGATGCGAGAGGATTTTCCTCTGAGGCTTGAGACTCTCCAGCCTGATTCTATACAGGGGCTACCACCAGCACCAGCACCAGCGAGCCTGATTTGGCCACGCTCGCTATAATAAGTGTAAGTACAATTAATAGTAGTGCCTTGCCAGGGAGAAGTGGATGGGTTACGCCAGCCTGGAGTCAGCCCTGCCATTGATGCTCTCGGCAGCTGGGAGGGAGACATCTCCTGCTTGAGATGATCCAGGCCACTAATGGTTTCCAAAAGTAGATTTGACCGATTGAATTATAAAGCCAAAAGAAGAGTAAGTTGTGTGCAACAGATCCTCCTTGGCTAAGAGCATAAACAAACCCTGGGCAAATCTCTTGTCCCAGGCCTGAACTTTGATTTCAACTACTAAACCAAGAGCAACAAGATGGATTAGCTTCCCTTACCTCTCCTCCACCAAAGATTTACAATTTCTGGCTCTGGTCCATTTTTGGAACGATTTGGGCACCTTTTACTGTAGTTCTACCTTACTGACCACCCAGTAAACGAGACGGGGTCAAACCCAGTTCTGACAGCTCTGCAATGCAGCAACTTTATTCCTAATGCTCTTTCCGGCTCTGGAAAGGGGGGGAGAAGAACCAGGAGCCCTTCTTTTAGCGGGGGCACAACTGCAGTGGCTGCAGTCAGCTCCTCCAGCCCCAAGCACAGACCAGGTCTGTTTACCAGGGCCTTCCTCCCGCCCAAATTTCCACCCTTGACATCCCTCAGAAGAGCCCAGCCGTTGTTGGCAGGGGCTGGTGGCTTTCCCTGTGGTGCCGGTTCCCGGGGTCAGGGGGTGTCCCTGGCACCCAGCTACTTGCTGGGGACCTAACCACTGCCCGGGCTCCCCCGGGGTGTGAATGCAATCACTGTCCCCACGGCCTCCAGTTTTGGCAGCCAAGAGCGTGGGCGCATTGATAGAGGCAGGGCATGAGGAGCTGCTCAAGTTGTTAAGATCTTAGCACAGAGCCCTTCACCCTCGTAAATGGCCCGGCTCCTTAGCGAGGATTATGTGTCTGAACAAGCCCTCAGCTCGGGGAGCAGCTGTTTTCCAGCTATTGCCTAACAAAGAAAACTTTGATGACTGCAGGAAAAGAACAGGACTTTGGTTATTTTCTGTACCAGCCGTCGGATTTGAGAGCAGGGAGGCTTAGGAATGACGTCTCCTCAGCCCACTGAGGGGCTGAGATGCTCCTCACGCGTACGGACCTCGCATCCTGCCGCAAGCATCGCCCAGGATCCGCCAGCCCGGTGCCACCCCACGCCGTGGGAGGTGACAGTGTGCCCAGAGGGGTGACCCACACGTCTGAACGGGCAATACATGATGCCAAAGCAGAAGGTATCACCCCCAATGGAAAATATTGCCAGTTTTTCCCCCTGACCTGGACACGGCACCGGTTTGCCACCAGCCACCTCTGCTGTTAAAGAGCTAAAAGCCCAACCTGCAAGGTTTGGTTTGTCATGGAGGGGGTCATTTCTTTCCCCTTGCACAGATTTCATCCTTTCCTCTTCGTTTCTGCCTTTTTTTTTTTAAAGAAACCAATTTCCCAAATGAAGTGCAACCGGGAGCAGACAGCCTGCGAGTGCCTGAGTCAGATGAGCCTAATGGATGAGGCGGCAATTCGCCGGAGCACTTTGTTTAATTGAAAGGCTCTGCCTGTTGCTGCCAAAGGGAGGCGGAATGTGGTTCCCCTGACAGGCCCTTAAGTAGATGACACAATATATGGAGGCTCAGTCCCCAACCCTGCCGTCTCCGGCTCCTTGGCTCACCTCCTGCTCCCTGCAGCAAGCTGAGTCGCCTTGGCAGGAAGGCAGTTCCTTGCTGGGACTTCTCCTGCCGCATCAGTCGCCCCATGGCCCTGCATCCATTAGATGCCGCCGCTGGGAAGGGGTTGACTGCTCCCCCCATGGATGCAGCAGTTTATATGGTGTGGGAAAAGACCCCCACGGCTCTCCCTGCTGGGCTCTGGGATGCCTCATCCCAGACTGGGTTAGTTCAGAAGGGAAAGCATCTTTCTGGTTGATGCTGTGCTTCAGAATTCCTTTATTTCATTATTGTTATCCGTCTCTTAGCGTTGCCGGTGCTTCCCGGGGGGGATAAGAGCCCATAGGACTGTGCAGGAGGAGCTCCTTCAGGGAGGAGTTGTGAAGAGAAAGGTGTGAAAGGGTGTTCAGCTCCCTTTGTGTTGTGGGAGCAGCAATTGCTTTGGCCAGGGTGGGATGCAGGGGGCTGCCAAAGCCCAGCCAGCAAGGTATGGGGGGTGACCAGTCCCTACTACGGGGCTGGGGAGAGGCAGGATGCTGTGTCCATCCATCCCTGGGGAGAGGCAGGATGCTGTGTCCATCCATCACTCCTGCTCCAGCCTGGTACATCGCGTGGCGCTGACTCCCTCCTTTCACTTGGCTGATTTTTCTCTCCCTCTCTCTCTCGTCAGTTTTTGATGACACCAGGCCTTTTATTTGGATCCGGCTCTTTGCAGTGCTTCCAGCAGACAGGTTCTGGGCAAGGATAATTCTGGAGAGTCCATTAGGCACCAGCTGGGCAGGGACACTGGGAGAGCAGGCTGCCTTCTTCCATCCTCTTTGACCACGTTGCTGGGTACAGCAGGACCCTGAGCTGGCAATTGCTCTGGAAATGCATTCCAGGCCCAGCTGGGCTTTGCCTGAGGACTTGGAACTTGGGATGCTGCATTTTTGGGGAGAGATTCCTACCTACAGCTCATCCCCTGGCCGGGAGGCAGAGAGCAGCCTCAGCTCCTGGGTCTCCTGCCCCTTCTCCCTGCATCACCTGAATTAAATCAGGAGGCATTAAGCTGGGTGGGGGTTCCCATGGCACAGTGCTCAGCCTGGGATAAATCTTTGATGGAGAGGGATGTCAAGTGGTGTTTTAGATCTTGCTCGATCTTAAAGTCTAGTGTAAAGCCTGACCCAAGCAGGACACCCTGCAGCCACTCCAGGGGCTGCTTGGCAGCTCTGCCTTCTGTAACCCCCCCTGCCCTTCCCACACCAGCCTGATGGGCCATCAGGATTGACACAAAGCTCCATCAGAGGACAGGATCCTCGATATTATCTCCAATTTACACCCTGGGAAAGGTAAGACGAAGAAGGGCAGTGACTTGCCCGGTGCCTAAGGGCTGGGTGGCCCTGCTGTGTCTCAGCAGCATCCCTTCGTTTTACCCTGGAAGAGCAGGCAGCAAGTGGTTAACTCAGCCCGAATCCCGGCTCCAAGTGTGTGCCTGGAATAATGAAGGCTGGGGAGAGCATTTGGGAGATTCAATGCGAGGCAGCATCACCCCAGCACTGGCTTCTCTCAGCTTGGCACCGAGAGGATGAAATATTTCCTGGTCGTTCTGTGTTGTGTGCACTAAGAAATTGATTTTCACATAGAAAAGAGCTGATAGTTCCAATGTCTTTTTTCCCCCCTTTTTTTTCCCTCCCTCTTGTTTTTTGTTGGGTTTTATTTTTTGCCCACACTAATGGCAACAGCAGCAGCTGCATTAACTGTTTTGGCTAAAATTCAACACAAAAGCCTCCATCTCCCTGAGAGTCTGGTCCAATAAATCCTGCCTTTAACTACGAAATGGGTTTAGGGGAGTGTGAAACCACAAGGCGGGAGGGCTGGGTTCTTCCCTGTGGGTATTCCAGCCTGGCAGCCCGGCCGGGCACCACGCAGACCTTTTGTCAGAGGAGCCCAGCAGAGAGGAGCTGGGCAGCAGCCCCAGCCCACCAGCAGCTTGGCAGGGGTTGCCAAGGGCCCTCTAACCGAATGCTAAAACCTTGGCTCCTGGAAAAAGGGAGGGAAAAGAGGGAAAAAAAACCAAACCAACAATAAAACAACAAAAAAAGACCAAAACAAAAAACCCAAACCCAGTCCCTGCATGCCCTGAATCTTAATCTCTTTTCTTTCAGCTGGAGTCCTGCTTCCCAGCATCCTCGATATTTTCCGCCCTGGTTCTCCTGCATCCCTCTGCACTCAGGGTTTGCAGCTGGACCCTGCTGGCATCACGGAGGGCAGCATGATACCCCGGCCAGGGGATGCTATGGGTACCAACTGGGACTGTCTGGACTGTGGGAACCTCCTGGATATTTATTATTTTAAAGAGCTTGTTGCAGAAGGAAAGTGGGATATTTCAGCTGGAGTCCTGCTTCCCAGCATCCTCGATGTTTTCCACCCCGGTTCTCCTGCATCCCTCCGCACCCAGGGTTTGGCAGCTGGACCCCGCTGGCACCACGGAGGGCAGCGTGATACCCCTGCCAGGGGATGCCATGGGTACCAACTGGGGCTGTCTGGGCTGTGGGAACTTCCTGGATATTTGTTATTTTAAAGAGCTTGTTGCAGAAGGAAAGTGGGATATTTCTCTCGGACACGGTTTTGGGGAAGAATGGGACTGGGTTAGAAGCACTGTGCATCACGTGGGTTTCTTGCAATGAAGGTTGGGCTAAATTTGAGAGGTTTGATCTCAAATATACTAATATCCTTCGAGTTGCCTTGATGTGGGGTGGCCATTTGGGGCAAACCAGGCCTTGGTAGCTAGGAGATCTGAACCGAAATAGCTGCTCTGGCTCCTGAGGACACACTGGGAGAACCCAGGGAGCCCCACAGTGGAAGCCGTGGAGTCGCCATCCCCAGAGGTATTTAAAAGATGAGTGGATGTGGTTTAGTGGTGGTTTCATCAGTGTCAGGCTGATGGTTGGACTCAATGATCTGAAAGGTTTCTTCCAACCTGGAGGATTCCATGACTCTATGGTGGGAAGCGGGCAAAATGAGAGCAGCAACCGGGTACGTCCAGTTTCAGCTGGGCAAAACCCACGTGTCTCTGGTGTCAAAAAAGCATTGGATAAAACCAGGATAGGCTCTTTGTGTTTCACTCAGAGTGTTCTTCAGCCCCCACATCGCTGCATCCCTGCCCCATAGCTCCTGCCAGTGCCCCCCCAGTCACCGTGCTGGGGCCACTGTCAGCGTCCCCGAGCCCATCACAGGGGTGGGCACCATCTCCGGGTGGGCACCACCTCCGTGTGGCCACCTGAGGGTTGGGGAGCTGAAATTTTTTGCTTTATGGTCACGAAAAAAAAAATGCTTTGGTTGCACTTTCTCTCCAGCTAATCCAATTTTGTCTCCTTACTGCTTCCAAATGCCTTTTAAAGATTCCCAGCAATGTATTAGAGAAATCCATTTGCCGAGATGCAGCGAGGAGGGGGGCATTTTTATTTTACAGTTATTAGCCAGTGACAAGGTAAGTAACTGGGAGAAGATTGATCACCCAACTAAGCATTTTTACTTTCTCAATTAATCCTGGCATGATTGTAATAAATCCAGGAATGGGAGTAATTAGATGTGAACGAACCTCACTTCCTTTTGCTGCTGCGTGTCAGGGGTAATGGATAGAGACATCTTTCTCTTGGAAGTGGCCTAGGGAGACGGCCAGTTAGATGGGATTTCTGGAAAGAAAGATAGATGTCAGGGGCCAGCGTTCACTTTTTCCTCAATGGAGAACAGATTTATGCTATCAATCCACATTAAGAAGCCTTCATGGCTACATAGAAATCCAGCAAGAGTAATTCAATTAGCCCCGTGCACTTTTTAAGATGGGGTTTGATAATGGAGGATCATTTGCCCTGAAGTTCACACTGAATTTTCTTTCCACTTCTTTCTTTTTTTCCCCTCTTTTTTCTTTCTTTCTTTTTTTTTTTTTTTAATTAAAAGAGTCATTGTGGTTCACTGGATGCTTTTGCCTCCAAGCTGAGGGGTTGCTAGGTTAAATCCTAAACCATGCTGGAGGTTCATGGGCACTGAAAGCACAGCGAGATGGCACCTGTGTGTGTGTGTGTGTTGTGAGGATGCCCTATCCCTCTCCCGATGCTAAACCAAGCCCATCTTTGTGAGCTGGGACCCCCTTGGACCCCTTGGGTCCCCCTTGGACCAACCCAGGGTTGATCTACCCCATAAGAGCACAAAAGGCCACCTCCCCGTGCAGCCCTTCATCTCCATCATAAACCAGGATGCGGGGGTTGGATGTGTCCAGGCTGAATTCCTTGTAGCCTTGTGATACTCAGTGGTTTGGGCTTTTATACTCCTGTCTCCACGTGAAGACGTGCAAATCTCATCATACTTTCCTGCTTTAAAGCCCAAAGGTTTAGGATCACGCTGTCGAGAAAAGCTTGGATCCCAGTTGCTCCCAAACCTTGGGGCAAAACGGACAAATCCTGAAGATTAGCTCTGATTTTTTTAACTCGGTGCTGATTTGGGGAGGAAGAGGCTGACTTCTTGAATTTGTCTCAAATCTTATGGGGCAGATCCCCATTTATTCCTTGCTTTCCCCCTGTAATTAAGGAGAAAGGGCTGAACGTGTCACTGCCCTGTACCTGGGCTGCAGGCAGTGGTGGCCACTGATCCGAGTGACTCGTGTCCCCCCCCAGCTGCCTGTACCTCCCCGTGACCCCCCCTGTGATGCTGCAGTGGCCACTGATGGAGGGGAACCCTCTGCCGGTCCCTCTCGTGCGGGTCCTGCTCCCTCAGCCCCGTGCCCACCGAGATCCCGAGATCTCATTAATAGATTTACTTATTTGAAAATCATTATACAGGCAGACAGCCTCGGAGATGCGGGGTCCCAGGGGCAACTTGTTAGCAGCTGCTCTGTAGCTACATCAAGAGATTTTCTGACAGTACACAAAAGCCATTTGACAGTGTCAGGAACCACCAAGAGGGATTAACTTAAAAGAGAAAAGGTTGGGAGGGGGGGGGACACACACGACACACCACATTAAAACATATCTTGGGGCTTATCAGAGGTGGAGAGCCTCAGAGCAGCAAAAAACAGCTGGTGGGGTGAAGAGGCAACCAGGGAAGAAACTGGTGGCCAGCCCAAGCCAGGATGGGGATGCTGTCTCTCACCCCTGGGGAATTTTAAGTTGGAGAAGGGGAGATTTAGATTGGATATTAGGAAAAAATTCTTTCCCCTGAGGGTGGTGGAACACTGGG
>JAOXNH010000008.1:5880219-5891270 GCA_028566575.1 Bartramia longicauda
CCCCCCCCCCCCCCTTTGTCTGCTTTGTATTCCTGGTGGGTTTGGGTTTTTTGGGGTTTTTTGTGCCCAGGTTGCTTGTGTACCTCACCTCCTCGCAGCCGAGCGCCTGCCCCGGGGGCTGCTGCCGAAGGAAGAGGAGGTGGAGCTGGTGGGGCTGGAGGAAGGTGCCTGAACTTGACTGTGGGGAAGAGGAGCCACAACCACAAGGGAGTTGTGCTGCCGCGAGAAAAGCTGGAGACCCAGCTGGTCCCGGGTGGGAGAGAGGGGGGGGGAAGCTTCTGCTAAAGCTGTCCAAGCTGTGCTCCTTAGCACCCTGCCTTCTCGCCTCACCTGGGGTGCCATCCTCCCAGGTGGCTCTTTGAAAAAGCAGGGAAAGGGAAGGGGGGGGGCTGCCTCGGGTGGCACCACCTGCATATGTTGGAGCAGATGTCTCCCTGTCGCTACCAGGATTCCTGTGAGATCAGAAGGGAGGGAAGCTGCCTGTCACAGCTACCCTTCCTTGCCATCTGAAGCTCCCTCTGTTCGCTGGTTGACTGCCATCTCCCTCAAGAAAAAGAGCTCATGCTGTGTGCAACCAAAGCAGGTTCTTCTCGGGCTGGGATAGGCTCTGAAGGCGTCACTTTCTCCCCCCTCATCATCTTCCTCCCCAGCCCAGCAGCTTGGACTCGGAGAGCGTGGGGAGGGATGGTAGCCCGTGTATAAGTTATTGCTTGTCTTCTGGTTGCTGTGGCGTTGAGAAGCGCTGGTGGAAGATAAATGAGTGTGAAAGCATGTGAGTACATCTCTAATGAACATCTCCCTGTCTTGGGGCAGGTAGGGCATGTGGCGGCATCCGAAGAGGAGCTGTCACGGTGGTGTTTGCACCTGGGGTGGTTTTTTGATCTCAGGTATGCAGGAGAACAGGGCTCACCTCGCTGGGATACAGCGGCTGATGTTGGGATCACAGGACCTGCTGGGCTGAGACCTGTCAAGTTGAGTCCTTCTCTGAGTCTGGCAAATATTACACCTGAAGGAGAAGGTGTGATTTGAGAATAAAATACACTCCTAAACTTTGTTCTTAACCTTCAGTTACACCCGTAGAGTACAAGCAACACTAAATTCATTCCCTTTTTCTGCTGGACAGGTGAATTTTGTGCTGGGCTCTGACTGAGCAGGAGGGTCTCACCCCAGCTTGCTTGCCCCTGTGGTGGTGGGGATGTCCCAGTTCCCTTGCCCTGGGACCTGTAGGTGCCTACTCCTAATCAGGGTAGGGACAGAGCAGGGGGAATTCAGCTCAGGGTCATTGTGGACCCTGAAGTCTTTTGCTGAGATGATGCTGAGCTCCCACCCCATGAAATTCTGGACTTTGGACTTCAAAAAGTTACAAGGTTGGTTAAAGCTCATGAGACTTGTGTTCCCCCTAGCCCCTGACGTGTTTTTACCCTCTTCTTTGAACTTTGCAGTGTCAGATCTTGGTGTGTGTCTTCTGTAGTCAGCGAGTAATGGCATGGAGGTGTTTGGTGTGGAGTAAAAGTCTTTCTGGATGGTCTCAAGGAAGCCCGGAGAGGAACAGGATGCACTTGAAGGGCCGTGCAAGGCAGAGGCCAGTGAGCTGCAGTTGCAGATAAAAAATGGTTCATTCTAGAGTGGGGTAACGTCTGCTCTGTGCTTTCCTCCTCACCTGTAACAAGTCCCCCCACCTCAACCCCTTTGCCAAGCGTAGGAGCTGCAGTGAAAGGTCTGACTGCCTCCCTGCCACCCCCGCTGTCCCCCAGGGTGGGCAGAGATCCATCTGCCCGCACCCCTGTCAGCATCCTTCCTCCTCCCCTGGCCTTCCGTTGGGAATTGCACTCGGAAAGGGTCCTACGTGCCTGCCTGTTTGGGAGAGGGGCTCGAGAGCCTCCCTTATCTCTGAGCCGCCCCCTCTCTGAGTGCTGTGGCGCTTGGCACCGTGGGCTGAAGTGCTCTCCGGGCGGCGGAGAGGGCTGGGGAATGCAGGTGACTGCGGTAGGAGGGGAGATGCTGGCAGAAGAGCGTGATAAAGCACGCTCTGAGCATGCCAGGCTGGGGATGCCTGCGGTCACACTAAATATCCTTGCCAGGGAGCCCGCCCTTGCTCCCAGCCGAAACCTCCGGCCGCTCTCTGATGAGCTGTTCCCATGACATGCCACTCGCCGGCTCGCCTCTGTGTCCTCTTTCTCCTGCGAGAGGAATACCACGGCAGCAGGAGGATTTCCAACCCATCCGACGTGTCTCTGGTGTCCCACGTGCAGTAAAAATTCATTTTGGGGCTGGCTCTTCCCTCCTGCACGGGTGTTTCTTTCTCTGGGATGAATTTGCCGCGGAAAGCGTGGCTCTGGAGAGAGGTTGGCTTGTGGTTCTGTGCAAATCTCGCCTTTTTTGGGCAGGGGGACGAGCCGGCAGCGAGGTCCAAGGAGCTGCTCTAGAACCACTGGCAGCAGGAGGGACACTGACTCTTGTGGCCAGGACTCATTTTTCCTGAAGTTTGGATGAGTAAAGGGAAACCGGCTCCTGCTGCCAAATCCTCCCTGCATTTTAGCAAATCCACAGAGGGTTTTATTTAGTCATTTATAGGAATATAAGTTGCCTTTGACAATTCTACATGGAGTAGTAGATGAAAGCTCTGCCTTTCATCTTCCCAAGGTACCAGTCCTGTGTCGGAGCCAGGAGACCCCCCTAATTTCATTCACCCACCCCACCTGCCTCCTCCTGCCCATCTTTTAAGGCTCCAAGCCTCCCTCGTGGATGGACACTGTTCTCCTCAGCTGTGCAGCCTTCCCTCACTGGGGACTTCCAGCCATTTAATGTTCCCTTCAAAGCTTTGATTTTATTCTTTATTTTTTAATTCTCCTCCTTTGATGCGCTTCACCACTGAGGTTTTGGTGCGACTCAGGATGTCTCTGGGAGAGCGGTACCAGCTGGAGTCTGTCACCTTGGATGCTGCTGCCTGGGAATAGAAGGGAGGGGGGGTTCCTCTGGCAAGGCTGAGGTTTGCCTGCTCCCCTCGTAGGGCTTGAGTCACGTCCCTCACCCCATGGTCGGTGTCTGTAGAGGCTGGGCTTCCAGCTGATGTATGTGGAAAGGGTTAATGGCAGGTGAGTTGTCTCTTCCTTCTGCCCAAGCATCCAGACCAGGGGTGGATCTCCTGCTATGAATTTGAATTCTTTATTAATCATGGGCAGGAGCAGGTCAGTTCTGAAGTGTGATGGGTTTTTAAATTTAATTATTCTCCTGGTTGAGTCTCTGCCAGCTTCCCCTGGCTCAGTGCGGTGTCCCTTGTCCGAGAGCAGCGTTCCCTGCCACAAGCCACTCATGTGGCAACTGGAAGGGCTGTTGTGGGCATAAAGGTTAGAACAACATCAGAGGGAAAAGGTTTGATGAGCTCATTCTGGGTCCTGCTGGTTGTGTACAGCAGAGGCAAAACAGCAGCAGAGCCTTCTGCTGCCAGGGAAGCTCTTGAGCAGCCTTCCTGGCCTGAGCTGAGCTGTGCCATGGAGGCTGCTGGGGTCTTCTCACCCCTTTTTCCCACCCCACGTCTGCCTGGTTGCTTCTTCTCCGCTCTCCCATGGAAGCTACCACCTTGTTGGCCCATCTGGAGTCTCCTCTGCCATGCAGGAGGCTGGTCTCTGGCTAGCAGTATCACCTGCTGGTGGCCCCCAAGAGTTTGCTGGGAAGTGGCAGCTTATCTGGAGCCGATGTTCTTGCCCAAACAAAGGGAAGGGGCATTGCTACCCTCCGCCAGCCCCGTGGTGTTTGCACTTGGGGTGGGGAAGGCGAGTCCTTCCCGGAGTTGGTGATGAGAGAAGAGGAAGGAGAGGGATGTTTTGGTTTCGTGGGCCTCTGGGGAGGTGAGTCAAGGCAGGGTTTGGCATGGGGCAGCTCTTCATCTCGAGGCTGTAGCAGCAGCGACTGGGCTGGTGACAGGCTTGGCTTTGGCTGAGCCTGGAGCATGCTTCCAAGGGAGGAGAGGTGGGAAGGGAAGGCAAATCCTGGGTCTTGGTGCATCCCAGTTCAAAGAGGAGGCGCTCACAAAGGGATGGGGGTTTCTGTCCCTTGCTGGAGAGCCCATGTGGCTGAGGAACCCCTTGTGACATGAGGCAGGCAGGAGCACCAAGGGTTGGAGAGCTGGGTGCAGCTTTGGCAGGAAGAGTAGTATGTGCTTTAGTCTGTTGCCCACGCGTGTTGTGCTTTTAGAGGGATGGCTAACGAAATTAGCTCTGCTGGAAGGCTTTGCCAGCCTGAAACTGCTCCCGTGCATCTTGTGACAACATGATAAAAATTAACTGGGCCAGAAGGTGCCGGTCGCCTGTGGCTGGGAAATGGTCTCACGTCCTCTTTCTCCTTCTCGTTCAAGGTCAGAGTCTGGCGTTACCTGAAGGGCAAAGACATCGTCACTCACGAGATCCTCTTGGATGGTGGCAACAAGGTGGTCATCGGCGGCTTCGGGGACCCCTTAATCTGTGACAACCAAGTCTCCACTGGGGACACGCGGATTTTCTTCGTCAACCCGGCCCCCCAGTACATGTGGCCGGCCCACCGCAACGAGCTGATGCTGAACTCCAGCCTCATGCGGATAACGCTGCGCAACCTGGAGGAGGTGGAGCACTGCGTGGAAGGTGAGGTTGGATGGAGTGAGGGTGCCTGCCTTTCCCTGGAGGGGGGCTCTGAGCACCCAGAGGCAGCAGTAGCCAAGCCCTGGCTCTGGCCACCTTGTGTGCTTAGCTTGTAAATGATTGATGGGCCAACGATCCTGCTGGTGATGGGGCATATCTATCCTGCTGTTCAGCGTGTGTCTGGGTAGGGCTGTACTGCTCTGTGGACTCACTGGTCACGGGGACAGTGCCTGGCATTGATCTTGTTGTCAAAGGCAGTGGTTGCAGCCAAGGTACAGCCAGGCAAAGTTATTTTATTTTATTTTTTTTCCTCCAGATTTGATGCAGGTTCTCAGTCCCCTCTGCAATGAGCCTGATGTGGTTGGGAGCATCCCCATTGCAAGCCCTGTCCCGACACAAGTGTGTCTCAAGCACTTAGCAGGGAATTTAGGCTCCTCACACCTGAGTTAGATTTTTCCTGCAGGTTTAGAGCTGATAAGTTAATGGGTTAATCCTGGGGTGAAGGCCTGTCCTTCATGGTAGTCACACCTGGCTTCCTCTGGGGGCTTCCTCACTCGCAAAGTCAGCCTTGTGGACTCTTCCAGGGATCCAAGAAGCCAGCCGAGTTCTGCCTGGGGGTGAAGTTTGTTTCTCCAAGGTACAACTAAGAACGAAGCCAAAGAGCTAAGTGATTTTTAGGGAGTATGAGTTGTGCTTCTGTATTGTCCTGGTGAAGCACTTGCACCTTCATCTCTCTGGAGCCTCTGTGTCTGCTCCCAAAACATCTCGGATGAGGTGGGTTGTGGTGTTGATGTGGAGCACGGGGACCACGGGCTGACTTGCAGTTGTCCATGGGACAACATGAGGAGTGCTGGCATGGCCGTGCCAAAGAGGGTGGCTGAGTTACTATTGCTGCTGTGGGTGCAACAGCATAGCTGTTGGGAAGAGGATGAGACAATCCATATGTCCTCTTTAATAGGGTCTTAGACCTCCCAGGTGTGGAGATGTGCCTCTATGGAGAGCAGATCTGGAGAGAACTGATCCTTCTTCTACTTCTTGTCCAACCGCCTTGAAAATATACTTTTGTAATCATCCATTCCCTGGCTTCTCTCTTCCCTCTTCCTGCTTGTCCTGGTCTCCAGCAAGAGCTCTGAGCTGGTGGGGGAACGCGGTGCCCCAACAGCCCTTCGCTGGGGTCTGAGTATGTTCCGAGAGCAGATGAGTAAACACGGGAAGGAATGCAGGAATTCTGCACGGACAACAAATAAACAGGCGGAACGGCTCCCTCCTCCCCCTTGGACGTGCAGAGGGGAGGCCATAACCCCCTTCTTCCAGCTGTGAGTGCTGAGGGAGGGAAATGACCGAGCTCTTGGGCTGGGTTCAGCAAAGTGGCTCACAAGAGGCACCCGTCTGGAGTGGTTTTTGTAAGAGGGTGGGACAATGGAGGCTTTTTGCCTATATATATATATATATTTTCCATCTTGCACTTGAAAGGTATCAGTCCTACTCTTTCTTTCCACCTCGTGGAGAGGGAGGGAGGAGAAAGAAGAGTGTGTGGCTGTTCCTGTTAAACCTGAGCAAACATTGGGAAGAATTCTCTCTTCACCTCATTCGCTGTGTTTTTTGGCATCCTCGTTTTGCACACACTGGATGTGAGCTGGGGGGAACTGAGCTAGGTGGTTCCCCTTGGTGGGGAAGGACTTTGTCCCTTTAGGGCCCCTGGGAGATGATGGGAGATGTTTTCCTCCTAATGTTGTAGATTCAATGTAGAACTTGTCCCATTCCTGCTTTTGCCTTTCATGGGGGAAGATTTAACATTGTGTTGTGTTGGTGTCACGCTCCTTACAGCCCCCGGTGTGTTGGGGCTGGCTGTTTTGTGAACTGGGACATGTCCTGGCCAGGGACACCTTTTGGATAGGCGTGATGGGACTGTCATTCCCAGTGTGCTATACCCTGCATCCGCACCGGTGTCCCAGTCCCAGGAGGGGGAGAGGTGCAAAGTGCCTGTGTACACCAAGCTGTAGGTGAATGTGTCCACAAGCATGTCCTCTGATGCAGGACCATAGGAAAGACTCGCTTGGTCTTGGTGTTGTTCCCATGCTTTTGTGCCAAGGGGGTTGGAAGATGCCAAAGCTGGGCACGTGAAACTCTCCCTCCTGTGTGGTTAAATTGCAGGTCCATGCAGTTATAGGGGGGGTTTATCTTTCCTCCTGTTAACCTTTCCTGATACCAGGTGGCAGATGATTCCTTCTGGGACTCCCCTCTTCTCCGAAGATCACTTGCTGGATGGCTTACTTCATATATATATATATATATATATTTATATAGCTTCCTTTGACTAATTATGCCCCTCTTCCCGATGGCTCACCGGGATGCTGTTGGCACGCAGAGACGGGGTGTCAGCCTGCCTGGCTGCTGTGGGGACTGGAGAGGGCTGGAAAACAGCCTGCAGACAACTTGCCATGTGTGGTGGACCTGAGTTCTCCAAAGTGGTGGAGACCTTTCCAGACTGCGTTGCTGAGAAACGATAAAAAACAAGGCAGCCTTTGAGTTACTAATGTCTCGGGTAGGTCAAAAAGCGTTGCTCAGGGGAGATGCAGTGATTCTTATTTTGGCATCTGCTGACCTGGCAGTTGTTTCACTCGCCTTGAAAAACCCACCTTTCTTGTCATACCCTGTGGATTGACTTTTCTTCTTCCCACATCTCGGAAGCCTGGTCAGTGCGTGAGTATCCTACATGCTGGATGCTACCAGGTTTGTTGTAGGGAGCATGGAACACACTGACCCCCAAAAATCTCAGTTTCCCTTGAGCTCTACCCAAAGCTCAGGGCTCTCCTGAGGTCTGTGACAGTCCCTTTGGGCTTGTGTCCTGCTGCCTTCTGCGAGGCCATGCAAAACCAGCCATGAGAACCTGCTCC
The DNA here is from genome assembly GCA_028566575.1 of Bartramia longicauda. NCBI lineage: Eukaryota > Metazoa > Chordata > Aves > Charadriiformes > Scolopacidae > Bartramia > Bartramia longicauda. Next base: position 5,887,730 of record JAOXNH010000008.1, read on the forward strand.
TGCCACCCTGGGAACCGTTCCTGAGCTCCCCAGTCTGAGAATTTAGCTCCGGGATTTGTTTCCCATCAGCTCCCCACAGGAAGGTTCAAAGCAAAGCTGCCCAGGACGCTGCTCTCTGCTGCACTTTGTGTTTAAAAACAAACCTTTGAGTGCTTTTTGCAGAAAGAATGGGAAGAATGGTGGCAGCTGAGTGGAAAAACATGAATGTTTTGAGTATCTTCATCTCCTGTCGCTCCAGCTTGGAAAAATCCTAGACATCAAAATCTTTCCTGTCTTGAGAGAGGAGTTCAAACCGGGCCATCTCTGTGAAACAGCTCAGGTTAGAGGTAAAAACAGGGTATTTTGATTACACTTAATTGTAGTAAAATCAAAAATGCTTTGACCAGCTGTAGTCAAAATGTGAGGCTTGAGCTGAGCTCCACAAACTGGGTCAGCTCTGAGGGTGCCCAGAGGGAAGTTTTTTGGGTGCTGAAGGGCACAGGAGCAGCTCTGGGGCTTGTGGAGGAGGCTGGGACACAGGTTTGGACCTGGTCCCTGGGCGAAGGAGGATGTTTCCATGTGGGGGAACGCGTGGAGAGGGAACCAGCTCCGAGCAGCACGTAGCGCTGTGTAGCAGCAGGAGTGGATTTCCTCTCCTCCTTCAGGACATCTGGATGATGCTTCCTGGGGAAAGAATTAGCCTGATAATCCCCAGCCTCGCTGTGTTTGTGCCTTGAGCGCTGGGACCGCGTGGAGAGGGCTGGGATCGCTGCGCAGATGTTGGAGCATCCCAAGGCACAGCACCAGCCGGCTCCGTGCTGGATGCTTCCCTCTCCTCGCTCTCCCTTGACAGCACCATCCAGCACGTTCTTCTGGAGTTCAACAGCTGATTAATCCCCGAGAGCTCCTTCCCCTGTGTGTGTGTGTGTCTCATATTTCACTTTGATCACAACTCCACTTGAAGAAAATCAAGATTTTTGTGTATGGTGTGGGAGGGGCCGTGCGTCGACTCCATACGGAGCCGTCCGGGTGGGAGGAAGTTGAGATTAAACCTTTGTTAGGGCCTCGGTTAATGAGAACCCAGAGCTCCTTTTAAATAGTGGCTTGCTTGTGGCGGGATTTGCATTAACTGCCCCGGCCAAGACGGCTTTGCTGGCTTTGGAGATGTGCTTGGACTTTGAACCTCCTGGGAAAAGCCACGTACGTTGGCTTTAACGAGTGCAGGGCACAGCAAAACCTGCTAGCGTTGGGTACAGTAAGCACTGGTGGCTTCAGAGCCTTGTCCCCGAGCAGCGTGTCCAACAGATCTTCAAGAAACTCTCACTCCGGGCTTTAACTAGCGCGGTGTCACCTCAGCATCCCAGGTGACATGGAAAAGGGGACCTGTGGACCAAGTCTGGGGGGTTGTTAAGCCTTTTGGTAAGGATGGATCCACCTGTCTTGGCGGTTAAGCCTTTTGGTAAGGATGGATCCACCTGTCTTGGGGGTTAAGCCTTTTGGTAAGGGTGGATCCACCTGTCTTGGGGGTTAAGCCTTTTGGTAAGCGTGGATCCACCTGTCCTGGGGGTGATGCTGGAACAATTCCTGCATTGAGAGCAAGGCTGAGGACTGACCTTCTATGTGCACGTGTAGTAGCCATCCCTTTCTGGACTATCCACTGTCCCAGGCTGCTGAGAGCAGTCATGGCCACTGCTGTGCTTGTTCTTCCACGGTGCTTGGTACCTCCTCGGGGCATGGTCACCTTTGGGTGCTGTGTGTCACCCTGGAGGGGCCAACGTGGTGTCTCAGGATGCTGCTTTGAGGACAGCAGACAGTTCTCTGAAACTCTTTTCCATATGGAAGCCCGTAGCCAAGCTGCTCTGGCTCGTGTTGGCCGTGCAGCATGCTGCAGATGCTCCATGTGTATAAAAATGTCACTTAGCCACTATTGAGATCCTGATGCCACCCAGTCCAGAGCTCTCCTTTGACTTTTCATCTCTGTGGCAACCCTTTTAATTACTCCGGGGGAAGAATTGCATCCCCTCCTGCAGCCTGGGCTCTCCTGTGTCTTCTTGGAAGCGGGACTAGCTTTGAAAGCATCTCCCTTGAAGTTATACACTGTCCCTTCTGTTTTGTCTTCTGCCTCTTCACTTTTATTCCGTCCTCTCTTTTCTTTTTTAGGTCTCTGCCTCCGTAGAACTGAGACGTTTTGTTCTTGTAAACCGGCCCATGCAAAATCTTCTTTTCAGGCTCCAGGTCTGCACAGCGGGCTCCTCTCAGCAAGGAAATTGCTGGCACGGGTTTTGCGTTAGGTGATTTGGGCTGTGGTCACTTCCCATGCTCTGGTCTCTCTGCAGCCTTTCTCCACCCCTGCAACTATTTCTCTTTTTGAATCCATCCCTGGAGTTTCATTGTGCTTCAGAACAGGCGAGGAGGGAGGGGGGGCTGGAAGAGGGTTAGTGTGTGGGTTTCTTCTTAAATAAGTTAGCTTTTTTTTTCTTTCTTTCCTTTTTCTCCCCTCCCTTCCTCTTCTTGGCTCTGTTTTGAATTGAAGATAATGAGAACAGCATCAACACCTCCGTCTTGGGAGGGGGGGAGAATTAGCCAGCAGCTGTAAAATGTGGTAAATGGAGAGGAGAGAATCCACCACTAGACAATCCTGGGTGGGGGGGGTGCCCCATCCTGCTTTTTAGTCCGGGATGGAGCAGGTTTCCTGGTTTCCTGGGGCTGCCACCTCCAAGACTGACACTGGGGAGAGCCAGGGACTTCAGGGGTGGATGGAGGTGGGTTCTGTGGCTGGTGAATCCAGCCTGGTACTGGCTGGACCAGTGTCTGCAGGAGGTGATAGCGAGGAGGGGGGGGCTCTGTGCGTGGGCCAAGCAGGAGGGTCTGTTTCCTCCCTCCCTCCCTTGCGTGGTCGTAATGCAAAACATCCCACGGGTTTATGGCGGTAGCTAAGAGAGTCCATTTGTTTAGCAAATTCCTATGGAATGTTAATCTGCTGTGGGAGGCTACTGGTCTGGGAAGGCTCCTTTGGCCCCGCTTCCCGCTCTGGCACATCCTGCCGCATTTCTCGGCGGGATCGGCTGGGGCTTCTTGGTCAGAGGATGTATCTCTCAGGCATGCTGGCCGAGCAGTTTATGACAAGTGCTGGGCCCTGGCCATGGCTTCTTGGTTCTGCTTTTGTGTTTGCTCCGCTAATAGCTGGGAGGGGGACGGTGGCTTTGCTGTGTGTGGTGCTATGGATGGGAGCTGCTGCTCTGGCAGGCTCTGCGCCTCCTCCTGCTCTGTGTTTTTCCCATTGAGCTGCTGGGTACCAATCGGTGCTGGTCTGGGGCTGGTACATCACCTCCTGGCTGGTGGAAATGCCCGGAGAAGCATCATTTATAGCAGTTTTTTGGTACCTAAAGGGGTTCTAGGAAAGATGGAGAGGGACTCTGTCAGGGAGTGGAGTGATAGGATGAGGGATGACAGTTTTAAACTGAAAGAGGGGAGATTTAGATGAGATTTTAGGAAGAACTTCTTTGCTGTGAGGGTGGTGAGAGCCTGGCCCAGGTTGCCCAGAGAAGCTGTGGCTGCCCCA